>QANY01011690.1:985409-1040474 GCA_003255025.1 Datisca glomerata
ATGCCCCCCCCCCCCCCCAATATTCATTAAGAGGTGTTTTGAAGAACTGGGAGAAGGTAAACCTAGAAAAATTACCATCCATTAAAAAACCACTAGTGTTAAAACTCAAATAATTGCCAACCCACCTTTGCTATGATTATCTGGGAGAATCTTCTACTCTTCTTGTCATTATTTTCACTTCATTAAGTAGTGAGTAAGAAGATAAACTCTTAAGGGTGTTGAGAGAGCAAAAAATGGCCCTAAGGTGGTCAATTTCTGACATCAAGGGAATTTTAAAGACAAAGGACAACAGGTGAAACCGTATTTGGATGATCAAATTGATCAAGAAAAGAACACAATCATGTTGGATTCACCTTGATCATCTACATTTCGTCCAGTTGAAGACATTAAAGCAAGTGTTACCAGGAGCAACTCGATTTATCTCTATCATTTTTCTCTTATTTATTTATTATTAAATGCTTCCACTTTATCCATTTTATCTCTTTTATTAGATCTTAAATATTTTATCTCCTCCTCTCATCTCTCCGCAGGCACTAATTTTCCCGCATTTACCACCATTTGGAGACAGCATGAACAACGAGGAAAACTGATCCGCATTTAGGGAAGTCCTCTTTACTTACTTCTTTTACATATTTTTCATTGAGAACAATGGAAATTTTAGCCTTGGGGTAGTGGAATTCAATCTCGTTGTTTACATTTATTTCATTTTTTTTTATATTTTCTTCATACTCTTATTTATTCAAAAGAATTAAAAAATTGGTATGTAGTAGACAACACACTAACGCATATGATGAGATTAGTTTTGATTTATTGATAACTTTGGAATAAATGATGAATTTTTGTATATGTGCGTGTTTTGACTATTCACTGATTTGTATTTCACTAGAGAGTCCTGACATATTGAGCACCTAGCCTTGAGCATTTGATCTTTCTGCTTAAAGAATGTTTATATGACTTAATGAATCATTATGATCACATAAGAACTCTAGAACTAGTTTGATTGTTACTCGAGGAGAAATCCTAGGCTACACTATACTTAGAACATAATAGGCCATCTTTGGACCGTTTGAGTTTTTCAAACCAACCTATAGATAATTGTTTCCATAGTCATCCTTGTTGAGCCTAAATTACCATTTTCTTCACCTCACATGACAGTTGTCTAACCTTATAAAATTTTCCAAGTAACCCTCTTTTCTCATAGTATTTGGATATGTTAGGAAAATACGTGGAGCTATGATAATTTGGGTGGATGAGAGAAGTTGTGATATATTTATTCAAAAACAAATTTATGAATAAGTTTGATTTCGTAGACTCTTAGTCTTAAGTGACTAAGCTCGAAGGGGTGTTTCAACACCTAATACCCTAAGACCATCTGAAAGCTCATTAAGGAAAAGTGAAGCTTAAGAAAATCAAATTAAAAAAATGAATGGTTGGGTATGGTTGATAATTCAAGAGGTGGAAAGTGATAATTCAAGAGATGTAAAGTGAGAAGTTTGGGGTGTGGCAAGAGAAGTTGGGTTAAGCATCGCGATGCTAGCGCACATCCAAGTGAAATAGTATAGCGAGTGTCGCGACGCCAACACAATAAAGATTTTTTATGTGATTTTTACTACAATTTTATCCTTATCAAACCCTAGTGTATAAATAGAATATTTTAGGATTATTAGAGGATGTTTTAGGATGTGAGAGGCAAAGGAAAATGCTCTTGGAGAGGAGAAGAAGAAGATCCAACCCGAAAATGGATTTTAACTTCAATTTCCTTCTCAAATCTAGTTTTTCTTCTCTCTTTCTCTATGTTCATGAATATTGTTAGGATATTTTCTTATTTTAGTATGTTTTAATTTTTCAATCTAGGGCTACGACGTAGCCAAACCATGATTGCTCCTTAATTTTTATTTTCAATCTAATCATTGTTTGTTTATTATTGCTGAGTGTTATGATGTGTTCCTAATGTGTGTAATTGTCTGACCAACTATTGCATGATTTGAGATTTAATTCTAAGATTGAGAAGTGATGATTAAATTTTTCTTTTTTCCATGATACCATTAGAATTTGATAAGTTAGAGAAAATTAAGAATCTAGTGTGTAGCAAATATAATTTCTTGTGCTTAATGAGTTTCGATATATTTAATCTTGACATAGATGTGAAATTTGTGTACCTAAAATATCATTATTGATGGTCGAGAAAGATTAATAATTATATTAGAGAAATTCACTGCCAGTATTATGATAAACTTTGATTGATTGAGATTTGAAAATTTTGAGCACGACTGGTTTGGTGAAATCGGAACCCCTAGAACTTTTAATCGTTGAAGTTTACATTATTTATACTTAATAAATCTGAATTATTTGCTGTTTTTATTACATTTAAAAAATCCCTACTTTTCAATATTCTCAATTAGAATTAAGGTTTAGTTGATTTCAATAATTAATAACAATCAATTATCGTGGACGATACGCTACATTCATAGAATTTTATTACTTGATAACGATAATGTACATTTGTACTTTTAAAAATCATAAGAATTACGTATTTAATTATGGATGTAAAAACTTTCAAAAATAATTTCCTATTTCAAGAACTTAGAAAATCCCATCCGAAGTTTTGCGAAAGAATGTTGTTGTTTTCTTAAACTAAATGGACTATAATTCCTAAGCACATCAGTTATCAGATTGAGTAATTAATTACGAAAATGAGATGAAAAGTCAATTTCCAGCTCAAACTTTAAAATGACCGGAAAACTTTATATTTGTCAAAATGACTGAAAATAATTGAAGTAAATGATTCATCTACCAAATTACACAAATCTAAATAAATTGTTTACCATATTTTGGCCATTTTTGTAATAATAAAGTTTTCCAGACATTTTTATAGTTTGAGCTACAAAATTGATCATTTTTTATGTTCTCTCTAATAAATAGGTTACCTATATTACCTGTCAGTCCACATTATCTTAAGCCACTTACAACACAACCACAACGCACTTCGATGCATCTATATGTCGGGACACAGAGCTTAAGCTTATTATGCAGGATGTGAACTAAGTGTACGTTTAGTCCTAATAAACATTGGGAGAACATCAAGATTAGACTACTTTAAGAAAATAAAAAATAAAAAATGGCCAATGATGAAAAAAAATAAAAAATAGCCACTCATAAATCTAAAAAAAATAATTTCGGCCAAAAACCAGACCCCCACGCGTCCAACGAAATTAAATGCAATGTCCAAAATTTTATATAATATATACTGTTTATATTAAATATTTCTGCAATATATTTTATACCTACGATATATATTATATCAACTTTTGACGACTGGAGCAGTCTTTTACGGTTGGCGTCGATTTTTCTTTTGCACGTGATTTTTTTTTATTTTGGGGCGCGTGCAATACCTATTTTTTATATTTTTTTTATATTTGTGTCTATTTTTTATGATTTTTTCCAACATTACCTACTTGTGATCATTACTTAATAAACATTTATGAAGCTTAAGCCCAGGTCAGGGATGATTAGATATATTACCCATTTGATTCAACTTAAACTTATAAGTTGTAATTTAATTAAGTGAAATATTAATCTATAAGTTAAAGCATGTTTGGTGATCTTATTTTAATCTATTGCTTATTTTAATTGATGTCTCACAATTAAGTCAAGAATGTGATTATTTTTAATTAAAATTAATTTAATATCATTTTTGATGAATGTGTTATCATTCATCATTTTTAATAAAAAATGTGAATTATTTTTAATCATCCTCTCTCTCTCTAGCTTTTACTTTTTCTCTCTCCTTTCTGAATTTCTTGTTTGAATTTGGATTTATTCTGGTACCAAAAATTTAGCCTAATCTCTCCCCCTCTCTTTTTCAATGAAGCAGTATTTGATTTGTGCTCTTCTCGGACCTCTCTTCTTCAACATCCATTTGCTCTTATCCTTTCTTTTTCATTGCCAATATTCTCTCTGTTTCTTTGTTAATCGTCGTCTGAATATCCCCCTCAGAAGCGACACAATATGAAGGTATGCTTCTCATTCATGGATTATGTTCTTTTCCGTGCTTCGTTCCTTGCTTTTTTCTCGGATTCTGATTGCATGTGAGGTATTGATTACGGCGGCACCACCATCAGTTCCTGTAACTAATCCAAAAATCAAACAAACACACGGATTGACGTCGACCACTGGCGGACGCGGAGGAAAAGGAAAGAATCGATTGAAACGGTGGGAAGCAGCAATGGCGATGACGACGGTGACGGTGGTAAGCGGCGACCGCGAAGGCAGAATGCAGCAATGGAGAATCGCGATTCTAAAAGAGTGAAGAGAGTATGGTCTATATAAGAATACCGTGTAATTTTCAAGAAAAGGTTGGATGTTTTTGGAAATATAGAAAAAAATACTAATAAGCTAGTAACTACATTAATTTAGCTTACAACATATTAATTTTTTTAGCTTATTTCACTAACTTATTTCAATATGCTCGGCCAAACACCTCTTTAAAAATAAGTTATTTAAACTATAAATTATATATTACAGCTTATAAATTGTGTCAAACAAAGTCATAAAGTGAGTCTAATTAGTATAGAACCAACCTCTTCTTGGTAGGTACTAAAATTTAAACAAAATAAAATGGAATTAATGATTATACATATATATATATATATATATTATCTAGAAGTTATCATTGTCAAAGATCCTTAACCTTATAAACTAAAAACTTTCATGCAAGATGACCATGCTGCCTTAATAGCTCGTAGATGGACTCTTTGTTCTCTGTACGATAACATCCATATTGCGATAATAAATCGGCTTTCATAAATAAGTTCAAACTTGATTGGTAATGAACAACATATAAGAGATTCGTTATACTTTTAATTATTACATACAAATATTGCACTATACTTTTAATTATTACATACAAATATTGCATTATACTTTTAATTATTCACATTCAACATTTTATTTTCTAATAAAAACATTCCTTATTTTATGATATGAAATAAAACCTGTCTTAGTTTTAAAATGATTAAAAGATTTTTTGAACTTCATTCATTTTATTTACACATAAATTAAATTACTAAATAAAACAGATGTAAACTTTATGTATTTAAAATTGTTAAATTTATAATGTTTTCTCAAATCTCTCATCTTCAGACTTCAAACGTCTATTACTTAAAAATTAGTATATTTTTAATGTTATAGTTTTACTTTTTATTACATCAAAATATATATAGATTTCAATTTATATGTCCCTGTTTGTGATACTTAATGTTTCCAGTCGGGTTTAATGCCCAACAATATGTTCTGTATTAGTTAGAATAGTACCTGTCATATTAAACTGTAGGGTCATACTAATTAATCTAAACTCACTTTCATAACAAACATATAACAAAGCTAATTAATATGGTCATGCTTTCTAGTACGTGTTTCTAAACGTACTCTAGATGAATTAAAAACTGAAATGAGATGCAAGTACAACGATTTACGGGGCATCCCCCATATGGAAACAAAGAAAAATAGAAATAGAATAATAAAGAAATTCAGAGCAACAAAAGGAAAGAAAACTCTAAAGAATGTTTGGTGTGGATTAAATAAGAATGTTAAGAAAATTAAATGATTAGGTAAGTTTAATGGTAAACTTTGATGATAAGATTGTAATATTTACATGTTCGGTATAAAGTTGAAAAGTTTTTGGAAGATTTAGATTTAATTTGGTTAGTTTATAAGAAACTTCTTAAACTAATTGGAAAAGTTATACAATAAATTCAAATCCATTACTTTTGTTAAAGAAAACTTAGTTATTTTGTATGATATTGTATAAATATTTTATTTTTCAAATACCATATAATAAAATTCAACTATTGACACTACAAGAAAAATAGTTTTTTCCAGCAGTTTTATGATAGCGGTTATGTCAACTGTCGGTAACAAACCAGCAAAACTTTTGGCGACTGTTTTTAAAACCGTTGTTAAAAACCTTTAAATCCTTAATTTTTCCTTTCACCTAAACCCGCGTGATCTCCATCTCTCTCTCCCCCCCTCTCTCTCTCTCTCTGCGCAACAGGCGATGCGAACCTCCATGCTCCTCCACCGTGATTTTCTGTCGTAAGCTCCTCCACCGCAAGCTCCCCCACCGCGAGCTCCTCCATGATCTACAGGTACATACTCGATTCTCACTTTAACTCATCGGTTTTCCCTCTGTCACTCTTAGATCTCTCTCTTCTTTACAGTTTTCTCTATAACCGCGAGCTCCTCTGTGTCCACCACCAAGTTCTCTCAACCACTGCCTCTCAACTCTACCACTTCCAGATCTAGTGAGAAGCTCCATACCATTTCTAAGTTTTATTTTGAATTTGTAAATCTAGTGCTTGTTTTTTTTTTGATTTGCATTAGTAGCTTATTGTTATAGCTTTTTCTCGACTGGGTTATGGATTATTAAGGCTTTATGCTCCTTATTAAGGTTGTATGAAGTCACCATTTTTTGTTAGCTATTAGTATTACTGAGTTGTTATTGTTGAGAGAAATAGAGAATGGATAATAGTAATAGGATTGCGAGAGAAAAAAGTTATATAGTTGCAGCCTTGCAGGTTTATTAGATGAAGTTATATAGTTGCAGCGTTGCATATTTATTAGATGAAGTTATAAAGTTGCAGCCTTGCAGGTTTATTAGATGGACATCGTCTTGCTATTTGGAATATGGTTGATAGTAGATACCATGAACTGAGTTCTCTATTTTCAGAGACGGTATACCTTTTGTTAAGTTTCTAAATTGTTTGTGCTGCGAATTGAGTTCCCTATTTTCAGAGATTGTATACCTTTTGCAATGTTGTGTGAAGTTATATACGTTAGCTTCCATTAAACCTCTGTTCTCCTCCTCTAATCCCACGGCTTCTCTTCTACACTCATAAATTGCTCGAACAATCTGCAAACACAATCAAATAAAAAAAAACCCCATTAATCCAACGGAGAAAAAATCATAAACCCCTATGGTTGTGTTATGATCCCATTTTGTTTAGTTAATTGTTTATCGTAATTTTTCTAATTTTTAGTTTATTTAATTTAATAGTCAACTAGTTAGAATATGGATACCTAATTTATTAGAATAGTTAGAATATGTGTAGCTAATTTGTTTAGTTAATTTTTTATTGTAATTTTTCTAATTTTGTAGTTTATTTAATTCTTGTACCTCAATTCTTTATTCTGTACCTCAATTTGTGACTCTGATTTCATTGTGACTTTTATTTTCATTGCATTGAACTATCTATTATAATTTGTTCAGATTAATTTTAATATGGATAAAATTTAGATTGAAAAATATCGAGTTAGTCAAGATTACCTTAATGGAGTTGAAGAGTTTCTTGATTTTGCATTTCAAAGAGTTTTTGTAGAGGGTAAGATTTTGTGTTCGTGTAAACGGTGTGTGAATACACTGAGGATGAATAGGGAGAGTGTACATGGGCACTTGGTCTGTAATGATTTTTGCATTGGTTATACACGCTGATTTTTCCATGGTGAACCCATATTGCAGAATTCAAAAGGATAAGAGCTTAATGAAAGAAATGTGAACCATACATCTGTGTATGAAGCTTGTGATTACAATATGAATGACTTGTTACGTGATGCATGCAGAGTTATGGATAATGAGAGAGGAATAGAGGATTTGCAAACAGAACCAACTGCTAGTAATATGAATGAGCAACTAAATGATACTCAACACACAGAAGTGAATGATTTCTTTGACTTAGTTAGAGATAGTAATGAACCTTTTATATTTAGGATGCAATTTTTTTTCAAAACTCTCATTTATTGTGCATCTTTACCCCATCAAGTGTCTTCATGGATTGAGTAATGAGACACTATCATGGTTGCTTGAGTTATTGTGTAAAGCTGGATGAGATTTGCCAAAAACATTTTATGATACTGCAAAAATTATAAAAAAAGTTGGGTGTTAGGTATGAAAATATACGTGCTTGTTGAAATGACTGCATATTATAATAGAAAGACAAAGAACAAGAACAATCATGTTCTACTTGTGGTACTTCAAAGTAGATAACCAAGGAGGGTGAGAGTACATCTCAATCTCAAGGAAAAAGGAAAAAGAAGCCAAAAGCTGCTAAAGTGATGCGTTATTTTCCTTTAAAAGGAAGGTTACAGAGATTATACATGTCGTCTAAAATTGCTGACAATATGAAATGGCATCATGTAGAGCGTACTGAAGATGGTGTTTTAAGACATCCTGTTTAATGTACTCTGAATTGTTGCAATATTTGTACTGATAGATTCTGAAATATGTGATATAGAATATTTTATTAAACATGTATTTTTGAAAATTATGGGATGTTTATAAAGAAGGAAATTCTGGCCAAAATTTCAATTTATAGCAGCAGGTTTAGAGCCTATAGAGGCGGTTTAAAATCATCGGAAAAGATATTTTTTTTAGTTTCTGGGCATTTTGGCAGCGGTTTGAACTGCCGGCAAAGGCCACCGAGAAAGTTTTTTTTTCCAATTTCTGGGCATTTAGGGGCGGTTAGAACCATCGCTAAATACTCTTTACCGGTGGTTTGAAACCGCCGATAAAGAGAATGAAAACCGCTGGAAAAAACCCCTTTGATTGTGGTCCTCCAGCGATTGGAATAACCGCCACCATAGACGAATAAAACTGCCGCCATAAGCCATTTATCTTGTAGTGTGACATACTTTACACCTATACCCTATAAATTCAACATGGCGAATAGATTGAGTACCCTAACAGTAAAACGCTGAAAAACTCAGCCTGATAATCCCTTAAAATCTAGCTTTTAAGGAGAGAGATATTAGAGCCTTATAACTAGCACAAAATAGACAAGTCTAGGCGATGTGGGACAACATTCCAACACTCTCTCTTGGATCACAACATGGTAGCCAAACTAAGAAACATACCAAATAATCTGAACTAAGTGAACAAGCAACCGAGCTAAAGTGGAATAAACAATGGCCAACCAAGCTGAAAAGCCCAGTCCGATTACTCCTTAAAATCTAGGTATTGAGGAGAGAGGTATTAGACCCTTATAACTAGTACAAAATGGATAAGTCTAGGCGATGTAGGATAACATTCCAACACACCCTCTTAGACCACAACATGGTAGCCGAATTAAGTAGCATACCAAATAATCTAAACTAAGCGGACAAAGAACCGAACTAAAGCGGCATAAATAAAGACCCAACCAAGCTCTGATACCAAGTTAAAAAACTTAACCCGATCACTCATATAAACCTAGATGTTAAAGAGAGGGTATCATAGCATTATAACTAGTATAAAATGGGTGAGTCTAGGCGATGTAGGATAACATTCTAACATAAATTCAAGATTGCCGATGACAAAAAAATCTCGTTGATGATGTCAGGATCATTAATGTCGCCACGAAAACCTCATTGATGACATCCTGATTGTCAATGACACCACGAAACCCAATTGAGGGTATCATGCATGATCGTCGCCAACAACATAGGAACTACATCGATGATGTCGAGATCATCGACAATGGTAAAAAAAACACCATTACTGATCTCGGGATTGCCAACGACGCCATGCTTGATGGCGTCAGGATCCTCAAAAATGACATAAGAACTTCGATGATGATGTCAAGATCGGCAACAACGCCGTGGGAGCCTCGTTAATGGTGACAACCCACATGGACGAGAACCCCAATTGATGAGTGGGATCACTGGCTGCACACACGAGAAGCTCTTTGATGATGTCAAAATCACCAACAACACCCTTGAACCTTGTTGATAATGTCAAGATTACCAACAATGAAAGGGGAGTCCTCTTGATTAGGTTAAGATCGTCAAATGATGGCACACCAACTCAGTTGAATATAATATATTAGTTATAATTTTATAATCATATTTAATAGTTTAATTATAACAACATTATCGACATTTGAGAAGTTTAATAGGTGTGTTAGTAAGATGAGTGATATAAAGGAAAAATATAATTAAATTATTATTTAATCAGGTTAATTAATTTCGTCATGTCAAAAAAAATATTTGAAATAAATATGAGCATGTTTTAAAAAATTACTATTTACTTTAATATGCAAAAATCCATTCTACTCTCTAAGAGTCAGAGAGGCAGCAAGAAGCCCAAAACAAAGGGGTGAAAACCCCCTGAATTACTTAGGCTTCAAAAGAAAGTAAATCTGATCACCAAGAGAACTCTTAGCTATCACTATTATTATCATGTAAATTCTAAGCATTTCCAAACTCTAGCATTAGAGCCCCTCACAATTTGATTGGTAATGTTAGAAGTAGAGCACAAATATGGTCAGTGCCCCCGCTACTCTAGCTATGTGGTCTCCTAGCTAGAAACTGTCTTTGACTTCTCAGCACATACAATAGGACAAAAGAAAACATTATATTTATAGTGATAGACTTATAATGATAGATTTTATTTGTTAATCCTCCAAGTATAAATTGATTAACGTATAGATTTGAGGAGGTTTTACAACTTTTCATTCAATAAATCATTACTCTATGGTCTATGATGGATTTGGATCATCTGAAGTTGCCGTCCAATAAGATCTGAACAGTTCAGATTAAATAAAAAAATAAAAAAAATCCTTTTTTTAACAATTAAGTAAGAGCAAGACGGTCCATAACAATTAAGTAAGAGCAAGACGGTCCAGATCAAATTGAACGGTCCACATTCACCGAATTGCAGTGTCAGTGGTTGGAGCACTCCTCTTCCGTCTATGATATACAGGCCAATAGTTTTCCACTGATTGCAACATGCCATAACGTGATCGCAATAATGCTACTTATTTGGACAGCAAAGAGGCACGCATCATACATTGTGAAGAAATGTGGTTAAGACACAGATGGCCTCGTGTTTTCTCATGTTCTCTCCAGGTGTCGTCCGCACAATAACCAATGGCACATGGGACACACACTACCTACTCACGCTTTTACTGACCCAAGTGGCCAAACAAACACGAAATATTATGCCGCTATATTAATTCTATATTTGTCCAATACATATATATTATCACGTCTTAACTAAAATTCAATGTGTCAGCACAGCTGAAATAAACAGCTAAACTGTAATGTGTATAATCACGAACCGGAACTGGTCATATTAGCGATTTGCACGATTGGCTTTCATCTTTTAGTAAATTATTTTTATATTCGAATTGAATTTATCAATTATCTAAATAATTAAGTTGGTGAGTGTATAAAATTGAATGGACCTGAAGCAGTGATTTCAATTAGTTGTAATCAGTTTAGTTACCTAAGGTTTACATATATTATTTAGGATTCGATTGTGGGTGAAAATATTAAAATATATCTTCATAGTTATAATCGATCCGAACTGATTAATATTTCAAAGAATAAATAATCAAATCAAAATTGTGGTTCATTAATTTGGCCGAATCAAACCGATGTAATAAAAGAAACAAGCGAACCAAACGGTGATTAAGGTTGGATTGTTTACATGATTAAGGTCTAAATTTTAAATAGTGGCTAAAGTATAAATCTATTCCAATCATATTATTCTCTTTTCGCTTATGGATCTAAAAAATGTGATAAAAAGATAGTCACACATACGCATGCTACATTATAACATTTTATTGTTGTAATACATCATACTAGACGACTGAGCTGGCGCTAGTAGATTCGTTCTAAAAATTATGCTATAATATTTTAGGGCTGAAACATATTGTGTTCGAACATTTTAATCATAAATTTATCTTATGATAAAAAAATCATTTAGAAGTTATAGGAAGAGAACTTCCTTTTGAAACATCTTTTTCATAAATTTAATGCTTGTATTTTTCAGAAATTCAATTCTGATCATCATTTAAAAATTTAACCCTCTGTGTGACTTAATTGTAAGATTTTTCATAATCACATAGCTTGAGTAAATTGTCTTTTAATCAAGGTACTACACATGCTGTTGAAGAAAGAGAAACATAAAGTATTGTCTCAGAAAGAAAATCTTCATCACAGGCAAAAAAGAAAAAGAGAACAATAACTTTCACCAAACACAGTGGGAGTCTAACCACTTCTGAAAATCCAATCAATAGGCGTCCGTTGGAGATCATAGGCAACCGTCAGAGATTATATGTATATATACATCACTTACTCTTTGTAAAGAATTAGAATTCATAATAAGAAATCAGAACAAGAAGTTCATCATCTTTTTTTAAGATCAGAATACTAAAGTGTTCATCATTTTTAGGGTTCATAATTTCTACACATGCTAAACCGGAGATAGATGTGTAGCCAACCGTACATAGACTAATAGACGAAAAAGTCCTCAAGATGAACCTCTATGCAAACGGCAAAGCTTAAGAAACATGGACAGTTTGGACAATTCAGCATATATTAATTACCCCTGAAGCCTCTAGATATGGGGGGCCCAGTTGATTTATGTTGAGCCATGAATGATGCAATGATAGGAATGAAATGAGAATGATGGGATGAAGCAATCGGCAAGTTATCAATAACTGGATAAGGATACTCTGTAGTTGGGGGACCAACTATATAGAGGTGAAGTTCAATCACAACCGTCCATAGAGATCTGGACGGTTGTGATAAAAAATAAAAAAAATAAAAAATATATTTTTTTAACTTCAAGTAAAGTTTTATATGATCTGAATCATTCAGATCTAATGAAATAACCTTCAATCAATAAAATGTCGTCTCTGACGTTAAATATCAATGATAGAGAATCCTAATTCTCAATAACTCATGCATGATCCTTGCTTTGCTATGTGCATAAAATCACTCCCCACAGTTGAGTTTTTTCTTCACTAAGTCAACTCAACCTGATCATCTGAATCCCACTTGACTAACAAATATACTATAACTTTTTCATATTATTAAGAAAGTATATCCTTCACTCGACTTTCATTATAGTTGTGGCAACTAGCAACGGACATGAACCATGCTTCTTTTCCCAAAAAAAAATCTCTTTTTTCTTAAATTTTTTTTGTGACAATAAATTATCAGAATAATTTTTATATTGCGCCACTTTAGATTCAAAATCAAATGTCAATCATATATTTCATCACATACGGTTATATTCTAATTTTATACGGACAAACTATCCGTTGCGATTGAGATTATTTAAAGTCTTAGAATTTTTGTGGTTTTATAGTTCAACCCATCTAGACCACATTTAAACTATTCAGATGAGCTGAATTGAAAAATATTAATAAAAAATAAAATTTTCACTTACTTTTACTTTGATTTCATTAGGACCGTTTAGACTTAATCAGACGGTCTAGATATGACAAACTTTTCTAAATTCGACAAGAAATTTTGAGAACAATTTTTATTTATGCGTCACTTGGGTTCAGAAATAAATCTCAATCTTATATGAAACAACATACTCTAATTTCAGACACCAAAAGTACTAGATTGGATCGAGTGAGATTCTTTAGAGTCTGAGATTCTTTGTAGTTTGTAGTTTAGTCCATCTAGGTCGTCATATCACATTTGAACTATTCAGATGAGCTAAACAGAAAAATATTAATAAAAAACTAATTTTTTTTCACTTATTTTCACTTTGATTTGATCAGGACTATTTAAACTTAATAAGACGGTCTAGATATGACAAACTTCTCTAACATTGGCTAAACCAACCACACATAATCCTAATCCGAGGATTACATTGACCTTGTGGGCTTTTTAGTACTATATTGTATGCATTTGTCTTCACTATCCTTCCTCAAGGACAAGTTAAATTCCCTTACCCCACTATTCATTCTTCCCTATAAATACCTATTCATTCACATTCTTCACATCGAAAAAGAAAAACAACTTCTTGTAAGGATCTCAACTAACATCTCTTTGAGAGATCTAGAGGGAGTGAAAGGTACACTACCTTTACCAGAAGAAATGGGTGTTTTAAGTGCTGCTATAAGGCTAATACTGATGGTAGTTTTTATGGGTTCTGTTTTGATATGGATTATGATGCCTACCAATACTTATAAGCAGACATGGCAAACTAGCATCCGAGCTAAATCAAACACTACTTATTTTGGGACACAAGGTTAATTATTACTTTAGTTACTAGAATAATCTATGAATTTTCAAATTTTGATGTTTTTGGTAAAAAAATAGACATTAATTACTTTCATGCATGATATTTAACGATGTGTTATATTTGTTACACAGGTGCAACTCTTTTGATTTACACATTTCCTGTCCTGTTCATTGCTGCTTTGGGCTGCGTATATCTCCATTTGGGAATGAAATTGAATGATCGAAATATAGAAAGGTAACTATGCTTTTGATCCGTAAATTAAGAATCATTTCAGTCAAATTTATTATCATGCACTAAACAAACCAAACTATAAGGTATAATTGACATATACTTCTAATTCGACATATATGATGATAGAAAAATATTTATAAAACATTGCACCATCATTACGAATATTCATTTTTTATTATTTCGAGACACTGAAATAGTTATGTAGAATTTTTGCCCGAGAGTTTTTATAAATGAAGTTTTAGTTGAATATAATGAGTTTTAAATATAAAATAATAGTAACAAGGTAGAATCAGTTTGAACTCAAAACTCCTCGCTGATAAAAATTGAGTTTCAAGAAGTTCAAATTGCTCCACTAAAATTAACTCTTAATAAACTTTGCTATTTTTTCGTAATTTAACATGGACTTTTTAATGAACAGCAAAGCAAAGAACAACCGACTAGCAATATGGAAACAGCCGGTGCTGGTAAAAGGACCTCTTGGCATTGTTTCTTGGATAGAGTTGGCCTTCTTGACCATGTTTGTTGCATTATTAGTGTGGTCTTTCTCTACATATTTACACAACAGCTTTGCTAAAATCACCCCCAAAACAGCGGCAAAGAAAGGGGAAAAAGTGTAAAACTTTCTATACTGAACAAACAATTAGCTGATACCCAATATTGTTTGTTACAAAGTTACCTATGAAAATAAATTACCGTTGGTTTTGATAGATGGGAGAGTAAATTGGACAGTGCAGCATTAAGGCTCGGACTTATCGGCAATATATGTCTAGCATTCTTGTTCTTTCCGGTGGCTCGTGGGTCGTCGGTACTGCCACTACTCGGCCTGACGTCGGAGGCTTGTATTAAGTACCATATATGGCTTGGACACATGGTCATGACCTTGTTCACTTCTCATGGTATTTGCTACATCATTTTCTGGGCGGTTACGAATGATATTTCAGAGGTAAACTATTGGTTACTTCAATTTTTAGCGTATTTAATGAACCGTTAAATATTCTTTATTGGTATAATTTGTTTTTTTATGTTTGAACTTTTGAAACAAATATATAAATCAGAAAGAAAAGATAAAATAATTACGAAGAAGTTATATTTCTCTTGTCTGGTTCTATAAATATCGAAACTGAAATATACATATATACTTTATACGCGATGAATTGTAACCACATGATATTACTTTTCTAGAATCCTCACTGTTTTGTGTTAGCTTTTGCACATATCCCTTTTTCCATGCATGGAGTATCTTTCTGGTCACTATATAGAGAAACAGAGAAAAAGGTATACGACTTTTGGTCACTAAGAGAGGTCATGAAATTTGACGGCTATGATTGTCTCTCAAGAGTTGACATTAGGGTTAAGTATATATCAAAGGTAGGATCCACTTAGTATTGTGGGTCGGTGAAGGGCTTTGATTCTGACCTCAACTACAACCTATTAAGGTCAAAATAGCTTTGGAGACTTGGCACTATTTAGAGCCCCTGTTGTTTGGAAGCACGGGACTTTCATGTAGCCCATTAGACCCACTTGTAGAGCTTTTTAGACCCACATTGACAACACTTGGTAGTATGGTACAAAAAGATCATTCATTCTTTACCACCATCAATGATCAAGCTTATCTTATTGAATCGAGTATAGTTATCAAGTGTTACGATATTCTATGTCACTATAATTTGTAAGTAATGTGATATAAGATCACACATTCACCTCAAAACATGATCATAAAATCCTGTTTGTTAATCTGATTGATTTGAGAATCAATATATATTTAAATATTCCTAAATAATAAAGTACTTCACAAATCACACATATATATGCGCACACGTGTATATATATAACTTGATAGGTTTTTGTCTAAAAACTTGTGTTAATATATACCTCATAGCTACAAATTATTCTAACAATCGTGATTGTTACCAGAAAGATACTCCATGCATTGCAACTCCATGCATGTAAGAAAAAGATCATTTTTTTCCACTGAAAATAATGTGATATGTTCAGACTTAATGTGGTTACATATTTAATTTTAACTTTTGTGGGGTTGCAATGCAGATGATAAAATGGGAGAAAACGGGTATATCAAATGTCGCTGGGGAGCTATCTTTAATATTTGGACTAGTGTTATGGGCAACAACTTTCCCTCGCATTCGCAGAAAAATCTTTGAGCTGTTCTTTTACACTCATTACCTTTACATTCTCTTTGTTATTTTCTTCATCTTCCATGTTGGCATCTCTTATGCTTGCATCATGCTTCCTGGTTTCTACCTCTTTGTCGTTGATCGTTACTTGAGATTTTTGCAATCTCGACAACGCGCTCGCTTAGTTTCTTCCCGTGTTTTACCTTGTGAAACTCTCGAACTCAACTTCTCCAAGAGCCCAGGTGTGTTTCTCTAAAGTTTCCATCATTTAATTGAAAGTACTTTATTATAATTTATTGCTTTTAAGATCGAGTATATCTTATGCATGCATCATGATTTGTTTTGTAGGTTTGAAATATAATCCAACAAGCATTATGTTCATCAATGTACCAAGCATTTCAAAGGTTCAATGGCATCCATTCACTATTACTTCTAATAGCAATTTGGAACCAGAAAAGCTTAGTGTTGTCATTAAGAGTGAAGGAAGTTGGTCCAAGAAGCTTTATCAAATGCTTTCATCTTCTTCTCCCATTGACCGTTTGGAGGTCTCTGTTGAAGGACCTTATGGCCCTGTTGCATCTCATTTCCTCAGGTTTGTATTTTACATGAAAACCCCATCAATCGGTTCTTTTATGTGCTTTCATATATTCTTTCTTACAAATGAAAAAAAAAAACTAAATCTTCTACAAATTGTTCTTTTTTAAAGGCATGACAAACTTGTGATGGTTAGTGGAGGAAGCGGAATTACGCCTTTAATCTCCATAATTAGAGAGCTAATGTTCACAAGCATGGCAACCAAGTGCCAAATCCCACAAGTTCTTCTAATTTCTTCATTCAAGAACTCCTCAGACCTAACCATGCTAGACCTTATCCTTCCTTTATCCGGCACTCCGACCGACTTCTCCAAGCTTCAACTGCAAATAGAGGCCTATGTAACAAGAGAAAAAGAACCGAAAACAGATAACTCCTCATCAAAGCATACCCTTAGAACCATATGGTTCAAGCCTTTTGCAACTGATGCACCAATTTCAGCAATTCTAGGTCCAAACAGCTGGCTATGGCTTGGAGCCATAATCTCATCATCCTTCATTATCTTCCTAATCTTAATCGGAATCATCACTCGTTACTATATTTACCCCATTGATAAAAATTCAAACCGCATATTTTCATCTTCCTTGAGAGCATTTTTGAATATGCTTGTTATGTGCATTTGCATAGCCTTGGCAGCAAGTTTTGCTGTGTTGTGGAATAAGAAGCAATATGCTAAAGAGGGAAAACAGGTTCAAAACATGGAAGGAACTACACCAACTGGGTCACCTTTTGCATTGTCTTATAATGCTGATAGAGAATTGGAAAGTGTCCCTCAGGAGTCTCTTGGTCAGGCCGTCAGCATTCATTATGGTGAAAGACCTGACCTCAAGAGTAAGTATTATTTTTCTTCTTTGGCTATTTTTTCTATTTTTAACGCATGAGTGAGTTGGATAGTAGCACGACAATTATTCAATATTATAAATTTTAGACTAATTCAAAAATCTTAACTTCGTTTAACTTACCTTGTATGTTATATTGTTATGGCCAATTTAATTATTTAAATTGTTAGTTAACTTACCTCGTATTTTAACTTAGAGTATACCGTGATTCCATAACATTATATTGGTTAACGTGATGAAATAGTTACCATGTTACTAACAAAATTCTTTTGTCTCTTTTTTGTTCATAAGTATTGAAACTATTGTTGGTAAATACAGGGATGCTATTCGAATGCAAGGGATCAAGTGTAGGAGTTCTTGTATGTGGTCCTAAGAATATGAGGCATGACGTTGCGACTATATGTTCATCTAGTTTGGGAGAACATCTTCATTTTGAGTCAATTAGTTTCAGTTGGTGATATCTTTCATCTATATGCTGTGCATGTGGGACTTGATGTTATGTTATGCGGAAAATATAGAGGGCACTTTCGTTCAAGTGTTTTGTGAAATATGTTGCTTTTCTGATGTATAATTTCAGTTTTTTTCTTTCTTTTTTTAGGTTGGGTGTTAGTGTTGCTGGTGAGTTTGAAATTGTACATGTTTTCAAAAATAAATTATAGTGCAAAAGAAATTTTATCTATATCGATTTTTTCTTGTCGAATCTACATTATATAATTCAGAAAGTGAAACATTAATTTGAACTCACTCATAAAAAAAGGTAATGAGGGACATATACTAAGGTCAACTACTTATGTAAGATTTTTCTATGATAATGAATAAGGTTTTCAAGGTTAATATTTAATTAACTAGTCAATACATACATACGTTACACATGTAAATGAATCTATTATATTTTTAGTTACGATTATTATTTATAATCATGTTGTGTTTATGTAAATAAAAAATAAATATATTTAACATCATATTTTTGTTTGAATTTATGTGAGTAAGATGAAAAAATGTTATATTAGTGTTATTTGCTGATATATTATTATTCAACCGAGTTGTAGAATAACATATGTATATTTTTAGAAAAAAAAATAGTATATAGTAGAAATGTGCTCTCAAAATTAAAAGAAAAAGTGACGTCATTAGAATTAAATATTCATCTATTTCATATTTTATTTTTAACTTGATTTTAATTCTTCATTTATATTGCAAATTTAATTTTTTTAGTTTGTAACTTTTTGGTAACTATATTTATGTAACATATTGATTATATTAACATACAAAATATAACATAAATAAAGTTTTTAAAAGTTTGTTAAAATTAAATTATAGTTTAAATTCTATTATTTAAGTTATACAGATAATTTATATTTCCTCTCCATTAAAAATAATTTAGTATAAAGTTGAATTTCTTTATATAACTTCTTAAAAAACTTGCTACAATTTAATCAAAGTTATAAACTAAAATCAACTTAAAATTATTTATTACTTTTTTTTCTAAATTCATTAAATAGATGAATGAATTTTGAAATTAATCCTTACTTGATCAATTTATTATAATTTTAAAAATAATAAATTATTAAATGTCACATGTAATTTATAAGGTTATTTTGGATAACGCATCAATAATAAGTGAATAAAATTATTCAAAAATGATTATCATATACTCTCCACTTTTCATATATTATAGAGTATAAATGAAGAAAAATTCCACACCAAGCACTTTTGAAACACCTCTAACGAAATTTAGCACCACTCGTTTAAAAGTGAATTCAGGTGATTTTTAGGAAAAAGAAAGAGACCTATTCGTCCACGATACCTGCGGCGGCGAGTCATCGAGCCCTACCTATTCGGAAGAATCAGAACAGAGAGAAGACAGTGTTTTCCCCCTAGATTCAAGAAGGAAGCTGCCATTGGTAAACATAATGGCATAAAGTAATTTCAAGAGTAAAAACTGTTAAAAGTTTCATTTTTTTAAAAGTAGGTGCCTGAAATCGATTTAGGAATTTCAAACGGAAACTTCTCATTAATTATGAATTTAATGCCTTAAAGGTGAGTACATCAAGCATAAGCCAAAAAAGTAAGTAAGAACAAATCCGAATCACAAAATGAAACTTTGCTTATAGCATGTGATGTACCTGCATTTTGTTATGAATTTTATTGACAAATGACTAACTTCAAAATTATTGAAATGCATCATTAAATTCTTAATCTATTACATTATAAACATTGATGGTAAATCACAAGGTAATCAATCTTTCCTGAATTGGGAGAGCAAGATTGTGATTAAAGTAGACAAATATTATTTAGACACTCTCATTCTTTAAAAGTGTTATGTGTCATATTTTTCACAACTGTTCATCATTAAATTATTAGGTACTATTTTCATGTTCTTTTCGGCACCCTAAGAAATTTTCATGTGATTCATTTTTTAACAAATCAGCAAAAATATTAGTGAAAAACATGAAGGAAAGAGTTATGTATCAAACAATCAAACAATATTTCAACAACAATTCTCTCATTATCAATCAAACTATAACAAATATGAAATATAATTAAAAAAAAAATCTAGCTTTGACCTTTGCTAATCTTAGAAATAATATTAGCAACTGAGTTTAGGTCCAAATGAATTAAAAACATTAATGGAGGAACTAATAGTTTGACACAACATAAACTTCAATTCCTCACCCAAATTGGTTGTCAATTGCACACCGCTTCCCAAAGACAAGAAAACATTGTAGTTCATTTTAACGCGACCATCATGTGGTCTTCAATTATTTTAGTTAGCAATTTAGTCTATCCACAGATAAACTTCTAGCAGAACCATAAGCTTTTGATGACTAGAACATTATTCAAGCCCTTAACATTTCTTTTATACGATTAACATCAACTCTCTATAAAATCGTCAAAAAAATCATGATTCTAGCTGCAGAATTGATTATATGAAATATTATATAAGCAGAATTGCTAATTGATAAACCAAGTGTTGTGCCAAGTAAGAACTTAAGTGTGTAAGTAAGCTTAGTCAGCTTCATGAACTGATTTTTGTCAACAATGCAGGTGAGGTCGTCTTTAGTTGTTACCTCGAATAGTTAGTTCTGTAAGTTGCTTAGTTGGTTAGTTTCATGGTAGTTAATATCTTGTTAGAAGCTAACAGTTTTTTGTTAGAGCTTAACAATAATTGAAATTCAAATCATGCTAAGCCAGGTTGCAGTTGATCATTCTATTCTGCATTTTACTTTCTTTCTTCTATTAGTTTAGCTTCTTTATGGTTTCAAAGACTATAAAGGACAAACGTCCATGGGTAAAAACTCAAATGATAATAGCAGCACTTCAAGCACTACAACAAATATGTCATTCACAGAGTGTATTCTCTAATACATTGAATTGTTCACTGTCAGCCAAGTTGGACCAGACATCTTGTGGAAGTCACAAGTCACTCCCACCATTGTAGGACACAAGCTTGAAGACATTATGTTTGGCGAATGAGAAAAACCGAGAACGAACCTTGCAAATGGAAACAGAAACCTAGAGTAAGTTGTGTGGGTCAGGAAAGAGAAATTGTTACTTAGTTGGATCAGGTCTTCAATGAGTGAAGGAGTCATAGGCACACTAACACAGTATAATACTTCTGCTAAAGTATGGAGCAGTCTTGAGAGGAATTTTACGAGTCAAACCAAAGAAAATATGATGTAATTAAGGAACATGCTTCAAACCTGCCAAAATGGTAATTTGAGTATCATTGAATATTGTGACAAGTTAAAAAATATGTGGGATAGCTTAGCTGCTGCTGGCCAACACATTAATGAGAAAGAAATGGTGCTTGATATGATGAATGGGTTAGGGCTAGAATATGATTCTATAGTAGTAAACATTACTACTAGAATTGAAGATTAAGGTGTTGAAGAAGTACAATCTCTCATACTTTCTCATAAGAGTAGGTTGGAGAAATAAGCTATTGAGAATGAAAATGTTGTAAAAAAAGAGTGCTAATACGGAGACAAGTGATTTAAATAAGAGATTTAGTCATGTAAGTCAGTCTGGTTCAAACCAAAATTATTACAAGAATCAAGGCAATTTTTAAGGGAATTGAGAAATTTTTCAAGGAAATAGAGGACATTTCAACTTAAGAAGAGGACGAATAAGAGGTAGAGGCAACACAAACAGAATTGTGTGCCGGTTTTGTAAAACCTAGCAAACTAGGGAGTTTGCTACTTTAGGTATGAAAGAAGTGGGATCTAATGCATGATATCACACTGTAGAATAGCACAATTGGTGCTTTACAGTATCTAGCCATTACAAGACCAGACATAGCATTCATTGTCAACAAATTAAGTCAAATTCTGCATAAACCTATTGATATACACTGGCAGGCATGCAAAAAGGTTCTTAGGTATCTAAAAGGTACTATAAATAACGGGCTATACATTAAGACAACTTCCTCACTTGGAGGTAATCTCATGTCTTGGTCTTCAAAGAAACAACACATTGTCTCTAGATCAAGCACTGAAAGTGAGTATAGGTCAATAGTAAATTTAACTGCTGAGGTATAAGGGTTTCTGAACTTGCTTGGTGAATTGAAGATATCTATAGTTCAAGCTCCTATTCTCTGGTGTGACAACATCAGTGCCATTGCCCTAGATTCTAACCATGTCTTACATGATAGGACAAAGTAGATTGAGCTTAATGTGCATTTTATTCATGATAAGGTTCAAAAGAAAGCATTGGATATCAGGTATGTTCCTCCAGTTGAGCAGTTAGCAAATTTGCTAACCAATACAGTGTCTACTCCAAGGTTTCTTTATCTGAAGAGCAAGCTAAAGGTGTTTGTATCCCCCTTTAGCTTGACAGGGGATGATAAACCAAGTGTTGTGCCAAGTGCTTAAGTGAATAAGAAAGCTGAATCAGCTTCATGAACTGGTTTTTATCAGCAATGCAGGTGAGGTGGTCTTCAGTTGTTAGCTCGAAGAGTTAGTTCTCCAAGTTGCTTGTGTTGGGTTTATGTCCTCAAAGCATGTGTATTGATATTTTGATATGAAATTTAATGTGAATTACATTATTCTTATAATTATTGTTGAATAATTTATATAAATATCTAAAAATTTCATATTCATTAATGAGGCTATGATCTTGTATTAGTATGATATGATTAAGATAATAGATAATCAATAAAATTATTAGTAACATATTAAAGTATGGAATCTTTAATGAATGGTTGCTACTACGGTTCACTAAGCATTATGAATACTTGTGATTTAGATCCAGATCATTGATGTGTATAGATATCTTAGTGAATGTACTTTATATAATGAGATTATAAATGACTAGACCGAAGTGAATTAATATATTTATCAACGTGTTGTTTATCATAAAAATTTAATAGAGATCAATTCGATGATCATATGTAGATCAGTCTGAACCGTGAGTAGTGATGAACTCTTATGCATGTCTACTGATTTTTTTTATTCATTCGTTAAGGTTTATTTGTAAAACAAATTAGCGACTTCTGTTTTGGAGATTCAGTGATGTGGATAGATAGGAACATGATCTTGCAGGATTTAGAATCCAAGTTTTCCTAACGGATCGTATATTAGTTCTTTTTAAGTGTTAATTCTGAAACTGAATGGTTGTTGAGCTTAAATTTATAATAAGATTATAAAGTAGCCATTCACTAGTAGATTAATGGCACTTAAGGATCAAAAAGAATTTAGAGGAGTAAAACGTTAATTTTAACCAGCTTTAATTTAAGAATAAAAAATCGAAGGACAGAATTACATAAAATGATTATATCAGTGGACTACACGAAATACCCTCGAAATATATTCTACAATCACTAACATTTCAATTTCATATTAATGGTGGATTAATAATAGTGGTGTGCAATTGTCCTGAAAAACGCGCCGCATCCTGAAAAACCATCTCGAACCGAGCAGGATGAGACGGGATTTTTAATCTTGGCGAGACGGGAGGGAACAAAATTTTTTTGTCCCGTCCCAATTTTTCATAAACAGTCCAATTTTTTTTTTTAAATTTGACCCTTAACTTTTTTTAATTTTAACTTTTAATTTTTAACCTTTTAATTTTTTGAACTTTAAGCCAATTTTAATTTTTAACCTTTAAATTTTTTACCCAAAATACCCATCTTGTTCCGTCCCGATCCCTATCCCAATCCCTGTCCCGTCCCATCCCATGCACACCCCTAAGTTATAATGAAATTAATAAATAAGGTTATTTAATTAAAGAGTTTAATTAATAATCTGATTTATTAAAGCTTAGGATTATATGTCCATGGTCCCCAAGTCACCTCTATGCTAGGCAGTCTAGGGTGTGACTATTTCAAGACATGAAAAAATGACTGACTTATTATATATATATAGAAATAATATTTAATTATGTGTGATTAATTAATTAAAAATAATTAATTGAATTAAAAATAATTTATCAAATATTTTTTTCAATTATTGATAGGTGAAACAGAATATCTAATTTGTGAAATTAGATAATTAAATTATTATTAGATAATAATTTAAATCAACTAATATATGTTATTTGTGAAATAAAAGATAAGTTAGTTGATATGAAAAATCAAATATGTTAATTTTGAATTGACTGATATTTAGATATTTATCTGATTAAAATAAATATTTAATTCATAATAATTGTCACATGTCAATCACAAATTAGGTATCAGAGCTTGACATGGATTACTGTAGTGTCATGTGACAATACAGTACTGGGGTGCAACATTATAGTGTCACACGGCACTACAGTGGTGCCATGAGGCACAGTGCTACCTCACGGCATACTGCAGTACCGTATGGCACTACAGTTGTGCACAGTTACAGTGAGTCCCACTCCAATTGAAAATTTTACAATAAAATATTATTTATGTTTATCCCTAAAAATATGATACGCTATTATCTAGAAAATATACAGATACGATTCTAATGGTCTCAATTGATGAATCAGATCATCAATTCATCAGTTTAAAAAAATCAAATTAACAACATAGTTGGTGTCAGAGTGATTTTTCTTTGTGATTAATAGTTAATCAAAACTCTGAAAGAATGATCATCGTGTTTTTTTAGAGAGTCATCTCACTAAAGTCATTCTCAGTCAATCTCTAGATATCATGTGTTCAGTACATCTAAAGACAGAAAAAATGTCTTGTAATATTTTACGTGCCCACACACATCCTAGTGCGTTGAGTATTGACTTGGAAAATCTTGGTGTGGATCTCAGAGTTTACTAATTGTTAGAACGGTTTTGTGACGGAGGATCGATCGGTTCTGCAAAGACGTCTGATATAGACTACAAGAGGTACATAATTCATAACCTTATATGTTGTAAATTTAATGTATAAATATGATGGATTGTGACTAATTGAAAAATAGTTTTCAATAAACAAAATTTATTTGGTTATCGAAGTAAAATTAAGAATATGTAACTCTAATATTAATAAACAAAGTCAATCCCCGGTAATAGCGCCAAAAATTTGTTATGATTTTTCTAAATTGCGCAGGTGTACACTATCGTCGTCAAGTAATAAAATTTGTACGAAAATAGAGTATCGTTCACAGAATTGATTGATATTAAAATATGAAAATTAAATATACCTTAATTCTAATTGAGAATGACGAAAAGTTAAGATTTTGAATGAAAAATTAAACTAAAAAGTTTAACATTGATAAGGAGAAATAATTCAAATTTGAATAGTTAAAGCTCTACAATTTTTTGTTTCACCAAACTAAACATGTTCTAAATTCTAAATCTCAATCAATCAATGTTTATCAAATTATCGACAGCAAATTTCTCTAATGTAATTATAAATCTTTCTCAAACAATAATAATAGTGAATCAAAGATACTAATCTCACATCTCTGTCAAGATTAAATATATTGAAATGCATTAAGCACAAGAAATTATAAATGCTACACTAGATCCATAATTATCTCTAATTTAGAAAATTCTAATGGTGTTATAAATAAAGAGCAAATTTAATGATCACTTCTCAGCCTCAGAATTAAATCTAAAAGCATGCAATAGTTGGCCAGATGATCACAAGCATTAAAAATGAATTATAACGTTCAATAACACTGAATAAATATCGATTGAATTGAATATCAAAATGTATGAACAATCATAGTTTGGCTACGTCGTAGCACTAGATAAGAAAATTAGAACATACTAAAATAAGAAAACATCCTACTAATATTCATGAACATAGAGAAAAGAGAGAAGAAAAACTAGATTTTGAGGATCAATTTGAAGTTAAGATCTGTTTCTGGCTTTGATCTTCTCGTTCTCCTCTGGAATAGCTTTCTACTCTTCCTCTCATGTCTCAAAAGTCCTATAAAAAACCTTCAAATATTTTATTTATATACTAGGGTTTGAAAAATTAGAGTAAAAATCAAAAATAATAAAATCATTATCATGCCAGCGTCGCAGCGCTGAAAGCCAGCGTCGCGACATTGGCGTTCTAGATCTCTTTATGCCGTGCCAGCGTCGGGGCGCTAGCCTACTGCCTTCCAGCATGATGACGCTGGGAAGCCAGCGTCGCGGCGCTAACCTACTGCCTGCCAGCATGACGACGCTAGTCATTCTATCCAAGTTCGCTCTTTTTTCGATTTATGCTGTTTTAGCGGGTTTCCAAAGGTCACCCCGCATTTTTGCCTTCAAAATCTTTCCAAATCAATCCAAATACACTAGAATATCTTACCAATAAAATGAAAGTAAAACAAACATAAATCAAATAATAAAACTAAAAGAACTAATAAAATTAAAGTTAAGATTATCTAAAATATGGGTGTGAAATACACTCATCAAAATATCTCCAAACTTCACTTTTTCCTAGTACTTGAGCAAAACAAAACATAAAAAAATTCAAAACAAGAAAACATTAAACACTAAATATGAAAAACTACGGAACAATTGATGAAATGTTTTGACTAACTAAACATGCCTCATAGATTTCAAAATAGTGATAACCCAATAAAAACTTTTGAATTGTGATCATGTAGATCTTCAACACAAATACTAACTTACATTACACCTTGAAAAATTCAGAGTGGGTGTGTGTCGCCTTAAGTCGCCTAACTTCGTAGTCTTAAATGAGTTTATGCAACCAAGTCTTATAAAATCGGTTCCATTAATCTAAAACTGGATTAGAACTCCTTAGGCCAATTTTTCATGTCACTCTCCACTAATGTAGACAAACCACAACACTTAGGATCAATAGGACTTTCATAGGCTTATAATGTATGGCTAGAGTGTAGGGTATGATAAATGATATTATTTCCGCTCAATCTTTACCCATAGTCACACATGCATTATTGGAATCATCGAGCTTAACCCAACTTCTCTTATCACACCCCAAACTTGTCACTTTCCACATCTTGAATTGTCAGCCATACCCAACCATTCTTCTTTTCTTTTTTCTTGAATTTTATTTTCTTAAGCTTCTTTTTTCCTCAACGAGCTTTCAGCTAATAGTACCCAAACTAGTTGGCCTTACGGTATTAGGTGTTGAGATACCTCTTCGAGCTTAGTTATTCAAGTCCAAGAGACTATGAAATTAAACTTATTCATAATTTTTTTTGAATAAATCAATCAAACCTCTCTAATTCACCCTGATTTTCATAGCTCCAAGTATCTTCATAGAACATCTAAAAACTATGAGTAAAAAGGGTACTAGGGAAAACTTTTTATATGGTTAGAAAATTATCATGGGTGATAAAAGAGGACTATTTAGGCTCAACAGGGATGACTAGAGAAACAATTATACATATGTTCGCTTGAAAAGCTCAAACGGTCCAACGATGGCCTAAATCATTTCCTAAGTATAGTGTAGCCTAAAATTTCACCTCGAGCAACGATCAAACTAGTTCTAGAGTTCTTATGAGATCATAATGATTCCTTAAGTCACATAAACCTTCTCTAAGCAAAACGATAATCAAACGCTCAAGGCTAGGTGCTCAATATGTCAGGATTATCTAGTGAAATGTAAATAAGCAAATAGTTCAAACACACAAGATACACAAAATTCATCATTTTTTCAAAGCTATCAATAATTCAAAATCAATCTCATCATAGGCGTTAGTGATGTCTACTACAGATCGTAAAAAAAATAAATAAAAAAAGACTACAAAGCAAATAAATAAATGATACTACGAAGCAAAAAAAAAGAAATAAAAGAAAACAACGATATTAAAAACCACTTCCCCCAAAGCTAAAATTTGCATTGTCCTCATTGAAAAAAATGTAAAATATGCAAGTAAATAGGACTTCCATGAATGTGGACCAGCTTTCCTCATCATTATCCTCATCGTTGTTCATGTTGTCACCATATGGTGGTAAAGGTGGGAAAATCGGTGCTTGTGGAAGTAGACATACTGTACCTCCAAAATATGGTACGTACTCACTCATCATTTATGATAAAGCAGTATGACATTCGACATTGTAATAGTGTATTTGTCGTATCTCTTGTCGAACATCATGCAACTCATTCCAATAGTCAGCTGGTCTGGTGTCCATTGGGTTGGCTCCATGAGAGGATGATGGACGATTGGTGGTTCTTTGGCGGGCACTGCCCGACTCCATGATTTGGTTCGTCAGTTGGATCCTTAAACTGGTAAAAGTCCAAGTGCTAATGGTCTCCATGGGATGTATTTATGCTTCATAAGGTTCCCATGTGACATAAACATTTCTGTACAGCCTAGTGATTAAGCTCAGTACAAAAAGTCCAACCTTTTCAAAAGAGGTACAATCCAAGATTGAGTTAGAGATGATATGTCTTACATTAATGGACATGCCTGTGATTATCGCATAGATTAGGATGGCTCGATCCTTAGTGATGTCGCTTGTGTGCAACACCAGTATCAATCGGTCAATGACAAAGTAATGCCAAGCCTTGGCATTCTTGTCCAGAGCACTTGCTTTGATGTGGTTAGGTTCTCCGCTAACCGTCATCATTCACTGTGTCCCAAGCACACATAACGTGTTAATCACTGCATCCAAGTCCACATCCCCTTGTACAAAACTAGAATATTTATCATGCTCAATGTCGGGGAGAGTGTAGTATTTATTGATTGTTTTAGCAGAAAAGGAGACCCGTTTTGTCCTTAAAAACCACTATCTTTTGTGAAGAATGCGTTAGCATAAAATTCCTGAACCAAAGGAACTACACCAGCCTCAGGTGCATGACAAAATTTAACCAAACTCGCCTCGTTATGTCGTTAATCATGAGAAAGTGTGTAGATTCCACATCAAAACCCCTATCTGGAATAATATGCTTGTTGAGAATAATTATCATCAACTGCTCATAACCCGTCAGACTCTCAAAGAAATTTGGATTATAAGTGGGTGTGGATGGTTCTGCTCTTTTTTGTTTCTTTGAGGTACCTGGTTGAGAACTTTTAGGTGTCGAGAAAATAATGAAATACCTGGCCTCGAATGACCGCTAGCATAGCATAGTTCTAAATTTAGGGGAGTCAATTCACTTCCAAATTTTCTCATACACTTTAGAAAACGCTTGAAAATTGAAAATAATAAACAACTGTAAATAAAAAAAATTAAGAGTCGAAGTAAAATCAAGAATATGTAACTCTCATATTAATAAACAAAATCAATCCCTGGCAACGAAGTCAAAAACTTGTTACAATTTTTTTATAGTGTAAGTGTACATTATCGTCGTTAAGTAATATAATTTCTATCAAAATAGAGAATTGTCCACAGGATTGATTGACATTAAAATATTGAATTTAACTATACATTATTCTAGTTGAGAATGACCAAAAGTTGAGATTTATAAATGAAAAATTAAACTAAAAAGACTAATATTGATAAGGAGAAATAATTCAAATTTAAATAGCTAAAAACTTTATGGTTTTTGATTTCATCAAACCAAACATACTCTAAATTATAAATCTCAATCAATCAATGTTTATCATATTATTGACAACAAATTTCTCCAGTGTAATTATCAATCTTTTTCAAGCAACGATAACAATGAATCAAAAATATTAATCTCTCATCTCTGTCAAGATTAAATATGTTAAAACTCATTAAGCACAATAAAAACTTTTTATTGAAAACTCTTTTTAATCAGTCATGATCCATTATATTTACACAATTAACCTACAACATACAATGTAAGGAATCATATACTTCTTGTAGTCTATATCAAGCATCATTGCAAAACCAATTGATCTTCCATCTCACAAAATCTTTCCAATGATCAGTAGACTCCGAGATCCACACCAAGATCTTCCACGTCAATCTTCAACGTACTAGAACGTGTGTGAGCATGTAGAATATTACAAGATACTTTTATATCTCTAGATGTAATCAACACATGAGATCTAGAGATCTACTGAGAATGACATTAGTGAGATAATTCTCTAAAAGAACGTGATGATTATTCTTTTAGAATTTTGATTAACTATTACTCACATAAAAAATCACTCTAACACCAACTGTGTTCTCAATTCGATTTTTCTATGAACTGATTAATCAACTGAGGTCATTAGAATAATATATGTATATTTTCTAGATAATGGGATATCATATTTTTTAGAGACAAAGTGAAATAAAATTTAATTATAAAATTATCAATTTTAGTGGGATCCACTGCAACTGTGCACAACTACAATGTCACACGGCACTATAGTGTTGAACCCCACTATTGTAGTGCGACATGGCACTACAATAGTCCACGTCAATCTTTGATACCTGATGAGTCATTGATACGTGGCAATTACTGTGAATTAAATATTTATTTTAATCAGATAAATATCTAGATATTAGTTAATTCAAAATTAATATATCTAATTATCCCTATCAACTAACTTATTTGTTGTTCACAAATAACATATTTAGCTTATTCAAATTATTATCTGATAATAATTTAATTATCTAATTTCATAAATTAGATATTCTGTCTCACTTAGTTAATTAAAAAAAATAATCAAAATTTATTATTATATATATAATTTTTGAAATTTATATGTAAACAATTCAATTAATTNTAATTAAATTTTTTAATTAAATAATCTTATTTATTACAGGTGTTCAAGACCAAATCGAACTGAACTGAAATGATCAGTTCGGTCGGTTATTTATATGTGTTTGGTTTGGTTTGTTGTCGAACCAAAATTTCGGTTCGGTTTGAAATTTGGTGGTTTTTTAACTGAACCAAATCGAAACATTAAATTAATATTATTTCTTATTTCTTATATCTAATTTTATATAAAATCAAACCAAATCGAAAGAAAATTTTGATTTTATATTATTTTTTAATAATATCTTTTTAAAATTATTTAAAGATGATTTGTAATTAAGAATACTGAACTGAAGAACCGAACTGAAACCCACGGTTTGGTTCTTTTAGCATTCACGGTTTAGTTCAGTTTTATTGCCGAACCAAATCGTTAACACCCCTATTATTTTTTTAATTCTATCCAAATCAGCTCTTTTTTCGATTCATCCGCATTTTTGCCTTCCAAATCAATCCAAATGCACTAGAACACCTTACATACAAAAAAAAAAGAAAATCAAACATAAATCAAATAATAAAACTCAAAGAACCAATAAAGTTAAAGTTAAGATTATCTAAAATATGAGTGTGAAATGCACTCATCAGGGAACCAATATACGGTCCGTTAGAAAAGCTTAGATTTCAAATCTTATAAGATCATGTTTCCAGCTATCCATATCACTGAATTTTCAAAATAAAAGTCACTAGCCTATTTTACAAACAAACCTTAACGAGTGAATCAAAAGATCCAGTAGACATGTATAGGAGATCATGGCTACTCAAAATTCAGACTGATTTACATATGATCATCGAATTGATGTGTGATAAATCATTACGATAAACGAAAAATTAATAAAGATATTAATTCATATCGATCATGTCATATATAATCTTATTATATAAAGTACATTCACTAAGACATATATCCACATCACTGATCCGGATCTAGATCACATGCATTCGTAATACTTAGTGGACTGTACTAACAACCATTCATTAAATATTTCATACTTTAATATGTTGCTGACAATTATATTCATTATCTATGATCTTAATCATCTCATACTAAGACAAGATCATACTCTCATTAATGAATATGGAATTTTCATATATTTATATAAATTATTCAACAATAATGTAAAAGAACAATTATATGAAAAATGTAATTCCATTAAATTTCATATTAAAATGTCAATACACATGCTTTGAGGGTATTACCCCCAACAATCTTCCACTTTCCCTAAAGCAAATGTAGCATCTCTCTCAAGCTCATGTTTCGCACACGCCTCTCAGGAAGTGTCTTGGTAAATGGGTCAGCCAGGTTATGATCCAACGTTATCCCCATAACAGTCAGATCCCCTTGATGCACGATCTCTATTACAATGTGATATTTCCTCTCTATGTGCTTGCCCCTCTTGTGACTTCTCAGTTCCTTAGATTCATTGTTGCCCCACTATTGTCACAGTACCGTCTCTTTCCCAGCTTTACAAGCTGATATATTCAGCTTCTAGAGTGGATCTGCAATACTAGATTGTTTAATACTTCTCCAGACTTCAGCTCCTCCACCTAGAGTGAATATTGATCTAGATGTCGTCTTTCGACTATCTTTGTCTAATTGAAAGTCTGAATCAGTATATCCTGTGGGGTTCAGGCCACCACCAGAATAAATAAGCATATAGTTTTTCATTCTCCTAAGATACTTCAGAATGTTTTTTACTGTAATTCAATGTTCCAAACCTGAATTTGATCGATAACGACTGACAATTCACACTGCATAACATATGTTAGGTCTCGTACACAACATGACATACATGAGACTTCCAACTACTAAAGCATATAGAACCTATCTCATATCAACTTCCTCTTGAGGTGTCTTAAGACATTGTTCGTTGGAGAGGACAATTCCATGTATGGTCGGTAGTTGACCTTTCTTGGAATTCTCCATAGAGAATCTCTCCAGCACCTTATCAATTTAAGATGCCTGAGAAAGAGCCAATAGCTTGTTCTTTCTATCCCTTAATATTTGGATGCCTAGAACATAGCTCACTTCTCCCAAATCTTTCATTTGGAATTTCTTAGCTACGACTTCTTTACCTTTGACAGAGTTTCTACATCATTTCCAATTAGTAGAATATCATCAACATAAAGAACTAAGAAAACCATTATCATATCTTTGATGTATTTATAAACACAAGCTTCGTCAACATTTTGCTTGAAGTCATAAGACTTTATAATCTCATCAAATATAAGATTCCAAGATCTAGATATTTGCTTTAATTCATAAATGGATTTAAGCAACTTCCATACTTTCTGATCATACCCCTTCTGTATGAACCCTGCTGGTTACATCATATAGATATTTTCTTCAAGAGTTCCATTCAGAAAATCTATCTTGACATCCATTTGTCATATCTCATAGATATTTTCTACTGAATGTCCCGTTGAAAAATGAAGACAAAGTTTATAACTATGACAAAATTATCACGTTAAAGAGAGCTTTGTCTAAGCTCTTGGGTACTGTCCATGCGTTTGAGATTGAGAAAAGGTTGAAAATTAAAGGGGAAATGAGTGTGTGCCTTTGGATTACCTCCTAGATCTCACCCAAAATTTCTTGAAGGAGGATAAGGGCATGACTCTTTATGCTCTGTGTATTTATGACACCGTGTTATTTCCAAAGATCCAAGGTTATATGGATGATAAAGTGATAAAAATGTTCCTTCAAGGCGAACATAGTGTTAACCCTGTTATCTCAATTCTCGCTGAGGCTATCCGTTCTTTGAATTGCATCCGAGTGTCTTGAAAAGGAAACTTCATCGGCTCTTCAACTCTTTTGTATATTTGGATTCTCAGCCATCTAAGATGTCCGCTAGATTTTAAAAAGTAAATGTGATATATGAATGCAATACAAATTTAACAATTACTAATTGTAGATACCGTAATTTGTCCGGTCTAATACATTAAATATACATACTTTGTATTTTGGCTCATATAATAGTCTAAGACTATATGTATAATTTGAAAACTAGTCCAATACTAAAATAAGAAAAGTGGTCCAAGGATTAAAAAGTAAAAAGTGAGCAAAAAAAGACTAAAAGTAAAAAAAGGAAGCCATTTTTTTAGAGTGAGAAAGAGAGGGATTGGAGTGAGAAAGAGAGGTGATTTTAGAGAGAGGAAGAGATTCTACACTTCTATTATTTTCATCTTCTTCCATTCTTTTTCTTAAGGTAGCTTAAATGTCTTGTACATTTGTTCATAATATATCTTGTTCATATCTCTTCTTCATATTCATGTAGTTGATATCTTTTGTATTTTTTTTTCATACATAAGTTGATTGTTCCTTCTTTATCATTTCTCCTACTTTAAATCTTAACTCTTTAATTTCATGCATTGATGATTTCTTTACAAGTTGGATAATGATATATCTTTGTCATCAACTCAATTAATGAGGATGAGGATAAAGCTTTTGAGGGGTGAAAAAATTAACTCAATGTGAATCAACCCTTTAATGGGTCGAAAGTGTACATTTGATGAAAATATCCCCTAGGATAATTTCTCACACATAACAATGCATAAAATAGAGAGTTAAACCTCTATACAAGATTATGCAAATATGTAAGTTTGAAATTTTCAATTTTCCTACAAGTGTTTTCTTTTAAAAAAAAATTATGTTCATCATTTTTTGACACTTGTTTGAACTAATTATCATCCACGATCATCCCCTTTGCAATTTAATTAGCAACGATTAATGAGAAAATGAAGAAAAAATGGTAATTAGTAGACTAAGTAGTTAAAAATAAAAAAGCGGACATATTTATGTTAAAAAAATCTATTGTTTTTCGTCACTTTTCTTTCAATTTTTTTATCATTTATTTATTTATTTAATAATATTATTATTATTACTATTATTATTATATCATAATATATTATATTATAAAATATAAAAAAAATTAGTTATTTCTGCAACAGAGGAGATTTTCCTCTGTTGCAGCTGCAAAGCCGTGGCTTTTCACAAATTATTTTTTAATTTATTTTTTCTTCCATTTATTACATAGTGTTTTTTTTACTTTATACTTGTATGTATTACTTTTTATACATGTTTTATATAATCTCAACATTTTATATTTTATATAATTTGACATTCTATAACTTTATCTCTATTCTTTTACTTCCCTTTTGTTATAATTATTAACATTTATTTTCTTTACATGTTTATTTATTTAGCATTTGTATATCGTCATGCTTATAGTGTGATTCTTGCATTATTCCCTTATTATTAGAGTTAATGTTCACGTATGTGTGGATTATAATTTTTACAATTAGATTTGAATTTTGTTACTTCCATTATTTAATTTTCACTAATCAAAAGCCGACAACGGACTTTGAGATTTTCGGGATACCAAACTTCTCAAACTACTGAGGTGAGGAGTTATTCATAGGATACCGAGAATAACTCTAATAATGCTTTGATTTAAAAAGATACAAGAATACAAAAAATACATGCATGCATAATGCTGCGTAATGGGATTGTAAAGAAGTATTCAATTCATTCATATTTTAGAGACCATGACTCCCACTTCGAGTGTGATAGAAGATCAAGTTACGGTAGCCCAATGGTCAGAGGAATCGCAGAAACATAAAGGAGATTGTCTGAAAAAGGAAGACGTTGTTCTTCTACCATCAATCACTAAGATAGAGTTCTCACGCATTGACTTGGAGAGGTTGAAGAATATGGGAGGATTTTTCACCAGAGCAGAAAAGTTTTTATCAGAAAATATGGTCACATAGCTTATCTGTTGTATATTGTAGTCAACGTTCCCGTCCTTAAAGCTTTAATGAATTTCTGGGACCCTCATTATAGATGTTTCACCTTCGAAATAATCGATCTTACTCCCACAATTGAAGAATATCAAGCACTACTGAATGTACCGTTGCAAACTGCAAACAAAGTTTATAACTATGACAAAAAGCTCACGTTGAAGAGAGCTTTGTCTAAGCTCTTGGGTACTGTCCATGCGTCTGAGATTGAGAAAAGGTTGAAAATTAAAGGGGGAAATTAGTGTGTGCCGTTGGATTACCTCCTAGATTTCACCCAAAATTTCTTGAATGAGGATAAGGGGATGACTCTTTATGCTCTGTGTATTTATGGCACCGTGTTATTTCTAAAGATCTAAGGTTATATGGATGATAAAGTGATAAAAATGTTCCTTCAATTCGAACATGGTGTTAACCCTGTTATCTCAATTCTTGCTGAGATTATCCATTCTTTGAATTACATCTGAGTGTCTGGAAAAGGAAAGTTCATCGGCTCTTCAACTCTTTTATGTATTTGGATTCTCAGCCATCTAAAATGTCCGCTAGATTTCAAATGTCCTCAAATTAAGTTCTCAAGTTCATGGATGAAGATGAGGATCCCTATTGCAGAATTTAGAATGGCCAAATGGAATATATAGTTTTCCCACAAAAGGGGCTTGGCTCTCATACCTATCCAAGTTGAAAGATGAGGATGTTATTTGGAAAGCCCATTGGATTCCGTTAACACCAATGATCTACATATGTGATTATTTTCAGTGGGTTCCACTCCCGGGACCATGGGGTTGTACTAGTTATGCTCCGCTAATGGCACTCCGTCAATTATACATGAGTCAGTTTGTCCCCACCACGCATGCATTGAAGGATATTGAAGTTAGTTAAGATTCTCAAGAAATTGAACAAAAACTGCAGCAGCTGATTGAAGCTTGGAAAATAACAAGAAGGATGCGAAATGAGAAGAATCGCATGAAGTGCACAAAGGAGTATGAAGCATGGCTTGAGAGTAAAAACAAAGTAATTATTGCCTTACCAGTTGAGGATGTACCACCATCCAAATCATTGGAAGTTTATCAAAAGATTGCTAAAAAAGAGGAGCTAGATGAGTTATATGATGAGCGTCAAAAAGTTCAAGCCCTCTTGGAAGAAAACATACAACTAGCAGTCGAGACGAATTTGTCTGAGAAACACAAAATCGAAGCTGAAGAACGACTCAAATAGTTGAGAAATAAGGTTAAGGATCGGGCATATCTGAAGTGAAAAAACTCTGAATTGGGAACTGACACTCGCTAATTGAGTAACAAAATTAGAAACATGGCGGAAGACAATGAGAACTTGCGATAGGTAATCTAAGAACAAGAGGATCAAATTGTGAAGTTAGATAGGAAAAATAAATTGGTACGAGAAATTCTAGAAGAGGTGAAGGGAACTGTTAATAAGAAAAATGTGTACATCGTCGAGTTAGAAGAGCAATATGACGCATTACGATGAATCGTTGATAATTTGCAAGTTGATTTAGAGAATAAAAAATTTAAGAAGACTGAGTCAACAAATGATTCTGAAGAATTATTGAAAGTCATCGCAAGCCTTGAGCACCAAGTTAGGGCTTATCAGAATGTGGCAGAGAGGTTGGCAAGAAACAATGATGTTAATGTCGATATACTGAGATATGATTATCAGTTGCTACAACAAGACTACAACTCAATTCGACAACGATCAGGGAAGGCTATAGAATGGCTTAAAGGCATGGCTGTGAGAGTGGGCAATTTGGCGGAACAAGCTTCATTTTTGAAGAGAAATGTCTTGCCCATCCATCCTAATAGGAAAAACTTGTCTAAATTTTTGGAAGAAGTCAACCGGGATTTGGGTCATTTTGGTTATTTTGTATGAACTCATATTGTGAAGTAACGTAATTAACTTCTACATACTCAAATGTAATGGATGGCTCTACTAATTGAATGAAATTGATTACTTTAGAACTTTCACTTTGCGCAATATCATTTCTCATGCATAAATTTACTCTCATTATTTCTTCTTTTTATTAGCAAAAATCTACATCTCATTGCTTTATTTTTATTTATTCTTAAGAAATTTTCCAAAGATAACCCGACAACCTTGACATCCCTATTGAACTTGAGCTCAAGTTAGGGTCATGAACGAGCAAGAAAGAGAGCAATCACGAGAGGAAATGAAGGAAGAGATTAGGGTGCTAAAAGTGCAAATGGCTAGAGTCCTCGAACTCCTCGCCGCAAGTAAGGGAAAGGCCTATTTTGAAAATCCACAAGGGGATCAATCTTCACAAAATCAACTGCCAAACGATACTCCACTTTACCCTCTTGGGTTCACTCCAACGTATCAACGTCATCAGGTTGACCAGTTTCAACATGCTTCACCACCAATAAATATCCAGCATCATCCATTTCTGAATGTTCAGGAAACAATACAGACAGGGAAAACTAGGTACAACCCATCCGCAATGGCATGTGGTCACAACTAAGCTTTCACTCCACAAGGCGAACTCACTAATGAGCCAATCACCATAACCAATGTTGATGACCCAAAAGTGACAACCCACGATCGAAAGACAAATTGGACTTTCTAGAAGAGAGATTACGTGCTATTGAAGGATCTGATGTATACGCTACCATTGATGCCACCCAATTATGTTTGGTCCCTGATGTGAACATCCCACATAAATTCAAACTACCTGAGTTTGAAAAATATGATGGTAGTACGTGCCCCAGAAGTCACCTTATTATGTACTGCAGAAAAATGGCTGCTTGTGCAAATGATGATAAGTCGCTGATTCATTTATTTCAAGATAGCCTAATGGGGGCCGCATCTCATTGGTATATCCAATTGAATAACCAACATATTCAGAGGTGAAAAGATCTAGCAGATGCTTTTTTAAGACAATATAAGTACAACATAGACATAGCCCCTGATCGTTTGGGCTTACAAAGGATGGAGAAAACGCCCACAGAAGGCTTTAAAAAATATGCACAAAGGTGGAGGGAATTAGCTGCTCAGGTACACCCCCCCCCCATTATCAGACAAGGACATGGCTGGAATGTTTATTAACAACTTGAGAGCTCCATTATATGACAGGATGATTAGAAACGCTTCAAATAACTTCTCTGACATCACAGTGCTTGGTGATAGGATTGAGTACGGGATAAAGAATGGAAGAATTTTGAAAATCGTATCAGATATATCATCAGTAAAAAAAGGGCCTCCATTGAAGCGAAAAGAAATGGATGTATAGATGATCAATTCTGGGTACCCATCACAAGCTATGAACCCGGGATCAGGATTTCCAAAGTATATTGAGGGGCCCAAATCTGTGACATCATATGTGAAAAATACCTCACAAATTCTGTACAATTATCACTCTCAACAATCAGCATTTCAAAACAACCTGAGATCAGGTTTCAGACCACCGACTCACTAGTAAAATGTTGGTCAGGCTGATCAGCCTCTGAGGGAAAATAGAAATAATCAATGTTTTATCGAATATGATCCAATCCCCATGTCATATACAGAACTATTATCTCAATTGATACGGAATAATCAATTGGTGCCAATTCCTTATGAACCTCTACAACAATCATACCCAAGGTGGTATGATCCGACTGCTCGCTATGATTATCATGCTGGGGCAGTGGGACATTCGACTGAGAATTGCATGACATTAAAAGGTAGAGTATAGGAACTCATCAAGGCTGGATGTTTAAATTTCAAAAAGGCTAATGGGAATCCAGATATTAATTCTACCCCTCTACCAAATCATAGGAATCCTACCGTAAATGCAATTGAGGAATATTTTTCATATGGAAAGAGGGACGTGGAAGATGTGAGCACGTCAATGGAAACACTTTTCCATCTTCTTTCTAGAGCAGGGTACACCTACCCAACACACTCAGAGGATGAGGGCGTTTCTAGGAAGCATATGCATGACTTCGATTGTTTGTTTTATAAGAATGTGACGGGGCATATAATTGAGGAGTGTGCTGATTTTAAAATGGAAGTGAAAAGTTGTGGGATGCAAAGATACTTACAATAAATCATAAAGGAGAAAGGGAATACCAGGAAGATGACTCTTTAGCCCTCATGATAACTAAAGAATCATCTGAAATTAATGTTGAAATGTCGTCCTATATCCAAAACCTCTCACAATACATTACGAGGAAAAGTCAACTCACACCACAACTTCTTATGCTCCGATGCCTATCACCATTCAAATACCGGGTGCGTTCGCTTACAAAGATTAAAGAGCAGTACCATGGGCGTACAGATATGAGGTTATTACAAGCGGTAAGGACAAAACTCAAGAGCTAAATCCGTCTGACCTCGATCTCTTCATAACTAATATTTCGGGAGTAGGTGGGATGAGAGGAATGGCAGATGCTACACGCCAGAAGTTTTGAAAATGGATAAAAGCGATGAGTTTGAAAGGAAAAGGAAAGGGAAGGCCAAAGAAGGCGACAATGGTCATGAATTCCAACGAGAAATGCATGGCGTCCAAGTAATAGACTCAGATATAATTAGAGGTACGGAGAAAGAAAGAGCAGTGTTTGAAAAAGAATTATGTGAATTTTTTAACCTCATAAAGCAAAGCGAGTATAAAGTGATAGAACAACTTAATCGCTTACTTGCTCCCATATCTTTACTGTCACTCTTTCTGAATTCTGAACCACATCGCCAAGCATTATTGAAGGTTTTGAATCAAGCATATGTCTTTCATGACATTACGGTGGAGAAGTTGAGTGGAATTGTGGGCAATATTACCGCACCATATTGTATCACTTTCACAGATGAAGAAATACCTGCCGATGGTACCGGACACACCAGAGCTCTACATATATCCGTGAAATGTGGGGATTATGTTGTCGCAAAGTATTGATTGATAATGACTCATCTCTAAATGTAATGCCAAGATCCACACTAGCAAATCTCCCTGTGGACGCAACACATATGCGACTGAGCATGATGATAGTAAGAGCATTCGACGATATCTTAAGAGAAGTAGTCGGAGACATAGAGATACAAATTCAAATCAGGCCATGCCTATTCAATATTGTTTTCCAAGTGATGGACATAAATCCAGCATACAGTTTTCTTTTAGGTTGACCATGGATTCACTCTGGCGAGGTAGTACCGTCTTCATTACATCAGAAGCTGAAATTTATAATGGATCGTAAACTCATTTGTATATATGGGAAGAAGATTTATTGGTATCTAAACCGGCTACCATGCCATATGTTGAGGCGGCAGAAGAAGCATTGGAGTGCTCATTTCGATCATTGGAGATTGCGAACGCTACATTTGTTGCTAGTTGAAAACTCACTCCAACATCAAGCTTATCAAAAGCATCTCAGATGGTTGCAAAGTTGATGATAAAAGAGGGATACAAGCCAGGCAAAGGACTCGGGGGTAAGCATCAAGGCATAAATAAGTTAATCGAGTGGGACAAGAATGAACAAAGGTTTGGGCTTGGATATAGACCGACCAAGGCTGATAGAAGGAGAGTGGAAGCTCAAAAGAAAGAAAAGAGGATAGCTAAGGTCGAAAATAGGAAATTCGATATGGAAATGGCGATCATACCCCATATTTCTAAATCCTTTAGAAGTGAGGGAATTTCATTCAAAGAACTTGTTATAGTAGAGTAGTACAACCTTGAAGATGATATCGCCGAGCTTTCAATATCCGTAATCTTAGGAAAATCATCAAGTGCAAGTACAGAGGACTTGGTTTCTCGATACGATTCAGATCATGAACTTAACAATTGGGACGTCACCGAGCTACCAGTGCTTCTCCAGAATTTTTAAGACTAATGTGTTCATGCCAAAATTCTAATGATTCTACCAAATGCCTTAGGAATTTCATTCTTATGGGCCTATGTTCTCGTCTATTTCATGTCATCTCTTTGAATGAAAATCTAAAAACTTGTTTCGTCTCCTTTTGCTAGTGATAAATATAATTTCAGTTTTTTTTGTTCTTCCTTTTAAGTCTACTTTTTTCAATTCTGAAATGTTTTTCATACTCATGCATTGTTTATTTATTTATTTATTTTTCTCACCTTTTTTTCATCCGATAATCTGATTCAGGTTCGAGAAAGGTGATTTTGAAAATAAGAGCATAAGCAATAATTTTGACAATCTCATTTTTAGCGTAGAGTCAGATGAAAGTGACGAGGATAATTTTAAACGATCTCTGGAAATGTTAAGAATGGTAAAGGGAGAGACGAAAGAGGTCCAAATCAGCACTTCTATGACAAGCCAAAGCTGCCGAGAATTAATTGACCTACTCAAAGAGTATATTGACGTTTTTGCATGGTCTTACCAAGATATGCCAGGTCTAGACACTGATATCGTGGTTCATCATTTGTCATTTATGCCCGAAAGTAAATCAGTGCGACCAAAGTTACGGAAAATGAAACCAGACATGCTGGTACAGATCAACGAAGAAGTTAAAAAGCAAGTAGATGCGGGTTTTCTAGAAGTAGCAAACTATCCTGAATGGGTTGCTAACATAGTCCTAGTGCTGAAGAAAAATAGGAAAGTAAGGGCGTGCGTCGATTATAGAGACTTAAATCAAGCAAGCCCCAAGGATAATTTTCCATTACCCCATATCGATGTCTTTGTAGATAACACCGCAGGACATTCAACCTTCTCCTTCATGGATGGTTCTTCAGGGTATAACCAAATCAAAACGGCTCCTACAGACTGTGAAAAGATGACTTTTATAACTTTGTGGGGTACATTTTATTAGAAGGTTATGTCATTTGGTCTGAAGAATGCATGGGCGACTTACCAGTGGGCAATGGTAACATTGTTTCATGATATGATGCATAAAGAAATTGAAGTGTACGTTGATGATATGATTGCCAAATCTCGTCAAGGGGAAGATCATATGGTCACTCTTCGAAAACTATTTGGAAGGTTGAGAAAGTTTCAGTTAAAGCTTAACCCGACAAAGTGTACATTCGCAACGTCTTCAGGGAAACTACTTATTTTTGTCGTGAGCAAGGAAGGAATAAAAGTTGACCCTGACAAGGTTCGAGCCATCATTGATATACCGCCACCTCAAACTCAAAAGGAAGTTAGAGATTTCTTGGGGAGATTAAATTACATAGCCCGGTTCATCTCACAGCTAACTGTAACTTGTGATCTTATCTTTAAACTTCTCCGCAAAAGTGATACAGCAGGATGGGATGATGATTGTCAAACTACTTTTGAGAAGATCAAGAAATACTTGTAAAATCCGCCTATACTTATTCCTCCAACTCCAAGGCGTCCACTCATTTTGTATCTTACAGTGACAGGAAAATCCATGGGTTGCGTACTTGGTCAACATGACGCCTCTAGAAGGAAAGAAGAAGCAATATACTATTTAAGCAAAAGGTTCACATATTATTACTAATTATTCGATGTTGGAGAAAACGTGTTGTGCATTAGCCTGGGTTGCTCATCGGCTTAGACAGTACATGTTATACCACACCACTTGGTTAATTTCAAAGATGGATACAATCAAACATATCTTTGAAAAGCCATCATTTTATGGGCGAATCGCTAAATGGAAAATGTTGCTCATGGAATATGATATTGTTTATGTCACGAGAAAATCAATAAAAGGAAGTGTACTTGCTGATTATCTTGCAGATAAAACAGTACAAGATTATGAGCCTATGAAGCTTGATTTTCCTGATGAGAACATATCAGTCATATTAAAAAACGAAGGAGAATCTATGGATCCATAATTGTGGACAATGTTATTGGGTGGCGCGTCTAATGATGTAGGACATGGAATTGAGGCAATTCTCATATCTCCTGAGGGAAATTTGTTTCTATTCACGGAAAAATTATGCTTTGACTGCACAAACAATGTGGCATAATATGAGGCATGTTCCATGGGAATTCAAGCAACTTATGATATGAAGATAAGGAAACTTCGAGTGTACAGAGATTTGTTATTGGTGATACGACAACTAAACGGGGAATGGGAAACTAGAGACTCCAAGTTTGTACCTTACAACAAACATGTAATTAAGCTAAGTCTAACTTTTGAAGTTGTCTCATTTGACCATATACCCAGAGAGAATAATCAAATTGCAGATGCACTGCCAACTCTAGCATCCATGTTCACCGCAGACTTTAAGGAAGAAGTACAACCCATAAAAATTGAGAAGCGAGATTTTTCTGCTCATTGTATGAGTATTAAAGAAGAGCCAGACACAAGACCATGTATTATGACATCAAGCAGTATATAAAGAATGGAGAATATCCATCCAAAACTTCTGAGAATGATAAACGTACTATTAGAAGATTGTCCATGGGTTTCTTCTTGAATGGTGAAATACTCTACAAAAGAAACCATGACATGGTGCTCTTAAGATGTGTTGATGCAAGGGAAGTGAATCAAATCATATAGGAAGTTCACGAAGGAATATGTGGAGTTCATGCTAATGGACATATGATGGCCAAACAAATCTTGAGAGTAGGATATTATTTGTTAACTCTAGATTCTGACTGCATCAAGTACGCCAAGAAATGTCATTAATGTCAAATTTATGCAGATAAAATTCACGTACCCGCATCCCCTTTACATGTAACGGCGCCTTGGCCGTTCTCTATGTGGGGAACATATGTCATTGGTCCCATCACACCCAAAGCCTCTAACGGGCATCGTTTCATTTTGGTCTCTATAGATTATTTTACCAAATGGGTGGAGGCAAGTTCTTATTCGAGTGTAACCAGAAGTGTGGTTGTTAAGTATATTAAAAAGGAGATAATTTGTCGATATGGTCTACCTGGAAGAATCATCACAGATAATGGGATAATTTTAAATAACAAGATGATGAAAGAATTATGTGAGCAATTCAAACTTAAGCATCATAATTCATCTCCTTATCGTCCGAAAATGAACGGAGCAGTGGAAGCAGCCAATAAGAACATAAAAAGGATCATAGAGAAGATGACGGAGGTTTATAAGTATTGGCATGAGATGCTCCCGTTTGCAATGCATGGATACCGCACATCAGTCCGAACATCAATTGGGGCAACGCCATTCTCTTTGGTATATGGCATGGAAGCGGTCCTTCCAATTGAGGTGGAAATTCCCTCCCTTAAAGTCTTAATGGAGGAAAAATTAGAAGAAGCAGAGTGGGTACAAACACGATATGAGCAATTGAATTTCATCGAGGAAAAAAGATTAACTGCATTATGTAGAGGGCAATTATATCAAAGAAAGATTATGCACGCATATGACAAAAAATTGCGTCCCTGATGTTTCCGAGAAGGAGACTTGGTGTTAAAAAAGATACTCTCATATCAAAAGGATCACCGGGGGAAGTGGACCCCAAATTATGAAGGACCCTTCATTGTCAAGAAGGCTTTCTCGGGATGAGCTCTCATGCTAACAAACATGGATGGAGATGATTTACCGCACACAGTTAATTCTGATACAGTCAAGAAGTACTTCATTTGACCGTTCTAAGTATGGGAAAAATGAAGTTAGAAAAAATAATGTTAAAAAAAAAAAGATGTCTCGAATACTGGAGAAATTCTTCCTCCATTTATTTTCCAAACCATCGTTTGTAAACATTGTTCATCATCAATGAAGAGCCTTTTTTTCTTTCTCAGTTGACAAGTACATATACTTCATCTTCTCCTTATTTCTTATTTCTCTTAATTTTAAGATATCAGTAATTACTCTTGAAATAACTCAGAAGCATAAACTTGGTTAGGTGAAAGCTAAATAAAAAAAAGAATAGGAACTAAGAAAGGCAATCTGAGTACGAGGAGGAATCTGAAAAGTTATCACAAGAAAGTTGGTATGCACATAACGAAGGCTAAAGCATGATTGGAGGATTGCAATTAAAATACAGAAAGAAGCAAAAAGGGGAGAAATTATCCATTTTTTCTTCATCATCGACGTGAAGCCGAATACTGGGGCACAAACCAATGAATAAGGATGCATCATTTTCTTGAAAGTATGCTCGATACTTCATTGTGAGTCCATGACCTTAGGCCAAGTGATTGATTTGAAGGGTGAAGGATATGGTGACATTAGTCAACTTTCAAAAAAAAATCATCAAATAATTTTCTCACAAATGTTTTCAATCATGCATAGCATGCATGCACTCAAAATCACTACTTTGCATTTATATTCGATAATCACAATGCATAGACATGCATCATATTGATCTGTTTTGATGCAGTTCAAGTGCATGAATCATTTAAAGATATTCTTTCGAAATCCATACATGACTTTCCAACATTTAGAGCATGCATTAGTCTAGCTCTTGCACCATATGAAACTTGTAAATATCATATCAAATATCATTTCAACATCTTTAGTTAAATCGAACTCGCATCGAGTCGAGGTCGAAGCCTGGTGTCAGCACCTGGTCCATTTCTGTTTCAAATATCTACGGTTAAATCGAACCCGCATTAAGTCGAGGTTGAAGCTTGTGTCTATCCAAGTTCATTTTCCTTTCAAATATCTTCGGTTAAATCGAACCCGACTTGGTCGCGGTCGAAGCCCGGTGTCAGCGCCTGGTCCATTTCAATTAATATGGTTAAATCGAACCCGAATTGAGTCGAGGTCGAAGTCCGGTGTCAGCACCTGGTCCATTTCTGTTTCAAATATCTACGGTTAAATGGAACCCACATTGAGTCGAGGTCAAAGCTTGTGTCTATCCAGGTCTGTTTTCCATTCAAATATCTCCGGTTAAATCAAACCCGACTTGGTCACGGTAGAAGCCTAGTGTCAGCACCTGGTCCATTTCTGTTTCAAATATCTACGGTTAAATCGAACCCGCACTGAGTCGAGGTCGAAGCCTGCATCCATCCAAGTCTTTTTCCTTTCAAATATCTCGGTTAAATCGAACCCGCATTGAGCGAGGTCGAAGCCTATGTCTATCCAGGTCCATTTCGCTCTCATTCCATTTCATAGAGCCATATTTAGTCGAGGTTTCTATTCCCCAATTTCATATATTGTTTTCTTCTACTGATCAAAATACTTATCTACATATTTGTACACCTTCTGAGATCAGAAGCATGCTCAAAGGGGGGCAGCTGTAGATATCATATATTGTCTGGTCTAATACATTAAATATACATACTTTGTATTTGGCTCATATAATAGTCTAAGACTATATGTATAATTTGAAAAATAGTCTAATACTAAAATAAGAAAAGCGGTTCAAGGACTAAAAAGTAAAAAGTGAGCAAACAAAGGCTAAAAGTAAAAAATGGCAAACCCTAATTTTGCCTATAAATTGAGGTGAGGTCTTCACTTGAGGGGGGTTTCTTTGGAGTGTGAGAAAAAGAAGCCATTTTTTAGAGTGAGAAAGAGAGGGATTAGAGTGAGAAAGAGAGGTGATTTTAGAGAGAGAAAGAGATTCTACACTTCTATTATTTTCATCTTCTTCCATTTTTTTTATTAAGGTAGCTTAAATGTCTTGTACATTTGTTCGTAATATATCTTGTTCATCTCTCTTCTTCATATTCATGTAGTTGATATCTTTTGTATCTTTTTTTTCATACATAAGTTGATTGTTCATTCTTTATCATTTCTCCTACTTCAAATCTTAACTCTTTAATTTCATGCATTGATGATTTCTTTACAAGTTGGATAATGAGATGTCTTTGTCATCAACTCAATTAATGAGGATGAGGATAAAGTTTTTGAAGGGTGAAAAAATTAACTCAATGTGAATCAACCCCTTAATGGGTTGAGAGTGTACATTTGATGCAAAGATCCCCTAGGATAATTTCTCACATATAACAATGCATAAAGTGGAGAGTAAAACCTCTATACAAGATTATGCAAATATGTAAGTTTGAAATTTTCAATTTTCCTACAAGTGTTTTCTTTTAAAAAAATTATGTTCATCATTTTTGTGACACTTATTTGAACTTATTATCATCCACGATCATCCCCTTTGCTATTTAATTAGCAACGATTAATGAGGGAAGGAAGGAAAAATAGTAATTAGTAGACTAAGTATTCAAAAATAAAAAATGGACATATTTATGTTAAAAAATCTATTGTTTTTCGTCACTTTTCTTTCAATTTTTTATCATTTATTTATTTATTGAATATTATTACTATTATTATTATTATATCATAATATATTATATTATAAAAAAATTAGTTATTTCGAGGATATTTTCATTGCAACAGAGGAAGCTTTCCTCTGTTGCAGCTCCAAAAGCCACGGTCAAAATCGTGGCTTTTCACATTTTTTTAATTTCTTTTTCTTTCATTTATTACATAGTGTTGTTTTTACTTTATTCTTGTATGTATTACTTTTTATGCATGTTTTATATAATCTCAAAATGTTTTCTATAATTTGACATCCTATAACTTTATCTCTATTCTTTTACTTCCCTTTTATTGTAATTATTAACATTTATTTTCTTTACATGTTTATTTATTTAGCATTCTTATATCGTCATCCTTATAATGTGATTCTTCCATTATTCCCTTATTATTAGAGTTAATGTTCATGTATGAGTGGATTATAATTTTTACAATTAGATTTAAATTTTGTTACTTCCATTATTTAATTTTCACTAAACAAAGGCCGACGACGGACTTTGAGATTTTCGGAATATCAAACTTCTAATAATGTTATTCTTGGGATACCGAGAATAACTCTAATAATGTTTTGATTTAAAAAGATACAAGAATACAAAAAATAATTTTTCAATGGTCTTTAAACCACTCATTAAAGGTAATTTATTTTGTTCATTTTTATGATACAAAATGCACCAAATTGGACATTCAAAAATGAATTTCTTTAACCTTTGCCTTAAAATAAAAAATTCGACAGCATTTGATTAAATTTAGTAACCATTTTATAATGGGTGTTGTGGGGTGTTAATACCTTCCCACACACAAACGACTCCCGAACCAACTTTGAGTTTTCGTAGACCAAAATTTTCATCTTAAAATTGGGTGACCAATCACACCCTAAAATGATTTATGGCGACTTCAAATTTCTTTTTCATGCAAAAATTGATTTTTTTTAAATCGCCGCAGTGCGTCGCGTGCACGTTGCGACACTAATCACGATAAAACAACTCAACGATTAATGTGCTGTCTTAAGGTCAGTCAGATTAACCTCTTACAGTCTATGAGACATTCTCATCCTTATTAATTAAAATTTAAAATATCTCATATTTTCTCTTTTAATAATAAGGTATCGCTTATTCGGTCAAGTTACAATTATCCACATGAAAACTTAATTGTGACTTTGTGAGTGTAACTCATCCTTTCAGATTCCATGACTTCATTTAAAATATGTCGTCTTATGATTAGTCAAAACTAAACTACACCACTTCTTTGTATCTTCATAAGAAGTGCAACATTGGTATTGGTACAGCTCGAAACCTTCCTTAACGGGATGAAAACAAAGCCATCTCGAGGCTCTTATTGCAACTCACGGTGTTGTACTAATGATGAAGACCATATGTTACATTGACATGTCAACCTTCTCTCACTCATTATTTTAGGATTATGTGTTTCCATTTTAACTAATCAATTAATTTTAAATTAATCACTCGTTAAAATAATAACCCCATGAATATTTAATAATCTGTTTTGCCAATCTCATTGGTCTAAGTTCATTTTAACATTCTAAAGAGTCTAAAACATAATTACGTGAACTTAAATTAACTAATTAATTATATTCATCAAACTTTAATATAACTCTTTCACTAAAGTCGGTTATCCTAAAGGTTACTATAACTCTTAGTGTGGTGTGATTACCAAGTTTTAACTAATTAAAACCTAACAGTTTACATGTAATTGATTTCATAAAATAATACACATAAACATATTAAGACAATGTTAATAAATCATGTTTCTACTAATGAGATGCATGATCGAATAAAACTGTGTGGAAATTTCATGTATGACATGCGATCAACTAATGTATGGACATTTTATCAAACATAACAATTACACAATTATTTTGGACCGAGTGACTATTGATTATTTCTAAATTACAACCCTTAAAATAAAGAAATAAAATTACAAAACGGACTTCAAGAATACAAATTTCTCAAATATTATCTTCTTCTCCCGATATCCATCTTCATAATCTTCAAACTTTGAACAAATCCTATTGAATTAGGAAAAACTATTTTTCTTTCATTAAAATTAATTTCTATAATAATCCCTTTAAAAAAAGTTGATTTTTTGACTTAGTCAAATAAATATTTTATTTGATTTGGTCAAACTTGGATCAAACTCAATCAACCTATTAATTACTAACTTTTATAAAATTAAAAATTAAGAATTAATTTTAAAATTATATTAATTTCAAAATTTAAAAAGATAATTGATAGACTTAGGATTACAATAAAACTCTATAGTAATAGAGCTGGTTGGTATCAGCGTTTGTGTAAAATCTCCCTAAATGTAACAACAATTGCCACCGATCACCATCACCGCCGGATCCACCGCTGGCCGCCGCCTGCGTCGATTTTCCGGCAATGTCGCTGTAATAGTAACTTCCGGCGACATTGTCAGTCAGCTTTAATTACTGGCGCCAGCACCGAAAATCCAATTACCGGTGTCGACGCCGGAAGTCTAAAAGAATTCCTATTTATTTTCTTTTTTTCTCTGTCGTTCATCTTGTGCTTTCTTCATCCTCTCGTAATCAGAATAATTATAATAAATAATCAAAATAAAATTATAAAAATTCCTACGCCCCAAAACGACTTACACAAGATCTAAGAAAAAATTAAAAGAACAAAGTCTAACCCAATAATTATCATATAATTAACGATCCATTAGATCTTTCGTCCCACAAAACCGTTCCAACTATCAGTAGACTCCAAGATCCACACTAAGATCTTCCAAGCCAATCCTCAATGCACTAGGACGTGTGTGGGCACGTAAAATATTACAAGACAGTTTTTCTGTCTCTAGATGTACTCATCACATGAGATCTAGAGATTTACTGAGAATGACATTAATGAGACGGTTCTCTAAAAGAACGCGATGATTATTCTTTCAGAGTTTTGATTAATAATTAATCATAGAAAAAATCACTCTAACACCAACTGTGTTCGCAATTCGATTTTTTAATGGACTGATTCATCAACTAAGGCCATTAGAATAATATATGTATATTTCTAAGGTAATGACGTATCAGATTTTAGGAATAAACTGAAATAATATTTAGTTATAAAATTACCAATTGCAGTGGGCCCACTGTAACTGCAATGTCACATAGCACTACAGTGTTTCACTCCCACTACTGTAGTAACACGTGGCACTACAGTTGTCCATGTCAATCTCTGATACCCAGTTAGTGATTGACATGTGGTAATTATTGTGAATTAAATATTTATTTTAATCAAATAAATATCTAGATATCAGTTAACTCAAAATTAGCATATTTGATTATCTCTATCAACTAACTTATTTGTTATTTCATAAATAACGGATTTAGTTGATTCAAATTATTATCTAATAATAATTTAATTATCTAATTTCATAAATTAGATATTCTGTCTCACTTATAGATAATTAGAAAAATAATCGATACTTATATATATAATTCAATTATCTAATTCTTAATTAATTAATCACACATAATTATCTTATAATTATGTACTTGCCCGAGAATAATTTTTTTTTACAAGTCATTCATTTTCTCATGTCCTAAAATATTCACACCCTAGACTACATAATACAGAGGTGACTTGGAGACCATGTACTTATAATCCTAAGCTCCAATAAACCACATTATTAATTAAACTCTTTAATTAAATAATCTTATTTATTAATTCTATTATTATTCCATTATAAATATGGAATTGAACTCTTAGTGATTATAGAATGTATTTATAGAGTATTCTCATGTAGTCCACTGATATAATCATTTCATGTAGGTCTATCCTCCAATTATTGGTTCGTAAATTAGAGCTTATCAAAATTACCATTTTACCCTTCTATTTATATATTGATCCTTAAGTACCATTAATTTATTAGTAAATGGCTAATTTATAATCGTATTATAAATTTGAGCTCAATAACTATTCAGTTCAAGAATTAACAGTTAAAAAAACCAATATACGATCTGTCAGGAAAGCTTGGACTCCAAATCATGTAAGATCATGTTCTCAGCCATCCATATCACTATATCTCCAAAATTAAAGTCACTAACCTATTTTACAAACAAACATTATGAGTGAATCAACAGATCCAGTAGACATGTATATGTTTTCATGACTACTCAAGATTCAGACTGGTCTACGTATAATCATCAAATTGATGTGTATTAATTTTTTATAATAAACGGTAAGTTAATAAAGATATTAGTTCACATCGGTCCCGTCATATATAATCTTATTATATAAAGTATTTTCACTAAGATATCTATCCACATCAATGATCCGGATCTAGATGACATGCATTCATAATACTTAATGAACCGTACTAGCAACCATTCATTAAAGATTCTATATTTTAATATGTTCCTCACTATTTTATTCATTATCTATGATCTTAATTCTCTCGTACTAATACAAGATCATAGTCTCAATGAATACAAAATTTTTAGATATTTATATAAATTATTCAACAATAGTTTAAAATAACAATTATAAAAAAAGTTATTTCATTAAATTTTATATTAAAATGTCAATGCACATGCTTTGCGGGTATTACCCCCAACATAGTTATCTCTAACTTATGAAATTTTAATGGTGTTATAAATAAAGAGTAAATTTAATGATCAGTTTTCAGTCTCAGAATTAAATCTAAAATCATGTAATAGTTGACCAGACGATCACAAGTATTAAGAATAGATTATAACACTCAATAACACTAAATAAACATCGATTGAATTAAAAATCAAAATATATGAATAATCATGGTTTGGCTACGCCATAGCCCTAGATAAGAAAATTAGAACATACTAAAATAAGAAAACATCCTACTAATATTCATTAACATAGAAAAGAGAGAGAAGAAAAATGAGATTTTGAGGATCAATTTGAAGTTGAGATCTGTTTTCGGGTTTGATCTTCTTGTTCTCCTCTCCAAGAGCTTTCTCCTCTGCCTCTCACTCATAAAAGTCCTCTAAAAACCTCCAAATATTTTATTTGTACACTAGGGTTTGATGAGGATAAAATTAGAGTAAAAATAAAAAATAACAGAATCATTATCGCGCCAGCGTCGCCACGCTAAAATCCAGTGTTGTGGCATTGGTGTTTCGGATCTCTTGATGTTGCGCCAGTGTCGCGGCGTCGGAAGCCAGCACTAAGCCGCTGGCTTTCTGTGCAAAATGTTTAGCATCCAGCATCGCGGCGCTGGGAAGCCAGCACCAACATGGCGACGCTGGCCCTTCTATCTAAGTCCGCTCTTTTCTCGACTCTATATTTTTACCTTCCAAATCTTTCCAAATCAATCCAAATGCAGTAGAATATCTTACCTACAAAATAAAAGTAAAACAAACATAAATCAAATAATAAAACTCAAAAAAACCAATAAAATTAAAGTTTAGATTATCTAGAATATGAGTGTGAAATACACTCATAAAAAACGTGCAGGAAAATATGAGTAACTCCCAAATCTTAATCAATAGAAACGATGAAAGAATGAGCAAGTAGCACTTAATAAAAAAGACTCAGAAATACGACTACTAATTAATGAAAACGCGAAGAAAAATATGAGCGACTCAGAAATCTTAACCAATATAAACCATGAAATAATGAGAAAGTAACACTTAATAAAAAGGGTAGAACGAAACAAAAAATCTGAAATAGAAATCTTGGATCGTAAAGAAATATTGAATTGTAGAGAAATTGTAGAGAATTATTTTATCGACAAATTTTAGTCTATATTGGAACTAAAAAGTAGTACTCTGAAAGTATGGTAATTGCAAAATCCATGATACCAATCTCCTCTAAGTTTTGCTTTCTCGATTCTCTTCACATTGCATAGATACTTATTTTATTGTTCTTGTTGGGATTATTTCACATCAATTATAAAAAATATTGGTTGTCAGTTTTTTTATTGTAAATGAAAGTTTCACTTTTTAAACTTACTTTTAGAGTTGAGAATACAAAATAACACACAATGCTGATATTAGAGTTAGATCCAAGTTTACCGACAAGTCTTCAATCGAATACGAGTGAAAATACTCGTTGACTCCTCGACTCACGGCCCATGATGGTGTATTCGAATGAAATGAGTCGTTGACTCTCTGACTCATGACTCGATATGTAGTGAACTCAGGTGGAGTTAGTCAACAACTATTTAACTCAATCATTCGATAGTTATCTAATACATAACTCAATGTGTGACAAGTAAAATTGTTGAGATAATCCTACATCAATTATAGAAGGTTATGTAATTAGTTTATAAATGTGAGACAAAATTTTACATCTCAAACTAACTTTCAAGGTTATCTAATAACATGCAACACTTCACTCCGATAAAGATCCTTATTAAGTCTCAGAAGAAGAAAGTGGAAGCTAGGTGTCGCAAAGTGCGTGCGACGCGGAGTGGCGATTAAAAAAATCATTTTTTAAAGAAAAAGAAATTTGGAGTCGCCACCAATCATTTTAGGGTGTGATTGGTCACCCAATTTTAAGATGAAAATTTTTTGTCTACGAAAACTCAAAATTGGTTCGGGAGTCATTTGTGTGTGAGGAAGGTATTAGCACCCCACAACACCCATTATAAAATGGTTACCAAATTTAATCAAATGCTATCCATTTTTTATTTTAAGGCAAAGGTTAAAGAGATTTATTTTTGAGTGTCCCATTTGAGGAATTTTGTATCATAAAAATGAACAAAATAAATTACTTTTAATGGGTGGTTCAAAGACCATTAAAAAAATTACTTTTTTTTTGTATTCTCATATCTTTTTAAATCAAAGCATTATTGGAGTTATTCTCGATATCCCAAGAATAACTACTCACCTCAGTAGTTCGAGAAGTTTGGTATCCCAAAAAGCTCAAAGTCCATCGTCGGCCTTTTTTAGCGAAAATTAAATAATAGAAGTAACAAAATTTAAATCTAATTGTAAAAATTATAATCCACTCATACATGAACATTAACTCTAATAATAAGGGAATAATGGAAGAATCACATTATAAGCATGACGATATAAGAATGCTAAATAAATAAACATGTAAAGAAAATAAATGTTAATAATTACAATAAAAGGGAAGTAAAAGAATAGAGATAAAGTTATAGGATGTCAAATTATAGAAAACATAAAATGTTGAGATTATAAAAATGCAAGAATAAAGTAAAAGACTATATTATGTAATAAATGAAAGAAAAAAAATTTTAAAAAAAATTATAAATATATATATATATATATATATATATATGACTGCAACAGAGGAACACTTTTCTCTGTTGCATGGACATGGTGATGCAACAGAG
>QANY01011690.1:1040906-1210326 GCA_003255025.1 Datisca glomerata
AAAAAATACAAAAGATATCAACTACATTCATATGAAGAAGAGAGATGAACAAAATATATTATGAACAAATGTACCAAACAATTAATCTATCTTGAGAAGAAAAGATGGAAGAAGATGAAGATAATAGAAGTGTAGAACCTCTTCCTCTCTCTAAAATCACATCTCTTTCCAACCCCTCTCTTTCTCACTCTAAAAAATGACTCCCCCCTTATTTTTTACTCCCCAAAAGACCTCCTCTTAAGTGAAAAGTTCATTCCTATTTATAGGCAAAATTAGGGTTTGGCTTTTTTTACTTTTAATCTTTTTTTCAACTTTTATTTTTTTAGTCCTCTTTTTTCAATTTTTACTTTTTAGTCTTTGGACCACTTTTCTTATTTTAGTATTGGATTAGTTTTCAAATTATACATATAGTCTTGGATTATTAAAAGAGCCAAAATATAAAACATGTATATTTCATGTATTAGGCCGGATAAAATACGGTATCTACAGCTGCCCCTCTTTGAGCACGCTTCTGATCTCAGAACGTGTACAAAGGCGTAGATAAGTATTTTGATCGGTACAATAATATATGAAATAGGGAATAGAAACCTCGATTAAATAAGGCTCTATGAGATGGAACGAAATGGACTTGGATAGACACAGGCTTCGACTTCGCTCAATGCGAGTTCAATTTAACTGAGATATTTGAAATGGACCAGGCGCTGACACCGGGCTTCGACCGCGACGAAGTCGAGTTCGATTTAACCGAAGATATCTGAAAAGGAAAATGAACCTGGGTGGATGCAGGCTTCGACCTCGACTCAATTCGGGTTTGATTTAACCACATTAATTGAAAAGGAAATGGACCCGGTGCAGACACCGGGCTTCGACCTTGACTCAATTCGGGTTCGATTTAACCACATTAATTGAAAAGGAAATGGACCCGGCGCTGACACCAGGCTTCAACCTTGACTCAATTCGGGTTCGATTTAACCACATTAATTGAAAGGGAAATGGACCCGGCGCTAACACCGGGCTTCGACCTCAACTCAATTCGGGTTCGATTTAACCACATTAATTGAAAAGGAAATGGACCCGGCGCTGACACCGAGCTTCGACGTCGACTCAATTCGGGTTCGATTTAACCATATTAATTGATGTTGAAGTTGACTTATGCAAGTCTCATGACAACAAAAGCTATACCAATGCATGCTTTAAATGTTGGAAGGTCATGTGTGAATTTCGAAAGAATATAATTAAGTGATTCATGCACCTGAATTTGTCAAACAACTAATGTGGTGTATGTCTATGCATTGTAATAATTGAACATAAATGTAAAGTAGTGATTTTGAATGCGTGCATGCTATGCATGATTGTGAACCTTTATAAGAAAATTATATGATGATTTTTAAACATATCCAACACCCTTTAGAACAATCACTTGACTTAGGATCATGGACTCACAATGAAGTATCGAGCATATTTTTAGGAAAATGATACATCCTTATTTATTAGTTTATGCTCCAGTATTTGGCTCCATGTCAGTGGTAAATAATCTCTCTGCTTCTCTTATGTACTTCTAATTGGGTAATCCTCCAATTTCGCTTTAGCCTTTGTCATGCGCATATTGAACTTCCTCGTGAAGACTTTTTAGATTTTACTTTACAATCAGGTCACCTTTCTTAGCTCCAATTTTTTTTTTCAATTAGCTTTCAACTGACCAAGTTTATTCTTCTGAGTTATTTCAAGAGTAATTAATGATATCTTAGAACTGAGAGGAATAAGAAATAATGGAAATAAAGAGAAGATGAAGTATATGTATTTGTCAACTGGGAAAGAAAGAAGAAAAGAAAGGCTCTTAATTGATGATGAACAGTGTTTATAAACGATGGTTTGGAAAAAGAAAATAGAAGAAAAAAATGTAAGAAGAATTTCTCCAGTATTCGAGACAGCTTTAGTATTTTTTTAACTTCATTTTCCCATACTTAGAGTGGTCAAACGAATTACTTCTTGACTGCATCAGAATTAACCGTGTGCGGTAAACATCTCCATCCATATTTGTTAGCATGAGAGCTCCTCCCGAGAAAGCCTTCTTGACAATGAAAGATCCCTCATAATTTGGGGTCCACTTCCCTCGGTGATCCTTTTAATATAGGAGTTTTTTTAACACCAAATCTCCTTCTCGGAAACATCGGGGACGCAATTTTTTGTCATATGCGTGCATCAATTTTCTTTGATATAATTGCCCTCTACATAATGCCGTCAATCTTTTTTTCTCGATGAAATTTAATTGCTCATGTCGTGTCTGTACCCAGTCTACTTCTTCTAATTTCGCCTCCATTAAGACTCTGAGGGAGGGAATTTCCACCTCAATTGGAAGGACTACTTCCATGCCATACACCAAAGAGAATGTCGTTGCCCCACTTGATGTTCAGACTGATGTGCGGTACCCATGCAGTGCAAACGGGAGCATCTCATGCCAATCTTTATAAACCTCCGTCATCTTCTCTATGATCCTTTTTTTGTTCTTATTGGCTGCTTCCACTACTCCGTTCATTTTCGGACGATAAGGAGACGAATTATGATGCTTAATTTTGAATTGCTCACATAATTCTTTCATCATCTTGTTATTTAAATTTGTACAATTATCTGTGATGATCCTTCCAGGTAGACCATATCGACAAATTATCTCCTTTTTAATAAACTTAACAACCGCACTTCTGGTTACACTTGAATAAGAACTTGCCTCCACCCATTTGGTAAAATAATCTATAGGTACCAAAATGAAGCGATACCCGTTAGAGGCTTTGGGTGTGATGGGACCAATGACGTCTATGCCCCACATAGAGAACGGCCAAGGCGCGGCCATTACATGTAAAGGGGATGCGGGTACGTGAATTTTATCCGCATAAATTTGACATTTATGACATCTCCCGGCGTACTTGATACAGTCATATTTTAGTGTTAACCAATAATATCCTGCTCTCAAGATTTGTTTGGCCATCATATATCCATTAGCATGAACGCCACAAATTCCTTCATGAATCTCCTCTATAATTTGATTCGCTTCCCTTGCATCAACACATCTTAAGAGCACCATATCATGGTTTCTTTTGTAGAGTATTTCACCATTCAAGAAGAAACCCATGGACAATCTTCTAATAGTACGTTTATCATTCTCAGAAATCTTGGATGGATATTCTCCATTCTTTATATACTGTTTGATGTCGTAACACCAATGTCTTGTGTCTGGCTCTTCTTCAATGCTCATACAGTGAGTAGGAAAATCTCGCCTCTCAATTTTTATGGGTTGAACTTCTTCCTTAAAGTCTGCAGCAAACATGGACGCTAGAGTTGCCAGCGCATCTACGATTTGATTATTCTCTTTGGGTATATGGTCAAATGAGATCACTTCAAAAGTTTGACTTAACTTAATGACATGTTTTTTATAAGGTATTAGCTTAGAGTCTCTAGCTTCCCATTCTTCGTTCAGTTGTCGTATCACCAATAGCGAATCTCCGTACACTCGAAGCTTCTTTATCTTCATATCACAAGCTGCTTGAATTTCCATGGAACATGCCTCATATTCTGCCACATTATTTGTACAGTCAAAACATAGTTTTGCCGTGAACAGAAAAAAAATTCCTTTAGGTGATATGAGGATTGCCCCAATTCCATGTTCTACATCATTAGATGCACCATCAAATAGCATTGTCCACAATTTTGGGTCTACAGATTCTTCTTCATTTTTTAATATGACTGAAACGCTCTCATCAGGGAAATCAATCTTCATAGGCTCATAATCCTACTACATTGGTTGATCTGCCAGTTAATCAGGAAGTACACTTCCTTTTATTGACTTCCTCGTGACATAGACAATATCATATTCTGTGAGTAACATTTTCCATTTAGCAATCCGTCCAGAAAGTGATGGCTTTTCAAAGATATACTTGATAGGGTCCATCTTTGAAATTAACCAAGTGGTGTGGTATAACATGTATTGTCTAAGCCGATGAGCAACCCAGGCCAATGCACAACACGTTTTCTCCAACATCGAATAATTAGCCTCATAATTTGTGAACATTTTGCTTAAATAGTATATTGCTTGTTCTTTCCTTCCAGAAGCATCATGCTGACCAAGTACGCAACCCATGGATTTTTTTGTTACTGTAAGATACAAAATGAGTGGACGACCTGGAGTTGGAGGAACAAGTATGGGTGGATTTTGCAAGTATTGCTTGATCTTCTCAAAAGCAATTTGACAATCATCATTCCATCCACTTTTGCGGAGAAGTTTAAAGATAGGTTCACAAGTTGCAGTTAGCTGTGAGATGAAACGGGCTATGTAATTTAAGCTCCCCAAGAAACCTCTAACTTCCTTTTGAGTTTGAGGTGGGGGCATATCAATGATGGCTCAAACCTTATCAGGGTCAACTTTTATTCTTTGTTTGCTCACGACAAAACCAAGTAGTTTCCCTAAAGACGTTGCGAATGTACATTTTGTCGGGTTAAGCTTTAACTGGAACTTTCTCAACCGTCTAAATAGTTTTCGTATAGTGACCGTATGATCTTCTCCTTGACGTGATTTGGTAATCATATCATCAACGTACACTTCGATTTCTTTATGCATCATATCATGAAACAATGTTACCATTGCCCGCTGGTAAGTTGCCCCTGCATTCTTCAGACCAAATGGCATAACCTTATAACAAAATGTACCCCACAAAGTTATAAAAGTTTTCTTTTCACGGTCTTCAGGAGCCATTTTGATTTGGTTATACCCCGAAAAACCATCCATGAAAAAGAAGGTTGAATGTCCCGCAGTGTTATCTACTAAGACATCGATATGGGGCAATGAAAAATTATCCTTGGGGTTTGCGCGATTTAAATCTCTATAATCAACACACACTCTTACTTTCCCATTTTTCTTCAGCACTGGGACTATGTTAGCAACCCATTCAGGATATTTTACTACTTCTAGAAAACCCGCATCTACTTGCTTTTTAACTTCTTCTTTGATCTGTACCAGCATGTCTGATTTCATTTTCCTTAACTTTCGTCGCACTGGTTTACTTTCGGGCATAAGTGGCAAATGATGAACCACGATATCAGTGTCAAGACCTGACATATCTTGGTAAGACCATGCAAAGACATCAATATACTCTTTGAGTAAGTCAATTAATTCTCGGCGGCCTTGGCTTGTCATAGAAGTTCCGTTTTGGACTTCTTTCGTCTCTCCCTCCAATCCTAAATTTATCACCTCTGTTAACTCTTACTATGGTTGAGTTATTTTTTCATCTGACTCTACCATTTTTAACATTTCCGGAGATGGTTCGAAATTATCCTCGTCACTTTCACCTGACTCTACGCTAAGAATGGGATTGTCAAAGTTGTTGCTTATGCTCTTGTTTTCAAAATCACCGTTCTCGAACCTGAATCGGATTATTGGATGAAAAGAAGGCGAAAGAAAAAAAATAAAATAAATAAACAATGCATGAGTATGGACAAAATTTCAAAAATGAAAAAAGAAAACATAGAAGGAAGAAACAAAAAGAAACTGGAATTATATTTATCATCAGCAAAAGGAGACGAAACAAGTTTTTTAGATTTTCATTCAAAAAGATGACATGAAATAGACGAGAACATAGGCCCATGACAATGAAATTCCTAAGGCATTGGGTATAATCATTAGAATTTTGGCATGAACACATTACTCTTGAAAATTCTCGAGAAGCATTGGTAGTTCGGTGACGTCCCAATTGTTAAGTTCATGATCTGAATCGTATCGAAAAACCAATTGTTCTGTACTTGAACTTGATGATTTTCCCAGGATTGCGGATATTGAAAGCTCGGCGATATCATCTTCAAGGTTGTACTGCTCTACTATAACCGGTTCTTCGAATGAAATTCCTCCACTTCTAAAAGATTTAGAAATATGGGATATGATTGCCTTTTCCACATCGAATTCCCTATTTTCAAGCCTAGCAATCCTTTTTTCTTTTTTTTTTAGCTTTCACTCTCCCTCTATCAGCCTTGGTCAGTCTATATCCAAGTCCAAACCTTTGCTCATTCTTGTCCCAGTCAATTAACTTTTTTATGCCTTGATGCTCACTCCCGAGTTCCTTATCTGGCTAGTATCCTCCTTTGATCATCAAACTTGCAACCATCTGAGATGTTTTTGATAGGTTTGGCGTTGGAGATGGTTTTCCACTAGCAACAAACATTGTTTTCGCAATCTCAAATGATCGAAATGAGCACTCCAATGCTTCCTCTGCCGCCTCGATATATGGCATGGTGGCTGGCTTAGATACCGAAAAATATTCTTCCCCATATATACAAATGATTTTATGATCCATTATGAATTTCAGCTTCTGATGTAAGGAAAAAGGTATTGCCCCAGCAGAGTGAATCCATGGTCGACCCAAAAGGAAACTGTACCTTGGATTTATGTCCATCACTTGGAAAACAATATTGAATATGCATGGTCCAATTCGGATAGGTAGCTCTATGTCTCCGATTACTTCTCTTCGGGTACCGTCGAATGCTCTTACTATCATCATGCTCGGCCGCATATGTGTCGCATCTACTGGGAGCTTTGCCGGTGTGGATCTTGGCTTTACATTTAGAGATGAGCCGTTATCAATCAATACTTTTGCAATAATATAATCCCTACATTTTACGGATATATGTAAACCTCTGATGTGCCCAGTACCATCGGCCGGGATTTCATCATCTGTGAAAGTGATAAAAATTCGGTGCGGTAATATTTTCCACAATTCCACTCAACTTTTCCACCGTAATGTCATGACAGACATATGCTTGATTCAAAACCTTCAATAATGCTTGGCGATGTGGTTCAGAATTCAGAAAGAGTTACAGTAAGGATATGCGAACAGGTAAGCAATTAAGTTGTTCAATCACCTTATACTCGCTTTGCTTGATGAGCTTCAAAAATTCACATACTTCTTCTTCAGACACTGCTCTTTCTTTCTCCGTACCTCTTATTATATCTGGGTCTATCACTTGGCTGCCATGCATTTCTCCTTGGAATTCATGACCATTGTCGCCTTCTTTGGCCTTCCCCTTCCTTTGCCTTTCAAACACATCGCTTTTATCCGTTTTCAAAACTTCTGGCGTGTAGCATCTGCCACTCCTCGTCATCCCACCTACTCCCGAAATATTAGTTATGGGGAGATCGAGGTCAGACAGATTTAGCTCTTGGGTTTTGTCGTTACTGCTTGTAATAACCTCATATCCGTACATCCAGGGTACTGCTCTTGAATCTTTGTAAGCGAACGCACCCGGTATTTGAATGGTGATAGGCATCGGAGCATAAGACGTAGTGGTGCGAGTTGACTTTTCCTCGTAATGTATTGTGAGAGGTTTTGGGATATAGGACGACATTTCAACATTAACTTCAGATGATTCTTTAGTTATCATGAGGACTAAAGAGTCATCTTCTTGGTATTCCCTTTCTCCTTTATGACTTATCGTAAGTATCTTTGCATCCAACAAATTTTGCACTTCCTTTTTAAAATCAGCACACTCCTCAATTGTATGCCCCGTCACCTTCTTATCAAACAAACAATCGAAGTCATGCATAGGCTTCCTAGAAACGCACTCATCCTCTGAGTGTGTTGGGTAGGTGTACCCTGCTCTAGAAAGAAGATGGAAAAGTGTTTCTATTGACATGCTCACATCTTCCACGTCCCTCTTTCCATATGAAAAATATTCTTCAATTGCATTCCCGGCAGGATTCCCATGATTTGGTATAGGGTTGGAATTGATATCTGGATTCCCATTTACCTTTTTGAAATTCAACCATCCAGCCTTGATCAGTGCATGTACTCTACCTTTTAATGCCATGCAAATCTCAGTCGAATGTCCCACTGCCCCAGCATGATACTCACAGCGAGCAGTCGGATCATACCACCTTAGGTATGGTGGTTGTAGAGGTTGATCAGGAATTGGCACCAATTGATTATTTCGTATCAATTGAGGTAAGAGTTCTGTATATGACATGGGGATTGGATCATATTGGATAAAACGTTGATTATTTCTATTTCCCCTCAGAGGCTGATCAGCCTGACCAATATTTTGCTGGTGAGCCGGTGATCTGAAACCGGGTCTTGGGTTATTTTGAAATGTTGATTGTTGAGGATGATAATTGTACGGAATTTGTGAGGTATTAGCCACATATGATGTCGTAGACTTGGGTCCTTCCTTCCCCATACTTTGAAAATCCTGATCCCGGGTTCACAGCTTGTGATGGGTACCCGAAATTGATCATCTACACATCCACTTCTTTTCGCTTCAATGGTGACCCCTTTTTTACTGACGATGTATCTGATATAATTTCCAAAATTCTTCCATTCTTTATCCCATACTCAATCCTTTCACCGATCACTATGATGTCAGAGAAGTTGTTTGAAGCGTTTCCAATCATTCTGTCATAGAATGGAGGTCTCAAGGTGTTAATAAACATTCCAGCCATCTCCTTGTCTGACAATGGGGGGTGTACCTGAGCAGCTAATTCCCTCCACCTTTGTGCATATTCTTTAAAGCCTTCTGTAGGTTTTTTCTCCATCCTTTGTAAGTCCAAACGATCAGGGGCTATGTCTATGTTGTACTTATATTATCTTAAAAAAGCATCTGCTAGATCTTTCCACCTCCGAATATGTTGGTTATCCAATTGGATATACCAACGAGATGCGGCTCCCATCAGGCTATCTTGAAAGAAATGAATCAGCAGCTTATCATCATTTGGACAAGCAGCCATTTTTCTGCAGTACATAATAAGGTGACTTCTGGGGCATGTACTACCATCATATTTTTTAAACTCAGGTAGTTTGAATTTATGTGGGATGTTCACATCAGGTACCAAACATAATTGGGTGGCATCAATGGTACCGTATACATCATATCCTTCAATAGCACGTAATCTCTCCTCCAGAAAGTCTGATTTATCTTTCGATCGTGGGTCATCACTTGGCTTGGTAATAGGTTTATGCATCTTTAGGTCGTCAACATCGATTATGATGATTGGCTCATTAACGAGTTCGCCTTGTGGAGTGAAAGCCTGGTTGTGACCACATGCCATCGCGGATGGGTTGTTCCCAATTTTCCCTGTCTGTATTGTTTCCTGGACATTTGGAAATGGATGATGCTGGATAGTTATTGGTGGTGAAGCATGCTGAAACTGGTCAACCTGATGACGTTGATATGTTGGAGTGAACCCATGAGGGTAAAGTGGAGTATCGTTTGGCAGTTGATTTTGTGATGATTGAGTCCCTTGCGGATTTTCAAAACAGGTCTTTCCCTTACTTGCGGCCAGGAGTTCGAGGACTTTAGCCATTTGCTCTTTTAGCTCCCTAATCTCTTCCTTCATTCCCTCTCGTGATTGCTCTTTTCTTGCTCGTCCATGACCCTAACTTGAGCTCGAGTTCGATAGGGATGTCGAAGTTGTCGAGCTATCTTTGGAAAATTTCTTTAAAATAAAAATAAAGCAATGAGATGTAGATTTTTGCTAATAAAAAGAAGAAATAATTAGAGTAAACTTATGCATGAGAAATGATACTGCGCAAAGTGAAAGTTCTAAAGTAATCAATTTCATTCAATTAGTAGAGCCATCCACTACATTTGAGTATGTAGAAGTCAATTACATTACTTCATAACATGAGTTCATAAAAAACGACTAAAATGACCCAAATCCCGGTTGACTTCTTCCAAAAATTTAGACAAGTTCTCTCCATTAGGATGGATCGGCAAGACATTTTTTTTCAAAAATGAAGCTTGTTCCGCCAAATTGCCCGCTCTCACAACCATGCCTTTAAGCCATTCCACAGCCTTCCCAGAACGTTATCGAATCGATTTGTACTCTTGTTGTAGCAACTGAAAATCATATCTCAGTATATCAACATTAGCGTCATTGTTTCTTGCCAACCTTTCCGTCACGTTCTAATAAGCTCTAACTTGGTGCTCAAGGCTTGGGATGACTTTCAATAATTTTTCAGAATCATTTGTTGACTCAGTCTTTTTAACTTTCTGATTCTCTAAATCAACTTGCAAATTATCAACGATTCGTCGTAAGGCGTCATATTGCTCTTCTAACTCGACGATGTATGCATTTTTCTTATCAACAGTTCCCTTCACCTCTTCTAGAATTTCTCGTACCAGTTTATTTTCCCTCTCTAACTTCACGATTTGATCCTCTTGTTCGTAGATTATCCCTCGTAAGTTCTTATTGTCTTCTGCCATCTTTCTGATTTTGTTGCCCAATTGGCGAGTGTCAGTTCCCAACTCTGAGTTTTTCCGCTTTAGATACGCCTGATCCTCAACCTTATTTCTTAACTCTTTGAGTCGTTCTTCAGCTTCGATTCTGTGTTTCTCAGACAAATTCGCCTCGACTGCTAGTCGTCTGTTTCTTCCAAAAGGGCTAGAACTTTTTGACGCTCGTCATATAACTCATCTAGCTCCTCCTTTTTAGCAATCTTTTGATGGACTTCCAGTGATTTGGCTGATGGTACATCCTCAATTGGTAAGGCAATAATTATTTTGTTTCTACTATCAAGCCATGCTTCATACTCCTTTGTGCAGTTCATGCGATTCTTGTCATTCCGCATCCTTCTTGTTATTTTCCAAGCTCCAATCAGCTGTTGTAGTTTTAGTTCAATTTCTTGAGAATCATAACTAACCTAAATATCATTCAATGCATGTGTGGTGAGGACAAACTGTCTCATGTATAATTGACGGAGTGCCATTAGCAGAGCATAACTAGTACAACCCCATGGTCCCGGGAGCGGAACCCATTGAAAATCACCACATCTGTAGATCATTGGTGTTAACGGCATCCAATGGACTTTCCAAATAACATTCTCATCTTTCAACTTGGATAGGTATGAGAGCCAAGTCCCTTTTTTGGGAAACTACGGATTCCATTTGGCAATTCCAAATTCTGCAATAGGGATCCTCGTCTTCATCCATGGACTTGAGAACTTAACTTGAGGACACTTGAAATCTAGCGGACATCTTAGATGGTTGAGATTCCAAATACACAAAAGAGTTGAGAAGTCAATGAACTTTCCTTTTCCAGACACTCGGATGTGATTCAAAGAACGGATAGTCTCAGTGAGAATTGAGATAACAGGGTTAACACCATGTTCAACTTGAAGGAACATTTTTATCATTTTATCATCCATATAACCTTGGATCTTTGGAAATAACACGGCGCCATAAATACACAGAGCATAAAGAGTCATGCATTTATCCTCCTTCAAGAAATTCTGGGTGAGATCTAGGAGGTAATCCAACGACACACAGTCATTTCCCCCTTTAATTTTCAAACTTTTCTCAATCTCAGAAGCATGGACAGTACCCAAGAGCTTAGACAAAGCTCTCTTCAACGTGAGCTTTTTGTCATAGTTATAAACTTTGTCGGCATTTTGCAACGGGACATTTAGTAGTGCTTGATATTCTTCAATTGTGGGAGTAAGATCAATTATTCTGAAGGTGAAACATCTATAATGAGGGTCCCAAAAATGTATTAAAGCTTCAAGGACGGGAACGTTGACTACAATGTACAATAGATAAGCTATGTGACCATATTTTCTAACAAACAAACTTTTCTGCTCTGATGAAAAATCCTCCCATATCTTCTTCAACCTCTCCAAGTTAATGCGTGAGAACTTTATCTTAGTGATTGATGGTAAAAGAACAACGTCTTCCTTTTTCAGACAATCTCCTTTATGTTTCTGCGATTCCTCTGACCATTGGGCTACCGTAACTTGATCTTCTATTACACTCGAAGTAGGAGTCATGGTCTCTAAAATATGAATGAATTGAATACTTCTTTATAATCCCATTACGCAGCATTATGCATGTATGCAAAACAGAAAGATGAAGTTAGAAGCAAAACAATGAAGAGAAGACATGTTTAAGTGACACAAGACATATATACATGCACAAAATTGATCATGATTTTAGCAGAAATCTAACGTTGGTCATGATGTGGGCACTAAAAACATAATACATGTGTGGTTGGGATCTAAAAATCTCTTAATAGGCTCCTAGGTTGTCCACACTGTTATCTGAATAGAGTAACAGGGGCCCCCAAACGGTATCCCGAAAGGGTCGACCTGAGTGAGAACTTTCATGAGCCTGCACGGGAACCTCGATTCCACGAAGGCATTCCACTACTCATTCTCGCTAATCCTAAAGGAAAAGCCCTGGTATAGGGCCAGTGTGTATGTGTGAAAGTAAAAATTATGTAAAAAAATATACTTCGTAAAAAAAACTTATGTACGACTACAGTTACGGAAAAAAATTAATAAATCAAATAAACGAAACAAAAACCAATACAAAATGATAACATAGGATGAAATTTTGGCTTGACTCTCTATTGATCTAAAGATGGTTAGACCAATTGTCAAGATCCTCAGTGGAGTTGCTAAGCTGTCGCAACGTGCGTGCGACGCGGAGTGGCGATTAAAAAAATCATTTTTTAAGGAAAAAAAATTTGGAGTCGCCACCAATCATTTTAGGGTGTGATTGGTCACCCAATTTTAAGATGAAAATTTTTGGTCTACGAAAACTCAAAATTGGTTCGGGAGTCGTTTGTGTGTGGGGAAGGTATTACCACCCCACAACACCCATTATAAAATGGTTACCAAATTTAATCAAATGCTATCCATTTTTTATTTTAAGGCAAAGGTTAAAGAGATTTATTTTTGAATGTCTCATTTGAGGAATTTTGTATCATAGAAATGAACAAAATAAATTACTTTTAATGGGTGGTTCAAAGACCATTAAAAAAATTATTTTTTTTGTATTCTCATATCTTTTTAAATCAAAGCATTATTGGAGTTATTCTCAGTATCCCAAGAATAACTCCTCACCTCAGTAATTTAAGAAGTTTGGTATCTCGAAAATCTCAAAGTCTATCGTCGGCCTTTTTTAGCGAAAATTAAATAATAGAAGTAACAAAATCTAAATCTAATTATTAAAATTATAATCCACGCATACATGAACATTAATTATAATAATAATGGAATAATGCAAGAATCGCATTATAAGCATGACGATGTAAAAATGTTAAATAAATAAACATGTAAAGGAAATTAATGTTAATAATTATAACAAAATGGAAGTAAAAGAATAGAGATAAGTTATAGGATGTGAAATTATAGAAAACATAAAATGTTGAGATTATAAAAATGGAAGAATAAAGTAAAAGACTATATTATGTAATAAATGAAAGAAAAAAAATTTTAAAAAAATTTATAAATATATATATATATATACACACACATACATATATATATACATATGGTCTTGGATTATTAAAAGAGCCAAAATATAAAACATATATATTTCATGTATTAACTCGGATAAAATACGGTATCTACACTAGGATTGAGGCTCTGGATTTTGGGTAGTTAAAAATGGATTTTAAAGAGTCTTAGCTGTGGTCATTAATGGAGTAGTGGTTTCCTTGCTCTACTTAGAAAGGTTGTTCGTTTAATGTTAACAAACACGTTATTTCATTATACTGTGTTCGTTACATGCAAAACAAAATTCTGTACGAACTGATAAATTAGTTTATATATAATTTAATATTATAAAATATTTTCAAAACCAGAATGTCGATATATAGAAAATGATGTCTAAAACAATATTCATATATGAAATAACAAAAACAATATCACACTTCATACATTACTACAGTGATGTTTTTTTTCCAATAATATTTTTTTCAGTTATGTTTACATTCCACAGTAATATTACGTTTCGCAACTTCACAAACTTTCACAAACTAGAGTAAGTAAGAAATGTGACATAATATTAGATGGTTGAAAAGTAACAAGAAGTTTTGCCAATATTTCCAATAACCTAAAATTCATTTGCCTAGTTATATCCCTTCTCGTTTGGGTAATGAGTAAATGTGTTTACGAAACAAAAGTAGTGGGCTCACTCACATTAAGTCTCAATATAGTTGAAGGAAAGAGAACATATATGGTTGATTTGGATTACATATTCTAAGGATTTGGATTTATAATTCAAATTCATATTTATTAAAATTAGATTAAAAAATTTATATGAGACCCAACACATAATTGACTTTAAAATCCATATTTTTTGTGGATTTGTAATCTAAATCAAAATGGGAGACTACAGATCATAATCCAAATCCTTGTTGATTTTAATGTTAAAAAGTAAAAAATACTCATTTTGGAGTTATCAAATTTTAGTGTCATTTTGCCTTCTAAATATGAATGACAAAAATATTCGTGGATAAAAATATTCGTTTCTTCTAACCCGGCCCATGACTCTTCCGTTTCCGCTACCCGACAGACCCGTGACTCATCACGACCCATGTCCCACCTAACTGCGTCTACCCGACCCTGAATCTCAAACCTGACCCGACCCGCGACCCCGACATGTCCCGATCCGCTCCTGAATCTCAACCCGACCCCGGCTCCCTAACCCAACTTCCTGACCTCGGGTTCCTGACTAGCCTGATCTGTGTTCCAGACTTGACTCCCCACCCCAACTCGATTTGACTTCCCGACCCGTGTCTCACTTGACCTGACCTCCTGACCCCATGTACCCGACCCTCCCTGACCCCGGCTCCCCGACCTCATCTCCTGAACTCCTGAACTCGACTCCCCGACCTCATCTCCTGAACTCGACTCCCCGATCGGACACGACTCTCCGACCCATCTTAACCCTTGTCTAACCCGAACCCGGCTCCCCGACCTAACTCGTGACCCCAGACCGTCCTGATTCCCCGATCAGTGTCCCACACGATCACGTCTCCCCACCTCAACCTGCCCCTGGCTCCCCAACCTGAATTCCTGACTTCGTATCATCGACCCGACATGTGTCACTGACCCGTCCCCCTAACCCATCACGTGTCTCACCTGAAGCCAACTCCCCAACCTGACTTGATCCGGCTGCCCGACCCGACTCTTGACCCCGTGTACCAGACCCAACTCCCTGCATGTCCTTGACCCGACTCCTAACCCATATCCCTGGCTCGTCTCGTCTGCTCCCGTGCACACCCCTAGTGATTATGGACATATACAGCTCGACCAAGTTTAGCTATTCAAATATGAGGAGAATGTCATTTCTACCTCTAAATATCGTAAAGGAGTAATATTTTTTATTGAAGAGTATTATAGTAAACTTAAAGAATATAACATAATCTAAATTATCTAATCCAAATAATCAAATTCATAGTAAACACAATATTACAAATCCTAACTCTAAATCTTAAATTCAAATACTCAATTCAAATCTGTAATCCAAAATTTAGTAACCATGTCATAAGATCTTCGTAAGGTTATCAATAGAAAAGAGGAGGAAGTCTAAACCGGGTGATATAGAATATAAAATAAAGTAAAATACATTACTTTATTTTATCTTTATCTCCATAATATCTTATTATTATTTGTTATATCCTTAATTTTATTGAACTTACGTAATATAAACTTGTATAAACAAAGAAACTAATAGCAACTGGCCTTAACATTATGGCAATGCTGCAATATATTTGGACTGGAAAATGACACGCATCATACATAGGAATGAATGTGGAGAGGAAGAGTGACTCTATCTTTAAGTACCTTTAGCCTAATGTTTTTTTCATGTTTTGTCCAGATGCCGTCTGGACAATACCCAACGGCACATGACACACACTTCTTACACAAGCTTACACCAACTAAATAAATACCCACACAAACACGAAATCCTATTGCCATTATTTTAATTCTGTGTCCATATTATCCCGTTTTAACCACACATGGCTAAGATTCAATGTATCAGCTGAAAGAAACTGCTAAACTATAATATGTATAATCACGAACCGGAACTGGTTCTACATATTATTAAGGTCTAAAATTTAAATCCAAAATGCTAATCCAAAGCTTAAAAAATCTAAAATTTAAATAATCGTTAATTTATTGATTCTAAGTCACATTATGTTAGAATTTGGTGACTCAAATTCCTTAGAGATTTAATTTTCTATTTTAAGGGTTAATTATCAAGAGAAGATATTACGTGATATTGTGTATTAAATATGTTTCCCAATTCTATATGAAGGAATTAGGGTTTTAGAGCCTATAAATAATATGTTTTGGTTTAAGATTTGGTGATTCTGCTTTGACAGAGGGTGAGAGATAGCTCTACCCTAAAGGGAGCATCTTGTGGTGAAGAAGTTTTGTCCTAAGAGATATAAGATACATTATTATGTGAGATATGGTTCTATCCTAAGGAAAGTATACTCCATGATATTAAGAGATTAGTCAGAAGACTTTGTCTGTGTTGAACACGGTTTCCAACTAGTCAGTTGCATATAGTCTGATCGAAAAGTTGACTTTAATCTAAGTTATTTATTCTCTCATTTGTGTGTGTGTGTTGAGTTTAGATTTGGGTGTAATGAGATATTAAATTGTGCCTCAACTTAGGTTAGTGTTTTACTAAACTACTTTGACAGTTACTCATAACTGCCAAGTCAGTGAGGAAGGATCTGAGTAACCAAATTTGGTATCCTAACTACCACAGCATCAACAGAAATACATAGAACCAGAATTCAGCATGCAATTGATTCTAGTTCTCATAAACACAAAGAGAGGAAAAGGAAAAATAAAACGAGAGCAAGAAAGACTACTCTATCTGAAAATCAAAGAGAGAATCGAGAGATGTTCTGTACCTGGGTTCTTGAGGCTGAGAATGTGAGAGGTTGTAATTTGCTTGCTGCGTTTTATGCCTTTATATTCTCTCTGTAATTTCTAGACTTTCAAATAGTAGATTGCCTTCTCTGGCAACTGGATGTAGGTTCCAAATTGGAACTGGACCAGTATAATTGTGCGCGTGTCTCCTCTTCTCTTCCCTTCTCTTCCCTTCTCTTATTCTTCTCCATTTATTTATTGTTGACCTACACAGTAAATCCCACTATCAGTCTATAATTCATAACATGAGATTTGAGTTTAGTGGTGTTGAGTTTCCATGGTGATGATATAATGAGAAAACTCGTGAACATTGACCAAACAACATTAAAAATATCGTTTTGTTATTATTTTATTGATGCTTCCGTTACAATACATTATTTTTACTCATAGATTTGTACCTTGTGATAAAAAAAATTGATGTACTAATGTATAGGAATTAAATGCGAGAAATGGGATGAAGCAATCAGCAAATTATCAATAACTCATGCATGATCCTTGCTATGTGCATAAAATCACGGTTGACTTTTTTACACCAAGTCAACCGGATCATCTTAATCCCACTTGACTATCAAAATACTCTAGCTTGATTTTTTATTTTAGTATGAAATTGTATCTTTCACTCTTATTGTGTCCCAACACTAACAATGGACATGAACCATGCATCTTTCTCAAAAATCTCTTATTGAGAACTTTTTTGTAATATTATATTTAATTCATTTTTGTCTTCTTATCCTTTCTCAAAGGACAAGTTAAATTCCTTTGCGTCATTACACATTTTCCCTATAAATACTTCACTCATTCATATTCTCTACATAGAAAAAGAAAAAACAAATTTTCTTGAATTTCTCAAACCAACTTCTCTTCAAGAGATCTAGAGAGTGAGAGTGAAAAATACACCACCTTCCCAAGAAGAAATGGGTGTTTTAAGGACTGCAATAAGGATAATACTAATGGCAGTTTTTATGGGTTATATTATGATATGGATCATGACGCCTACTAATACTTACAGACAATCATGGCTTATTAGCATCCGAGCAAAAGCAAACACTACTTATTTTGGGACACAAGGTTAATTATGATGAATTAAATGAATTTCGTTACTATAATTTTCTTTGAATTTTCAATCTTTTATATACGTTCTTGATAAAAGTTTATAGTTAATTAATTATTTCATGATAATTAATTATGTGTATTGATATTTGTTGTACAGGTGCAACTTTTTTGATTTACACATTCCCTGTGCTGTTCATTGCTGTTTTGGGCTGTGTATATCTCCATTTGGCAAAGAAATTGAATGATCAAAATATAGAAAGGTATGTGGGTCATATAATTTATGTTGGCTAGATTGTGCTTTTGTCCCTAGATTATGACTCATTTTTTATTTTTATTCTTAAATTTTTTTCCCTTGAACATTAAAAATATGATTTCAATCATGTATTATTATCATTTATCCCATTAGCAAAATACTTTTAATAATCTCTCTATTTTATCTTAACTTATGTTTTCATCGTTTAACATGAATTCTCAATCGACAGCAAAGAAAAGAACAATAGATTGACAATATGGAAGCAGCCGGTGCTGGTGAAAGGACCTCTTGGCATCGTTTCTTGGATAGAGCTGGCCTTCTTGACTATGTTTATTGCATTATTAGTTTGGTCTTTTTATACGTATTTACACAACAGCTTTGCTAAAATTACTCCCAAAACAGCAGCAAAGAAGGGCGAAAAAGTGTAAGACTTTCTTTACTGAACAAATAATTAGTTAGTACCCAATATTGTTTGTTACAAAGTAGCTATATTAGCGCAAGTGGTATATCGATATAAAAATAAATTACCATTGGTTTTGATAGATGGGAGAGTAAATTGGACAGTGCAGCATTAAGGCTCGGACTTATCGGCAATATATGTCTATCATTCTTGTTCTTTCCAGTGGCTCGTGGGTCGTCGGTACTGCCACTACTCGGCCTAACGTCGGAGGCTTGTATTAAATACCATATATGGCTTGGACACATAGTAATGACCTTGTTCACTTCTCATGGTATTTGCTACATCATCGTTTGGGCAGTTACGAACGACATTTCCGAGGTAACTTCCATTTTTGGCGTATTTAATCGACCATTAAATGTTCTTTTATTGGTATAAACTTTCTAAGGTAATAATTGCGTATTTCAAAGTGTGTTTCACCATTAAATCAGCATACAAAATTTTAATATAACTAGTTATAAGCCCACGCTACGTACCAGATTATAAAAAAAAAAAAAAAGAGCTAGCAATATTAAAACTAAAAAAAAAAAATGGACGAATTAATTAAAATATTTTACTCTATATGATTTTTCTTTCGATTTTTTGGTATGTCATATATATGAAATTGGTTTATGAATATTTAATCATGCATTAAAGTTCTTTAATATATAGTTCTACTATACAAATAATTGAGTTACAAAAGAGCACTTGTTTGAGAGGGAGAGAGAGGAGAGATTTTCACATGCAAAATTACCTAAGATATGTTAATAATTCATATTTTATACCTTGTAAAAGTCACATAATTAGTAACTTCCAACACAATTAATCAGGTTTCATAACCTCCATAGTTGAATTCCTGAGCAATTCTCTGAAAAATGCTCATTTAGGCAAAGAAAAAAATTGATAAAGTTGTTATAGTTACCAGTCACTAAAAATTTGAGAACTTTAAGTTTGACATATTAATATTCATATCACTTTTAATAATAGACATTATAGTTTTAAAATAGTCATATATAAGAAGTTGACACGAATAGATAATTGAGAATGACATGAAAAATCACACAAACCGAGGCAGGCCAATAGACATGAAAATATATATAATGCTAATGAGTAATAATAACCTCTTCACCTTCTATAATTTAAAAACATGAAAAGTTATGACCGAATAGGAAGACTATGATCGGAACTTAAAATTAAGCTTCTAAAATTCAGTTGATCTTGTGAGTTTAATTACAACGGTGGGATAGTTTTGGTATTTGAGAAATTAGAAGAGATTATTGTTGAGACAATTGGAAGTTAAAAGGGTAGAAATGACTTACTTTTTATTATGGATTGAAATTTTGATGAGTTGATTTATGGGTAAAACGTTTCAAAAAAAAGTTTTTTAACGAAATTATCTGAAAATTAAAGGCTAATAATGCTTTACCAGTTTACCTTCTATTATGGATTACATATTTGAAGAGTTGCACTTATATAAATACGTAGACATCTAAAATATAATAAAATTTATTAATAAAAAAATAATACATTTTAGTTGCACCCCTATGAAATAAATATTATTCATATATTATTAAAACAGTAAAAATTATATGAATTATATGTATAACGTTTTATATTCACAAATCAATGTAATAGTTCAAGGGTATTTAATAACACATTATATCGACCTAATATTAGTAATGTTCATTAATGATATTCATGACACATGATAAGAATTGGATACGAACACTTAATTTATTAAGAGATGTACATACCCAAATTTTAATATATACATATATAAAAGATGATTCAATTTTTTCACGTCATCAGATTTGTAACGGCATCGTAGTACTTTCCTAGATTCATCCCTTCTTCCAAGCACGGAGTAGTCTTTTTTATCACCATATATAGAAAAGCAGAAACAAAAAAGGTCAGCTGTGACTTTTGCAGAGAAGTCTTTGATTGCAGGACATGAATTCTTTCATATTCTTAATAACATCAGAAATCAGAAATTATGTTAGATTTAGACGTACGTATTTAACATCAGAAATTTTCTTGCACATTTCATCAAATATATGAACAAAGTAATTTAGCATTCTCGTAATGATATCATATAACGTTTGTTATCAAATAAATTAATCTTAATTTTTCAACAACTATATTTTCACAATCTTATTTAAAAAGCTCATACGAAATGACGTTTTAGTATTTCAAAGTAATATGCATGTATCTCAAAATATATACACAGATAATTAACTATAAAATATTCTAACTACCATGACTCATGTAATGAATAATCATTTCTTTGGATCCATATGATGTTATATTCGGAGATGTTACATGTTATCTTAATCTTTTTCTGGAATGCAGATGATAAAATGGGAGAAAACGGGTATATCAAATGTTGCTGGGGAGCTATCTTTAATATTTGGACTAGTGTTATGGGCAACAACTTTCCCTCGCATTCGCAGAAAAATCTTTGAGCTGTTCTTTTACACTCATTACCTTTACATTCTCTTTGTTATTTTCTTCATCTTCCATGTTGGCATCTCTTATGCTTGCATCATGCTTCCTGGTTTCTACCTCTTTGTCGTTGATCGTTACTTGAGATTTTTGCAATCTCGACAACGCGTTCGCTTAGCTTCTTCCCGTATTTTACCTTGTGAAACTCTTGAACTCAACTTCTCCAAGAGCCCAGGTGTGTTTCTCTAAAGTTTCCATCATTTAATTGAAAGTATATAATTTTTGCTTTTAAGATCGAGTATATCTTATGCATGCATCATGATTTATTTTGTAGGTTTGAAATATAATCCAACAAGCATTATGTTCATCAATGTACCAAGCATTTCAAAGCTTCAATGGCATCCATTCACTATTACTTCTAATAGCAATTTGGAACCAGAAAAGCTTAGTGTTGTCATTAAGAGTGAAGGAAGTTGGTCCAAGAAGCTTTATCAAATGCTTTCATCTTCTTCTCCCATTGACCGTTTGGAGGTCTCTGTTGAAGGACCTTATGGCCCTGTTGCATCTCATTTCCTCAGGTTTGTATTTTACATGAAAACCCCATCAATCGGTTCATTTATGTGCTTTCATATTTTCTTTCTTACAAATGAAAAAAAAAACTAACTAAATCTTCTACAAATTGTTCCTTTTTAAAGGCATGACAAACTTGTGATGGTTAGTGGAGGAAGCGGAATTACGCCTTTCATCTCCATAATTAGAGAGCTAATGTTCACAAGCATGGCAACCAAGTGCCAAATCCCACAAGTTCTCCTAATTTCTTCATTCAAGAACTCCTCAGACCTAACCATGCTAGACCTTATCCTTCCGTTATCCGGCACTCCGACCGACTTCTCCAAGCTTCAACTGCAAATAGAGGTCTACATAACAAGAGAAAAAGAATCCAAAACAGATAACTCCTCATCAAAGCATACCCTTAGAACCATATGGTTCAAGCCTTTTGCAACTGATGCACCAATTTCAGCAATTCTAGGTCCAAACAGCTGGCTTTGGCTTGGAGCCATAATCTCATCATCCTTCATTATCTTCATAATCTTAATTGGAATCATCACTCGTTACTATATTTACCCCATTGATAAAAATTCAAACCGTATATTTTCATCTTCCTTGAGAGCATTTTTGAATATGCTTGTTATGTGCATTTGCATAGCCTTGGCTGCAAGTTTTGCTGTGTTGTGGAATAAGAAGCAATATGCTAAAGAGGGAAAACAGGTTCAAAACATGGAAGGAACTACACCAACTGGGTCACCTTTTGCATTGTCTCATAATGCTGATAGAGAATTGGAAAGTATCCCTCAGGAGTCTCTTGCTCAAGCTGTCAACATTCACTATGGTGAAAGACCTGACCTCAAGAGTAAGTATTTTCTTATAATATTAAATATTATTAATTTTAGGAAACGAGTTAATAATCATCTAACATTTGAGATTAGTTTCGTAACCATCGCCTTCACATCTAAGACCAGAACTTCTTTCATTACTGGGTCTAAAACATGTAATCCCTTAGTAATGAATTAATTAAAAGGAAAATTGATGATACATAGTTTAAACTCAATAAATCCTGATTTGGTAATGATGTTACATTATGAGTAATATATCAAAAAGCTTAAGTTTTTTAGGTTAAGGTGAATTTTAGCATTTAAATTACCTCTTATTTTAACATAGAGTCTACTGCGATTACATAATAAAGTATTGATTAACATGATAGAAATAGTAAGGAGTTAGTCAGACGAAAACTAACATAATTCTTTATTTTTTTGTTCACGAGTATTGAAACTAGTTTTCTGTAAATACAGGGATGCTATTTGAATGCAAAGGATCAAGTGTAGGAGTTCTTGTATGTGGTCCTAAGAAGATGAGGCATGATGTTGCAACTATTTGTTCATCTGGTTTGGGAGAAAATCTTCATTTTGAATCAATCAGTTTCAGCTGGTGATATGTATATGAAGAGAATGTGTGCACTTGATGTCATTTTAGATTCAAACTGTTTGAGTGAAATAGGTTGATTTTCTGCTTTAATTTCCCTCTTAATTTCTTTTATTTCCTTTTTTGGTCGTTTGGGTTGTGGGTGTTGCTGGTGACTTTTACATGGTGTTGCCCACGACTGAGTTTATAAATAAATTTCAGTGCAAAACAAATTTTATTTATGTCGGTTTTTTTGTTAAAGTGCTATGTTATGTAAGCAAGAAATGAACATAATATCGCCATTAATTATCTTTGATAAATGTTATTATTTGAAAATCTTTTTTCTTAGAAACACAATTTGTCTACGAAGCCACTTTCAAATCATCCTAACTACGTCAAAGTCTTGTCCTGAAAGTGTGACAATGCCCCAATATTAAAATAATTTGATATGAATAATCGTCCGTAAGAAAATCAAAACTTATAATCAATCGATCTCATTCTACAAATTTGGATATTACGTAAATCTAATGTTGATCATTGAATTAAAAAAAACAATGGCCAAGATCAGCATAGTACGACAATAAAATAAAAAGAATAATTTTATATAATTTCGTAGACGGCCATTGTATTTTTATTCAACGACACACAGATCGACCATAATCGTCACATGTTTAGCCGAACAAGACATGATATTCAATCTCGTTCTATTTGCTAGGACAAAAGTTTCTTCTTCGCCTACCTCATTGTCCAAATAAATCCGTATTGTCCAATTTATTTGTCACAAAAGAAATCTTGTTGTTATGCATCAAAGCGCGGTTTATATTATAGTGACTAACAAAAACAAATTCTTAAAATATATAGTTTAGATATGAAATCGTTGAAAAAACATTTTTCCCCAATTGGAAATGTGTATGAGTGTGTAATCTATACATATATAAAGACAATTTCCAGGAAAAGATTGAATGATTTTCTCTTGATTTCAAGGGAAAAAGAAGATAGAACTTACAACTTTTGAGCATTATCAAATGAAATTTCCATGAAAGTTGATTTCTTTTTTGGTCGGTTATTTCCATGAAAGTTGATTTTAGACCACCAGCAGGCAGGAAAATGATATTAGTTAAATAATTTGAAAGTCAAACTTGATTGATGTCATCAAGCTAGAATGACATGCTTTATTAGAAATGTAGACAAAAACTAAAAATGAACATCCAATCACAGAATAGAAAAAGGCAACCCATTTCTTTGATATTCTCATCATTAATTGGTATAAATAGGTAATAAAATTGAAGATATAGTCTACTCTCAACGACATATGCAAAAATCAGTTCCTTATTCCTATGGAAAAACAAATCCATACCTTTCAATATTACCCCCATCATCCACCCATGAAAGAGAACAGTTATGAAGATCTTTGCGGAAGAGGATCAAAGAAGAAGATCGCCATACCTTTCTCAAGTGATCAATCAGAAGGGCATGATTCAAGCAGCTTAGAGAACAGCAATGAAACCAACACTCTCTCAATCACCAACCTCTCTCGTTCTCAAATTGCTCACCTCACTAAACCATACAAGCACTGTCTTATTGCTTATGTTCTTGGTCAAAGGATGAGCAGCCGTTATCTTTCGGAGCGTCTTTCTCGCCAATGGAATCCAACCGGAACATTGAGTGTCATCGAACTTGATCAACGTTTTTTCTTGCTCAAGTTCTCCATGGCTTTGGATTATCACAAAGTGCTTCAAGGGTGTCCTTGGTCTATTCCAAACTGTTGCATCAGCATTCAACCATGGATTCCTAACTTCAAGCCTTCGGAAGCCATTGGTACTGTTGTTAAGATTGATCCAGTCACCGAAAGACAGGAAAAGTATAAGTTTGCAAGGATGTGTGTTGAAGTGGATATCAGAAATCCATTGCCAGATAAAATCAAAATTTGTGAAATTTTGCAGCAAATCGAGTACGATGGACTTCATCTTTTGTGTTCTAGGTGCCGGCTCGTTGGGCATTTGGAAGAGAATTGTTCACAGTATCATTGGAGGTATGTTAATAAACCACCGTATCTGTCTCAAAATGTTAGCTCTGCTAATAGTAGCACCTGTAGTTATGGTCCGCTGCGTCAAGTTCTTCCCCACCATCATAATCACTACGAGAATTACCACGCAGAAGGTTCAGGATCAAAGCATGTAGATGCTCCAAATCTAAAAAAGAGCACTACAATTGAACCCCAGCAGTCTGGATCCAGGTACCTTGTTGAACAAGATAAAATGCTTGACCTGATTAAGAAACCAAACTTTCTAAAGGGAGAACCTCTAATGGCAGATCCTACAACCTCTCCACAGCTTATAATGAAGGTAGACCCTGGTAATAGATTGTTGCAAAACGAGTGTTTGATTCGCGGAGAAGCTATTCCCTTATCTTTGTCAAATACCAAAACTTCTTTTCCAGGTTGAGGAAAATCCTTTAAACAAATTCCAATTGGAAAAACAGAAAGTTATTCCTCCAATCACTTGTCCTCACAGTTTGTCAACATTCCCACAAGATCCCCAAGAGCCAAACAAGGCACCGCATATCAATCATTTGCCACTTCCCCGTCCATCATCATCCATACTCATCGGTCCACAAGCACAACCGACAAAAGACTTTCTCAATTTGCCGTTGCCATCCCAACAACCCTCTTCCATCTCTAAACTTCAACATTACCATCAGACTGATTCATTTAGAGCAAAGGAATGCCACTCTGCTGCTACCAACTCTCTCACAGAGACCCAAGTAAAATGGAACTTTCCCTGCTTTGAAATCACCAATATCAGAACCTAGCATCATCTTCTACTCCAGGGCTATACAGCAATCAGCAACGGAAAAAGAGATAAATTACACACCAATGATAGAGGTGAATAGCACAATGGTCCAAAAATTTACAAAATCAATTCCAACCTCACAAACTTTGAAGTTAGTGTGTTAGAGATGCCAACAACTAAAGCAGAGCAGCACAAAATTGGTTTCATCCCAAATGCAAGAGGCGACAAAGGCATACACATTGATGGATCTCAGATTGCATCTAAAAAGCTGCTGTTATGGAATTGTGGTGGAGTAGACGATGTTAAATTCATGAGGGCAATAAAGGATCTGAATGAACTACATCGACCCTCCGTTGTTCTTCCTCTTGGGACCAAAATTAGTGGCGCAAATGCAGATCTACTCGCCAAGGAACTCCACTACTCTGGCTCTCATCGCGTCGAACCGATAGGATTTTCTGGTGGAATTTGGCTGTTGTGGTGCGAAGAAGATGTCAAAATTGATGTCAATTCAGCCAACTCATATCATATTTTTGCATGAGTGTACTTTCCTCCCAAATTTTACCAGAAAATGCTGTACGGAATGGAAAATGGTAGTGAGACAAACCATCAAGCAGCTTGTGAGCAAGATGCTGATATTGAAGCAATCATTCAACAATGGGACCACTTCCTCAATTGGCCAGGAAACCGGGCTGATCCTTCTACCTACTGAGACATCTGAATCATGGTAGTATTTCACTGTAAGGTTAGAATTTGTTGAAGCTGAGAAAATGTTCTTCTCAAATGACGAGTTTGTCATTCCAATGAGATTTAACAATATCGTGCTCTGTATATGGTTTGCATTTGATTCGTCGCTGACTTCTGCTACCATACGCGAATACTATAAAAGATGAACTTTTTTTCTGGAGTACTTCTTCAACGGAAATTTGTTCTATCTGAAAACTGAACTATAACTGTCAAAAGGATAGAGGTAAAGCTGTAGCAACCAGGGAAGTGAAAGTTGAAACTTGAAACCATCTTCTCAAGAGTAGTTTAATTGTGTTTAATTTCTGTCAAAAATAACCATGTGTCAAATTCTGTTAATGGGAGTTAACTAAAGTATTAGTTTTACTTTTTATCTTTTCTTTTAACTTTTTATTTTTATTGCCCTAGTCAAAAAATTCCAGACATTGCGGGGGAGGGGGAAGTTCTTAGCTTAGCGACGGAGAAGAGAAGGGGGAGGGGGAAGCTAGTGACACAGAAGAGAAGGGGGAAGGGGACGTTGGTCTATATCTTTCTACCAAGTTATAACCTCACCTTCTATTTTAACTCCATTTTCATTAACTCCTCCACTGCCAGCTCCACCCATCATCATAAGTTTCTCAAAGCACAAGTCTTCAAGTTTTCTTTACCTACCATCTCAATCGAAGATCCACACCGCCTTTTGATAAAATTTCCAGAAATAAAAAAGGGAGATTCTTCGGTTCTGCCACCTATGGAAAAGTAGAAGACATGATGAGAGGAGGTCAAATTCCAAGATCTCGTAGACTACAATATGAAAACACAAATGTAAAAATAATTGACCGTTAAAATATGAATAATATATTAATTTATATATATGATAAAATTATAATCAACATCATTACATCTAATTTTAATTAAAAGAAAGAGTTATATTATTAAACATAATATTGTTTTATAGAAATATTGTGACGCATATATTATCAAATTAATATATTTTATATTTTTATTAACAATAATAATTATCAAAGACTCATGATATTTATAAAACGTATTTAAAACTTATTTAATAAGTAAAACGAATTTATATTTTTAGAGACCTTAAAAATTGTCTAATCTGTTAAATTTTTATATTGTAAAACTAAATAAATAATATGATTCAATTTTCATTCAAATACCTTCAAAAAACATCAACTATCTTTTTAATTTTAACCTTTTCACTTTTCTGTTTTCAGATAATAGAATATTATGAAAATGAATGGTAATATTAACTTCATTACTTTATTTTTTAAATTGATATGACAATGAAACACTTATATTTATAAAGATAAGCAAGTTGGCATATGTTAACAGTATTTATAAACTTTATACACACATGTCAAAAAACTAGTATATATAAATGGAGTTAAGTGGGACAAACATTTTAGGACATGAATTGTCTTGTACTCTTTATTTGCTTTCATAAATTTAGAATTAAATCTTATTTATTTTAAATTAAATATCTGATAACACTTTTGATTTTTTGGATGTTATATTATATTTATAAATTCTTAAATTGTATTATATGTACCTAATAATTAAATATTTTAAATTTTTGTTTCGCCTTGAATAAATTCATTAACATTTTTTATTATTTATATTGTTAATTACATCTTATATCATCATTTGTTAGAATGTATTCATTTTTTAAAATATTTAATTATATAACTAAAAGTTATTAATATAATATATATTAAATGAAACAATACACATGATAAATGGAAAAAATGTACTTTTATTAGTTAATTTACATATTATCATAAATATTGTACATTGAAGCAACTATTTTCTAGTGAAGCCCAATATGTTTTTATGAATTTTACAAACACTCGATGTTTTATGTTATTTTTCGGTATCTTTATTATTTCGTTTATAATTTGAGATATTATTTTTTTTTAATTTTTATTATTAAGTTTACCACGTCCAACGCACGTTTTAGGAACTTGTATCTTTAAAATGGGCTTACATGTGATTTCCTCTTTTGCCCCTTACATATGTTCTAATATACTAAATTTAGATATTTTACAGCTAATCGACAATTAATTGAGTTTATAATCCTAGGTTAGGGGAAATTTCTAGTACTCCTTGGAGTGTCGAGTGCTCAGTACTCCTCTACATGATTTTTTTAACATATGTATTTTTCTTTCATTTTGATTTTAATTAATTGATAAGATAGATGGTGAGTTGGATAAATTGTAACATGTCAAAAAAGTACGTGGAGAATCACTAAGCGCTCGGTACTCCAGGGAGTACAGGAAATTCTCCCCTAAATTTGCAATTTAAAGGAAAATCAAGCAAATGGACGGTTTTAATATCCATGTACTAAAATAGATTCAAGATGAAATAATTTATTAGAGATAAAGATTACTGTTAACGTTGAAATGTACTCCATCCATAAACCTATATATATGCATCTTCAACTGATTTTTGAAATTATTAATCATGAAAATTGCACTCCCATTAAGTTACCAATGAGATTACGTTGTCATTATACATTCATCCAGAATACTAAAAAATGCATTTGTTCATTCCCATTCATTGATTATATCTCTGAGATAAACTTGAAATTGATAAAATTAGTTAAATGTCAAAAAATTATGCAATTGTGCAATAGAAAGGATCAAGTATAAATACTTATATAACAAAACAATACACAATGGCAAATTATTTAATATGCATTTGTTTTTGGTTGTGTTGAGTTTTGTGCATTACATTTAACATGTTTTACTTTTCGTTGTAATCTTATCTTTCATACTTTTTTACGTAGTACCTCTTTCCTAAAAGACAACCAAGAAAGAAGGGAAAAAACAATCGTTGAAGATAACGATTATTTTAAGCTTCTTCAAGGAACGTAGCCGATTGTCTCCGTAGCCGGTTGAGACGTGATTTGTTTTTTTATATATCTCATCTGAATAAGACGCAGATTTTTGCTTTTAAACAAGCATCTCCATGTCGTGATTGTGACTGGAAAGAAACAATTCTTATAGAAGCATTTGCCTCATGCATAGAACATAATGTCCAGAGCAAAATGAGAGAGAGATTGAAGGGGCCGTCCAACACTAAACTGCAAAAGACTACTGTCGATTAGGATAGGAGTACACCATTATCGTGATTCAGAAACACAGTATAGAAAGAGGGATCGCAGTGTAAAGGAAATTTTCCTCCGCACCAATAGAATCTTATTAATGATCAGCGAGAAATGACAAAAAGATTAGAGAGTGAAAGAAAGAGAGAGAGTAGTCAATAAACTAAATAATTTTTCGAGTTAAAAAAATTGGATTCTCTTCGTTTATTACTCAAGCCGTTATAGGCCCGGGTGTAAAAAGAATAACAATTTTGTCAATACAATAGATGACGGGGATTCCCCGTCATCTTAGTCGTCGTGAAAAGTACATAGATGACGGGGAGTCCCCGTCATCTTAGTCGCTGCGATAAGTAGATAGAGGAGGGGGAATCCCTGTCATCGTAGTTACCGTTAAAATTAGATAGATGACGGATAAAAACTGTCATCTAAAGTTCAATGATTATAATTCTAAAAGATGTTTCTGCTTGTTAATTTGCTAAATATAGATTAATTATATGATGAATGGACTTTTCTAATAGATCTTTGCATCCTCCATATTTGTAATGAGAGAAAAATTCTTTTTGTTTTAAAGTATCAGAAAACATTCGACTAATGAACACTCTATAAAATGAGTTAATCAGCACTTGCAGTGTAAAGTATTGACAGTTATATCCAATACTCCTATGTACTTCAACTTGAGTATTAATTAAAAAAACACTAATAAGGACACAAACAAATCTTCAAAGGAGGAAAGAACGGACAAAAAGAAGCCAAAAATAACAAACTAACAAGTTGCGTATAAATTCATCAAGATATCTAATAATGCCAATACATTTAAAATACCGAAGGCAGTCAAACAACTAAACAAACAGAACAGACGGGAAGAAGGTTATCCAACCATTTGCAAATTGTTTAGTGTTGGTTTAAGAGCTGACACAAGGACAATTTAGATGGATTAAACTATGACACTACTCGTTGGATTAAACTCCACGTCATCGTAAGTACCGCGAAAAGTAAATAGATGATGGAGATTGCCCTTCATTTTAGTCGCCACGAAAAGTAGATATATGACGAGATTTCCCCATCATCTTAGGTACCTCCGCGTAGACTTTCGATGTCGGGGAATCCCCGTCATCGTAGGTACTGCGAAAAGTACATAGATGATGAGGATTCTCCATCATCTTAGTCGCCGCGATAAGTAGATAGATGACGGGGAATCCCCGTCATTGTAGGTACCGTGAAAAGTACATAGATGATGGGTAAAAACTGTCATCTAAAGTTCAAGAAAATAAAAAAACATTTATTTAATTCAATAAAAGCTTGGCACCTAGTATTATACAATAAAAATAAAACAAAAATTATAATGATTATAATTCTAAAAGATGTATCTACTTGTTAATTTGCTAAATATAGATGAACTACGTGATGAATGGACTTTTCTAATGGATCTTTGCATCCTCCATATTTGTAATTAATAAGAGAAAATTTCTTTTTGTTTTAAAATATTAGAAAACATTCGACTAATGAACACTCTATGAAAGGAGGTAATCAAGCAGTTGCAGTGTAAAGTATTAACAGTCTTATTCAGTTCTCCTATGAACTTCAACTTGAGTATTAATTAAAAAAACTCTAATAAGTACACAAACAAAGCTTCAAAGGAGGAAAGAATGGCCAAAAAGAAGTCAAAATAGCAAACTAACAAGTCGCGTATAAATTCACTATGAGATCTAATAATGCTAATACATTTAAAATACCGAAGGCAATCAAACAACTAAACAAACAGAACAGACAGGAAGAAGGTTGTCCAACCATTTGCAATTGTATTTAAGAGCTGACACAAGGAAAATTTAAATGGATTAAACTATGACACCACTCTGAAAAGAAATAGTCAAACAAGAGGTAAATGAATAAAACTGATAAAAACAAGGTTTTCCAACAAGTTGTAATTCTATTGAATTAGATTGAAGGAAAAAATGCAAGCAGAGATATCAAGTTAATTAGATTGAAGGCAAAAACACTTGCACCTGAACCACTTTCATCATTCAAAAGAAACTCTAAACAAAATGGAAATGTAACATTCATTTCTAACAATTCAAAATGGGAAACGTCTCAACATACAATTTTCTAACAATTCTATCACAATAATTATCAACAACAATAAAAAATAAATCATCAAAAGTATATCTTTTAGAATGCAAACACATAATATGATTCTTTTCTTGAATTACATCAAAAGTATACATTCCCTATAATCAATAGCTAAAGAAAAACCTGAACTTTAAGAGATACACATAACTTCCAAATGAATTTAAATAAAATAACTTATCGGAGGAAGAAAAGCTTGTTAGCATCACATCTAGGAAATATAATACTCACCTCACAACATGAAGAAAGCAGCGTTTCTGTGAAACCGGATTTTTTATTGGGAAACTGAAAGGAATAAATTCCAACATATCAAGGTTGGGATTGGACGCAAAAGCATTAACATGCTAGAAAAAAATGACCATAACAAGTAATCTAGAAAAAAAAATGATACGAAGATGGAAGAAGCCAATTATAACTAATTCCCAAAACCACTTATGTTTTGGAAAAGAAAACATAGAACAATGCATGATTGACATAAATCAATTTGGACAGTTGTCAATGGCCCAATGAAAGATTTTTTACTCTCACACAGAAAGATAAGGTGTTAATTTGATCATATGGTAGTAAATGACCATTCTTATATTGACCTCACAATACCATCGACCAATATTCATACAAATTTAAACATTTCTAATAGACGGTAAAATATTATTTCAATAATGAACATGAAAAAATAATGACAAAATTTGGTATCAAATATCGACTGCTAAGCTAACTTGTATGTGCCATTTGAAGCAGCTTCTCATCTTGCTCCAGGAAGAAGGTAATGAATAAATATGCACCTACCAAATTATTAGTAGAGAGTTTAGGTGCAACTCATTCCAAAAATAAAATAAAAAAGATTCCAAACAAAAGGACTTACATATTAATACAATTCCTAATACAACTGAGATCTTTCTGTGTAGTACAGAACTAGGAAAAAAAAGACAAAATAGCAATAGCAAGGGGAATAAAACTATTTTTAACAACTTTATTTTCTTTCAATGTTGTTGAATCTTTAAGAACCAAGCCAAAACTACTCAATCAAAAAGGTCATCGATCACCTCCCCCCCCCCCTCAATGCCAAAACTACCAGAATCAATAGCCTAAAAATCTTTATAAAGTGGTATAAGTGCTCTCAAATAATTAGAAAGAATAAAAAATAAAGCTCAAATCTCAAAAGAACAACCATTTCACGTTTAAAAATCATCAGAGCTATTATTTCAATGAATATAATCAAAGATAATACAAGTAACATACTTCTACATTCTCAATGAACAAGAGCAAGTAATCATCACTGCAGCATATTTGCATCATAGAGAATGATCAAAGATAATACAAATAACATACTTATACATTCTCAATTAATATAATGGCAAGTAATCATCACTGCAGTATATTTACATCATAGAGAATTAGCCTTCTGAATATCTGGTGAAAAATCTTCATCATTAACATATTTCATAAAGTGTGCATTTTCATCTTGATTAACACTAGCCAAAAAAAACATCCATCACCTGAACATTATATGTACAGTCATCCCAAAAAAAGTTTCTAACCATCACCTCGACATTATATGTACATTCATCCCCAAAATAATTCCTAACCCAAACATCATTCATCATCGAGACATTTATATGTACATTCAATCCCAAAAAAAATCATAATCCAAACATCATTCACCACTTGGGCATGTGTACAACCACCTCCAAAAAACATTTCCTAGACAAAACATCATATGCACAACCATTGATATAACCAAAATAACTATTGTATATTGTACTCATCTCCGATAATATCACTAGCAAAACGCCAACATATTGTGCCCATTGTATTTGCACATCATCGATTTCGCCTTGAGTATATTCATCTTTTCCAGAAAACTTCATATAATATCAATTAATAATTTAAGCTACTTCTTGTTACAATATATTATAACCACCCCTCCTAACCATCCCCCAATAATCAAACCAACCTATTATATCACCCCGAAATAAGTAAACCAACCTACTATATCCCCTCAATAATCAAACCAACCTATTATATCCCCCCCCACCCGCCACCCCAAATAACCAAACCAACCTCTTATAACCACCAAGATAAGCAAATCAACCTATTATCCCCCCTCCCCAAAAAAAAGCAAACCAACCCTTAGAAGGAGATTATAAAACTACACAAAAACATATTTGCAGTGGCAATATATCAAAAAAACTTTACCATTTCAAGAATGTCACGACGATGTTGGTAATCTATGATCCCTTACATAAAGTGTAAAATATAGTGACCACACTCGACGTTCCCAGGTTGACGAGGGCACTAAACAGAAAAATATTTAGTTTGATAATAATAATAATAGCAAATCTAAAATGGTTTAGATAATATAATAATTATAGTAGTGAAATTCGGTGCTCACGCAGCTGAAGCGTGAAGCTTTTAAAAATTTATAAAAAATGAATCTTTTTAAATAAAAGAAAATACACGTGACACAATGATTTTCAAAATAAGAACTTTTATTGAAAAACTCTTTTCAATCAGAATCTATTATATATTTATATATTAAATTTATGACATACATGGATAAGAATCATCTACCTCTTGTAGTTAATATCAAGCGTTCTCGCAAACCAATGATCTTGCATTCTCATGAACAACGAACTTCGAGATCCACATCAAGATCATCTAAATCAATCATCAAACACACTTGGACGTGTGTGGGCACGTATAAGAATTTAAAGATAATTTTTTTTGTTTCTAGATGTACTCAACACATGAGATCTAGAGATTTACTGAGAATGATTAATTTAGTGAGACAATCCTAAAGTACCATTAATTCACTAGTGAATGACTAATTTATAATCGTATTATAAATTTAAGCTCAATAATCATTCAGTTTCAAAATTAACACTTAAAAGAACCAATATACGATCTGTTAGAAAAGCTTGGATTCCAAATCTTGAAAGATCATGTTCTCAGCCATCCAGATCACTGAATCTACAAAACAAAGTAACTAGCATGTTTTACAAACAAATTTTAACGAGTAGATCAAAAGATCCAGTAGACGTGCATAGTCAGGATTCAGACTTATCTACATATGATCATCAGATTGATGTGTATTATATCTTTATGATAAATAATAAGTTAATAAAGATATTAATTCGCATCGACTATGTCATATATAATCTTATTATATAAAGTACATTCACTAAGATCCATGTCCATATCAATGATCTGGATCATGATCGCATGCATTCATAATACTTAGTGAACATTACTAGCAACCATTCATTAAATATTTCTTACTTTAATATGTTGCTAACAATTTTATTCATTATTAATGATCTTAATCTCTCGTATTTATACAATATCATAGTCTCATTAATAAATATGAAATGTTTCAAATATTTATATAAATTATTCAACAATAATTTAAAAGTACAATTATATGAAAAATCTAATTCATTAAATTTCATATTAAAATGTATGTACACATGTTTTGAGGGCATTACCCCCAACAATCTCCCACTTACCCTAAATAAATGTGGCATCTCTCTCAACACCATGTTACGCACATGATCCTCAAATGACTTCGTAGAAAGTGTCTTGGTAAAAGGATCAGCCAGGTTCTGATCTGACATTATCTTCATAATAGTCACATCCACTCGATGCACGATCTCTCTTACAAGATGATATTTCCTCTCTATGTGTTTGCTCCTCTTGTGACTCCTCAGTTATTTTGAATTAACTACCGCCTCACTATTATCACAATATAGGATCACTGGCTTGTCCGTATCTAAAACTACTTTCAAATCAGTATAGAACTTTCTGAGTCATATCGCTTCTTTCGTAGTTTCACAAGGCGCTATATAATCGGCTTCCATAGTTGAATCTAAAATGATGGATTATTTAATACTTTTTCAGACTACAACTCCTCTAACTATGATGAATATTGATCCAGACGTCGACTTTCGACTCTCTCTGTCTGATTAAAAATCAGAACCAGTATATCTAGTGGGTTCATGTCTTCACCTGAATAAACAAGCATACAGTTTCTCATTCTCCTAAGATATTTGAGAATGTTCTTTACTGCAATCCAATGTTCTAAACATGGATTTGATTGATAACGACTAACCATTTCCACTACATAACAGATTTGTGGTCTCATACACAACATGACATACATGAGACTACCAACAGCTATAGCATAAGGAACATTTCTCATATCCTCTTCCTCCTAAGGTGTCTTAAGACATTGCTCCTTGGAAAGGACAATTTCATGTCTGATCAGTAGTTGACCTTTCTTGGAATTCTCCTTAGAGAATCTCTCCAACACCTTATCAATATAAGATACCTAAGAGAGTGTCAGGAGCTTGGATGCCTTAGGATTTAGATGCCTAAAATATAGCTCGCATCTCCCAAATCTTTCATTTAAAATTTCTCATCTAACCACTTCTTTACCTTTGACATAGTTTCTACATCATTTCCAATGAATAGAATGTCGTCAACGTAAAGAACTAAGAAAATCATTATCTTGTCTTTGATGTATTTATAAACACAAGCTCCATCAATATTTTTCTCGAAGCCATATGATTTAATATTCCTATCAAAAGTAAGATTCTAAGATTTAGATGCTTGGTTTAATCCATAAATAGATTCACGCAACTTGCATACTTTCTTATCTTGCCCCTTTTCACGAACCCTTCTGGTTGCATCATACAGATGTTTTCTTCAAGAGAGCCATTCAGAAAAGCTGTCTTGACGTCAATTTGTCATATTTCATAGTCTAAACTAGTGGCAATGGACAAAATGATGCGAATGAATTTTAGCATGGCAATAGGGGAGAATGTATCTTCATAATCGACTCATTCTCATTGTGTATGGCCTTTGACTACCAATCGTGCCTTGAAACTCTCTACTTTCCCATTTTCACTTCTTTTCTTCTTGAAGATCTATTTACAACCAATGGGCCTGACATCTTCATGTGGATCTACAAGTTTTCATACGGAATTGGAATACATCGATTCCGTCTCTTGGTTTATGGCATCTTGTCATTTCTCCTTTTTAGGATCATTCATCACCTCTTTAAAGTTTAATGGATCGTCCTTATCATTTCCAGACACTAGGTCATGTGCCTCTAGTTCATAGTAATAGGTTGTCTTACAACCATCTCACTACGACGTTGCACCGGGGTTTTCTGAACAGGAACAGTGGTTTCTGTGATTTGTCCTTTATCAGTTGATGATGAATGTGGTCTGATCTCATCAAACGCTAATTTTTTGAGAACTACTTTGCTTCGAGATTTGTATTTTTCCATATAGTCATGTTCAAGGAAGGTGGCATTTGTCGATATAAACATCTTTTGATCATTATGACTATAAAAGTACCCACATCTAGTCTATGGAGCATAACCAACAAATATACACACCTCAGACCTTGAGTCTAACTTTCAAGCCTTGAGTCTAAGAACGTGAGTTGGACACCCCCATATATGAAAATGATGTAAAATGAGTTTCGAGCCATTTCATAATTCTCGGGAGGAAGAGAAAAAAAGCATGCTGAAGGCCGCCGAATGGAAGACTGAGGAGTGAAGAAAATGGGAGTTCAAAATCTGAAAGGAAAAAATTTTGACGGAATTGAAAGAGAAAATGGGAGAAGCGACAAGCAAGAGAAAATAAGATAGCAAAGGCGGGACTCAAACAGGGTACACCCGAGAGATAAGGTCTACACGCCACTGGCCATACCAGTGAACTAGAGACCGACCCCGTTTACAAAAGAACCAGGCTACAAGGATAAAGACAATAACTACTCCTTTCACAAGAGCAACAGACATTACACGAGGGATTGTTTCCAGTTTAAAGACTACATCGAAAAACTGATCAAAGATGGATACCTCCATCAGTTCATAAAAAATAAGAGCAGAAACGAGAAACTGAAAAGGACAATCATGAGGAAGACAAGAGAGACAACAAGAAACAACCCCTCCGCATCATCGACACAATTATTTCACTCACATGGAGGAAGGGACAATGAGGAAGGAAAGAAAGATCTATTGTAAAAAATCAATGCTGAAAAAACGCCTAGAAGAACCTAATATATCTTTAAGTACCTTTAGCCTTATCTTTAGCTTAACATCGACCTAACTATATCATATTCTGGTTGTTTATCATAAATATGGATACCTTTATCCCAAAATATAAGTAGTAGTGATGAGTAGCTTAACATCGACCCAACCATATTCAATAAGGTTTGGTTTCTCCTTTCTGAAACACCATTTTGTGTGACGTTCCAGGTGTTGTGAGTTAGGATAGGATTCCATACTCCAGCAAGTAATCCTTGAATTCTAAATCTAAGTATTTACCATCGCGATCTGATCGAAGGGTTTTTAATGATTTACGTAATTGCTTTTGATCTTCAGCTTTGAAGTCTTTAAACTTTCCAAAAGTTTCAGATTTTCTAAGAATTAGGTAAGTATAACCATATCTTGAGTAATCGTAAAAAAAGTGATGAAATACTCATACTTACCTCTACCTTGTATATTGATCGGTCCACAGACATCACTATGCACGAGCTCAAGTAGTTCCTTGGCTCATTGGCCCTTTCTTTTCAAATGTTTGTTGGTCATTTTACCCTCTAGACAAGACTCACAAACAGGAAAAGTTTCAACTTTTAGTTCTCTCAAAGCACCACGCTTTATTAACATGTTTAACCTATCTTGATTAATATGTCTCAACCTAAGATGCCATAGATACGTGTTATCATCATCATAAACTCTTATCGTTTGTGATTTTTAGGTTTTGCTACTTTAAATAATTCAAAATTATTTGACGTGCGTTCAATCAGTTTAAGCATATATAGTCTGTTCGATATTTTTGCACGATAAATATTGAATCCATTCTTAGAAATAATAAACTCATTATTAATTAAAGAAATTTCAAATAAATGTTCATGCAAAAGAGAAAGAGAAATCAAATTTCTCAAAAATCTAAGAATATAATAAACATTGTTCAAAACTAAATAATTATTTTCAAAATTAAGATGGATTGCTCCCAATGCTTTTGCTGGGACATGGTTATGGTTAGGTCGATGTTAAGCTAAACATAAAGCTAAAGGTACTTAAAGATATGTTAGGTTCTTGTAGGCGTTTTTTCAGCATTGATTTTTTACAATAGATCTTTCTTTCCTTCCTCGTTGTCCCTTCCTCCATATGAGTCAAATAACTGTGTCGACGATGCGGAGGGGTTATTTCTTGTTGTCTCTCTTGTCTTCCTCGTGATTGTCCTTTTCTGTTTCTCATTTATGCTCTTCTTTTTTACGAAGATGAAGGTATCCATCTTTGATCAGTTGTTCGATGTAGTCATTAAGCTGGAAACAATCCCTCATGTAATGTTTGTTGCTCTTGTGAAAGGAACAGTACTTGTATTTATCCTTGTAGCTTGGTTCTTTTGTAAATGGGGTCGATCTCTTGAGTCAAGGCTTGTCCTTGATCATATCCAGGATCTAGTTCACTGGTATAGCCAGTGGCGTGGAGACCTTATCTCTTGGGTGTACCCTATTTGAGTCCCGCCTTTGATATCTTGTTTTCTCCTACTTGTTGCTTCTCCCGTCTTCTCTTTCAATTCCGTCAAACTTTTTTCCTTTCATATTTTGAACTCCCATTTTCTTCACTCCTCAGTCTTCCATTCGGTGGCCTTCAGCAGGCTTCTTTTCTCTTCCTCCAGAGTATTATAGGCTTGTGTTCGTTGGAAGGTTTCTACCATGGACAACGGCTTCATTTTAGATAGATCTTCAAACAAGGGAGATTTTAGGTTTAACCTCTGTCTGAAGGCCAGTATGGCAACTCGATCATCACAACTCTGACTTTTTCCATTCCGTCCTTAAATATGTGGATGTATTCCCATAGAGACTCCCCTCTCTTGGTTGAAATTGTCAATAGATACTTTGTGTCATGCATGACCACCCGATAGGTAGAGTACTATTCTAGGAAGACAGAAGAAATAACAGTAAAATTAGTAATCAAATGCACGGGGATGGAATGATACCGTTTCAGAACTGTCCTGTCCAGGCTGGTGGGGAACATCATGCACATTAGTTTATCCTCGTGTTGAACGGCGTCATTACTTGTCTCAATCATTGGAGGTGGTCTATGAGGTCTGTTTTCCTTTCGTAATATTTAAATTTGGGGGCCATGAACATTCGAGGTACGGGTACCGTCAGGATTTCAGGGTTTAACGGAGTACGGGTGAAAGATTCGAGGTCGGTTTTTCCCGCACTTCCTAGGTTTCTCATCCCCATTAGTTTCTGGTCCAATAATTCCTCCACCACCTCTTTTGCTATGGCCTGGGACTGGCGAGCTTCTGTCGTGGCCTCCTTCACATGGTTTTGGGATTGGACTTCCTCTCCTTTTACATTTTTGTTGTCCTCGTGGTTCTCATGTCATACATCTTACCTGTTACCCTCCGAGTGGATTTCTAAATCCTCGTTATTCATCCTTTGACTGACTTCAGCACATGCCCTTTTCAGCTCTTGCTGAAGCGTGTTGATCTGGTCTTGCACAGTCTACTATGCACTATGCAGTGCCTCCGTGTTCCTCCTTTCCATTTCCTGCATTTCATTTTGGATTGTCTGTAGCATTTATGTTAGTGGAGTTGGTTGATCTACATGATCGTCTTCATTTCTGATCCTGTGGTCTTCATTCAGGGTTGCGTTTGATCTTGTTCTAGGCATATTTAGTGTTTCCAGGGTGGGTTTCTCGAGTTTTTCTGTCATCTCTCAATGAAATCACCAAAATATAAAAGAATTTTTCCTCCACACAAATAGAGTCTTATTAATGATCAGCGAGAAATGACTAAGAGATTAGAAAGTGGGAGAGAGAGAGAGAGAGAGAGAGAGAGAGTAGTCAATGCACTGAGTAATTTTTTGAGTTAAAAATTCGGATTCCCTTAGTTCATTTCCCAAGCCTTTATAGGCCACCGATGTTAATAGAATAACAATTTTATCAATAAAATAGTGAAAATGAGGGGAATGATCACCCTCTCTCCTATATTTTTGGAGGTTTTATTACACTCATAGGATCTCACCCATATTCATGGGATCTTTTGTCAGGTGTGGGCCCATTCACTCCATCAATTCCTTTTAATTGTCTCATCCTCTATCTTTCAACCGCCAACAGCCACGTGATCTTTCTCGTGACTCAAATCTCCTCCTTCCCATTCTTGTGGGGCGGAAATCTCTTTACTCTTCTCGTTTGATCATTTCCGTCCACGTGACATGGTGCAGGTTTTCTGCCTGTTCACGCAATCGAAGAAAAAACTTCTTCTCTGGGATTCTTCCTCACAAAGAAAGAGGGGAAATGATTATGGGCTTTTAATTCTATTTTGTTTTACTGTTGATAAGATTAAAATCGGTTATAACTTCAAACATAATTTATTTAGGCTAATTGCTAAAACTAGGGGTGTTCAAAAACCGTCCAGACCGTGTAATCCAATCCAGACTGAACCGAAGTTGATCGGTCTAGACAGTTTTTCCCTTCTATTTCGATTTTTCGGTCTTCATTTAAGAGAAGAACGAACTTTCGGTTCGGTCTGGAATTTCAGCCAATTCTGGATCGAGCCATCCATATAACTCTTGATATATACTCTTTATATATATATATATATAAAAATTTTAACCCTACCTCACTTCTCCAGTCCTGTACACCTCCAACCAAAACTCTCTATCTCTCTCTCTCTCTCTCTCTCTCTCTCTCTCTCTCTCTCTCTCTCAAATCTCTCTCTCAAATCTCTCTCTGACAAATCTCTCTCTCTCAAGCCTCTATCTCGAAGCTTTGTCTCTCAAAGCTCTCTCTCTCGTAGATCTCTCTCTCAAATCTCTCTCCCTAAGATCTGAGACGTTCTCCGTCAAATTCTGCCTCAGATCTGAGACGTTCCATCTCTCCTCTCTCCCCCTCATCTCAGATCAGAGATGTTCTCGAAGCTTCTCAGATCCGAGCAACCCCTCATTCTCCTTGTTCTCTCATTCACGTTCTACATTAAAGCTTCAAGGAAATCAGCTGCGTCGTGGATCTGAAACGATGATGGTTTATTCGTGTTCGATGTTCTGTGAAGGAAGTTGGAGGTCGAGAGTCTGTTCGGGTCTGGTCTATTTGTGTTCTCCTACTTGCGTCATGAATCTGTCCTTCACGACTTCACAATTTGTTTATGCGTGATTTTGTTCTATTTATTGTTAAATAATATATTTATTATAAAACAGATATTTAGAACGTTAAGTCCGTCCGAACCGACCGTTGAATTTCAGTCTAGTAGGTGCAAATTGTTTTTAGATTTATGGTCGATTCGGTCCTCCATATAGGAAAACCGTGATTTTCGGTCTAGTCTTGTTTTCCCCTAAAATTCTTATCAGACTGAACCCCTAGCTAAAACTTTAAAAAAATAATCCATTCTATATTTCATTTATTTTTTATTAAGCTTTGGGTTAATCAAATGGTGACAATCCACTTTCTAATCCCATGCAGGCCTACTCCCACTAGCAATCTCACTATCTCAACTTCAGATTTTTAACATCCTTTACTACTATCCTACTGTCACAAGCCCATATACTCTCCAAGTTTAAATTATCATCATTCAAGCACAGTTATCTTCTTACGTTATGGTGACAACATAATTATTTTCCGTCCCATGTATCCGAAAATAAGGAGGAAGTCTACAGGAGAGGTGAACATGAATGAGAGAGATTAAAGGCCCGTTACATATGCCCATTGGGGTAATTACAAGCAGAAAGCTGTTCAGTGAACATGAATGAGAGAGAGATTAAAGGCCCGTTACATATGCCCATTGGGGTAATTACAAGCAGAAAGTCGTTCAGTGTAACATTTTATTCCTTCATTTATTTTTTAAAAATTATATCAAATAATAGTTTCTACACACTTAATTATATTTTTATCATTCATTTAAATTCGTTAGATTTTTATCAAATTTTATTTTATTTTAATTACATCATCTTGTTAATAGACGTAACCACCCTCATGATTAATTAAGTAATAAAATTATTTTTGAATTTCTTAGATTTTCCCAATTTTTACGTATATAGTTTGAAGCATTAAAGTGTTACATTTTAGGTTTGAGAAAGAGATTTGATGGGAGAAAGAGAATTTTTAATGCTAAAAATAAGAATTTGAGTGATTTTTTATTTGAGGGAGAGATAGTGTTGAATTGATATGAGAGAGAAATGATGAGAGAGAGATTAAATATTAAAAAATCTGGTTTTATTTTTTAAGAGTGGGAGAGGGAGAGAGATTTATTGTTTTATTTTTATTTACATTTATATTATTTTAATGAGAGAGATATAGATTTTGATTTTGATTTAAGAGAGAGAGAGTTGTGATTTGATATGAGAGAAAGTAATATGATGAGAGAGGGATAAAAATCACAAAAAATAAGATTGGAGAGAGAAAGAGAGATGATTGAGATATATATTTGTAAATAATTAGAATTTTATTTTTATTTTTATTTATATTATCTTAATGGGAGAGAGATATTAATGATGAGAGAGAGATTTTGATTGAGAGAGAGAGTTTTGATTTTGATATGAGAGAGAGTTTAATGATGAGGGAGAGATTCAAATCACAAAAAAAATTAGATTGGATAGTTTTGATTTGAGAGAGAGTAAGTTGGTTGAGATATGTATATGTAAATAATTATTATTTTAATTTTATTTATATTTACATTATTTTTTTATGGAGAGAAGTGTATGAAGGAAAGTATTTGGTAAGTGAAATATTTTTTTATTATTTTCAGAAATATTGTACTACAAATTATTATGTTTTTTATTTCATGTATTCATAATTAATATTGTTTCATTACTGATCGATAGAGAATGCGAAAATAGTTTCAATTCAAAAATTCAAATTTAATGTAAGTTTTTCATTGTCCACGATTACAATATGTAGATAGTGATTACATGCGTAAATCAATATGTTTAAATTGATATGTTTAAATTGATATGTTTATTGTAATTACATATTTATATTTGTTGAGTACTAGCAGATGAATTATGGAGTCAGTATAAGCTATTTCAAAGCATAGAAGGCTTTGCATTGTGCTGTGTACATATTGGTTGGTACATCCGAAGAATCATATGTTGCTTTCCCGTCTTATTGTTATATTTTGAAGAAGTTGAATTTGTATAATTTAATTAATTTTTTATTGACGGTTATTATATTTATTATGTAATCAATTTGAACCATATCAATTATATAAATGTAATACATATATACATATAAATGTAATACATATATACACACTTTTTATTTTTTATTTCCCGTATGTATATTTTATTTAGATTTAAACTCACTGTTAATATTTATATACTATGTAATTAATTTAACTATATCAAGTATATAATTAATTTAACTCACTGTTAATATATATATATATGTGTGTGTGTGTATATATATATATATAATACAATTATATAATAGTATTATATATATACTATGTAATTAATTTAACTATATCAATTATATAATAGTATTATAGATTTTAACTCACTGTTAATATATGTATATTGCTTATTTACATATTTTAGGTACTGGTTCATACATTTTGACTATTCCTAATGATATTGTTGAGCACACGCGGATGAATCACAGTCTACGTAAGCTATTTCATAGCATGGAAGGCTTCGCGTTGTGCTATGGACATATGGCTTGGTACACCAGAAGTATAGCATGCTGCTCTCCCATCTTATTGTTATATTTTAGAGAAGTTGAACCCTGATATGTATAATTTAATTAGATTTTTATGACTGTTAATATATATTATTATGTAATTAATTTAACCATATCAATTATATAATTGTAATACATATTTACCCATTTTTAATTTTTATTTCTCAGTATGTATATTTTATTTGATTTTAATTGACTGTTAATATATTTACTATATAATTAATTTAACTATATCAATTATATAATAGTATTTCCTATTTATACTCTTTTTTTGTTTACATGTTTTAGGTACTGTTACACACATTTTGACTACTCTTAATGATATTGTTTGCAGATGAATCATGGAGTCAACATAAGCTATCTAAAAGCATGGAAGGCTTTGCACTGTGCTATGGACATGTTGCTTGGTACACCTGAAGAATCACATGCTACTCTCCCATCTTATTGTTATATTTTGAAAAGGTTAAATCTCGATATGTATAATTTAATTAGATTTTTATTGATTGTTAATATATATTTATTATGTAGTTTATTTAACCATATCAATTATATAATTTTAATACACATTTACCCATTTTTTATATTTTATTTCTGGTATGTATATTTTATTTAAAATTTAATTGATTGTTAATATATATTTACAATGAACTAGTTATAATTATATTGCTGAGCACATGCGGATAATAATTGAGGAGAGAGAGGAGTGAATAAAAGGTGTAAATATCTTTTGTTAATTTATGAGAGATAATGCTATTAGGCATGAGTCAATCTCTAATGCCGGGAAAATATTTTTCGACATTAATGCTGGGAATGATCCTAGCCGTTGGATCTGGTCATGATATTCAAGCCGTTAATTTGATTTTCCCCTATTTTTCTTTACAACCGGTTCAACCGGTAGCCAAACAATCTCCTTCAATTTTCTCTCTCCTCTTTCTTCGAACAAAACACGTTCTCTCTCTCTCTTTCTTTAAACAAAACACAAGCTTCTTCTCTCTTTTCCATTCTTCCTCTCATCCTGTCTTCAACCCAAAATCAAGGCACGTGATCTACATCTCACACAACTCAAAGGTCACATACACGGCAGCTTCCCTCGGCGACTTCGATCGAGATCTCTTCTCCAAGCTTTTCTCACGATTTAGGGTTTTAGTTCGGTAAGTTTGCGAATCCTTCAAGTTCAACAATACCCAGGTATGATCGAGCTCTCTACTCTAGATTTTTTTCTTCCTCTTCTTCAAGAAGTTTCTGGATTTGAATGTTTCTGATTTAGGATTTTGGTTGCGATTTGCATGTTTCTGATTTAGGGTTTTGGTTGCGATTTGCATCTTCCTCTTGTTGTGATATTGCATGTTTCGTGATTTAGGGTTTTGGTTCTGTTTTGATTGACAAACAAGAATAGAAGTGAGTTATGGAATTTCTTCCATTTTGGTACTATTTATCGTAACACAGTTGATGTTAACACTGGTTTACCGGTCTATGCTCCTCTTAAAATTACAATTAGGGAGACTGAACATTATGCGGAAACAAGTTTCTGTGAAGTTACCACATGCCTTATGCCAGAACGAGCTAATGTAAGTTCAAAATATTCAATGGCAAAACAACATTGCTATTTATAGTTCCTCATCTTTCATTTGTTAACAGTTAAACAAATTTAAAGAATACTAATGTTTTTGTTGACTGGATACTTTATTTTCTCCTCTCAGTTGAAAACTATAAGACTTTGTAGCCCTCAATAATGGCCTTATAGAATAGAGCTCATTCTAGAAAGTAGATGGACTCTACTGTTGGCTTCTGTTAGTTTAGTTTATGATGCTCCATACTTGGTTTTTGTTTTTCCCTTTCACTTAAGTCTTAGAAAGGGAAACTAACCTTGATTCTTGCCCTACAACAAATATATATTCTTGTAGATTCATAGTGCTATATGATGTTTTAGATTATTTCCATTTAAATTTCAGCAGATAAACCATAGTGGACTATTGAAGACAAGTACAACCCATTTAGTTCAGCTGTTCTTCATATCAAGCGAAAAGTTAGGCTTGTTCTTTATAGTAGGTTAGTATTGGAACCCGTCTTAGTGTTCTATCGAGTAGAATGGATGGTATTGCCATTATATTTGTAACACTATCATTTTTGTGAAGAAGACCTGCTCCTTTATTTACCAAAGACTTTCAGCAAGCACTTATAAATTCAATGCAGATCCAGTGTTGATTTCCAGGAGTTTTGCTTGCAAGTGTTATTTGAGTGTGCGATAAAGGACAGACCAGCCGTCTTGCAGGTAAATTTGATACTTTTAGTGAGAAATTAGTTTTGATTAGCTGCAGCCTAAACCTAAACCTGTAGTCCTTTTATGGTGGTGGGTTTATTATTTTTATTAATAATGTTATAAATGTACAACATCCATGTTACTTATAAAAAAATGTACAACATCCATGCTTTTTTCGCAAAATATTTTCTTCTGGGATCTCAATAGAATTGGAGAAATTAGAATATAACTCTTAACATTCTGTATTTTGTTTACTTGAGTTAAACCCATATTTCATTGGCTTAATATGGACCTTCTGCCAAATACGCAAAAGTCCTTGTTTTAGGAAATTCTAACTCTACATTTTGGATTGTGTTTTAAACTTTGAGATAACCACTTGCAAGGAGTATTATAAGTTTCGATGTGTGCTTATATTTCATTTACTTCTAGCCATAGTTATTTTTTTTCTTTTTTGTGTTTTCGTTTCATCTTCCTCCTTAATCTAAATACTTTAACGAAGATTTGTTTTGTGAAAGTTTTATGGTATAGTAAAAGGCTCATTGAACGCGAGTAACATTTTTTTTCCATTTCTTGCTTAGACATGGTATTGAACTAAATTAGTACAAGGAATGTTGTTCAATGGGAGAAAAAATTTTAAGGTTCAAAATTATCGTCGACGTTGTAGGCAATAGAAGGTGGTTCATCATAATTATTTTTATTTTTTCTGCAGAAAGTAATTCCTCAAAAGTCCAAGGTTTATCCCTACCTGACAACTTTCATATTTTTTGACTTGTATCCAATGCTTATGTTCTTTGAGTTTCAATTAGTCATCAGCATTTAATATGTATCTGACGTGCCATGTTGGTCTGATACTCTGTTTTGTGTCTTTTTTGGTTTTGGCAATGAAGTCCCTGAAGAGAACTTGAAGAAATGGAAGGATCTCTATATGAAGAGTGTAGATCATAGATGAGACACGCATTGCAACTTGATCTTGAGGTCGTACAACTGAAGTAGTCATTAAAAAGTACTAGGATTTGCATCTTGTTCTATTACTTTCTGGTGTAATATAGTGTGCAGTGATGTATAGAAGTATGTTTGAAGTGTGTTTGGAAGGAATTTGTATCAGTAGAAATATTCATTTGTAGTGAAACTTAATTCAATTTCAAATATAAGTGAAAATTGTTAATATTTGTATTGAGAAATCGAGAATTTTGAGAGAGAAAACATTATGTTACTCTATAGAGCAATTATGCATATGATCTTCACCAAGACCTTATCTGAATTGATGAAATGGAAGGACTTCTACAAAGAGTATATATTAAGTGAAGAAATGAAAATGACTAAATAAATTTAAAATATTCAGGTGTGAAAATGATAAATGTAAGACACAATTATATAAAGCTAAGTGTGTAATTAAAAATAGCTAAATGTGTGTAAATAAATATGCTAAGTGTGTGAAAAATGACAAGTAGATGAAAATTGCGATGTGTGTGCAAATACGAATGATTAAATGTGTGAAAATGACTACTTGTAAAAAATAACTAAGTGTGAAAATCACTAAATCTGTGAAAATAATTAAGTGTTTGAAAATAAATATATTTGTGAAAATTACTAAGTGTGAAAATTACTAAGTGTGAAAATTACCGAAGTGTACGCCAAACACCACAATGAGGGCCTAAATGTCATCACTACATGGCAAGCCGTCATTCAAGACCGACGTTAGAAGTGTGTTTATAGAGTTTAAAATAGAAGGGATTTGTAACGGAAAAAGAATATACATATGTAATGATACCAATAAATAATTTTAAAAAGTCTGAATTATATTTTTTTATTTGGTAACGAGTTATTATTTCATAGAGATTTACAATAAGTTTAGTACGTCAAAATGATCAAGTATATAAATGGTTAAGAGTGTAAACATGACTAAGTATGTGAAGTTTTTTAAGAGAACTTGAAGAAATGGAAAGACCTTTATGAATAGTATATGTTAGAAATGACTAAGTGTATGAAAATTGACTAAGCATATGAAAATTGACCAATATTAAGGTTAAACGTGTTCGCCAAACTAATAAATATGATTTAAACACCATCATAACATCACGACCTATAATTAGACATGGCGAAACGGTTAAGTGTGTGAAAATAAGCAATTTTGTGAAATGGTTAAGTGTGTGAAAATGACTAAGGGTAAAAAAAAATTTAAGTGTGTGAAAATGACCAAGTGTGTGAATATATCTAAGTGTATAAAACGACCAAGTGTGTGAATATAACTAAGTGTGAAAATATGGCTAAGTGCATGAGAATAAATAAGTGTATCAAAATAAGCAGGGTCAAACACCAAAATGAGGACCTAAACGCCATCACTACATGGCGAGTTGTCAGTTAAGGCTGGTGATTCACCTACCATGACTGGCGTTTGGGGCCTGATGGTGGCATTTGAACCTCAAACGCCACGACAACAGGTGTTTGACTCATGTCTCGATGACACGGGGCCCTAAACGCCAGACACACAGGCGTGTGGCCCCAATACTCCTTATTGGATCGTGGCACGCGCAAGTCAACTTTCGGAGAGCATAACTTTTGACTCGGGTGGAACCACGTGGCCCGTATGATATGAAGTCAAAGCTTATTCAGAGATCTACATGCGCAACTAGGTTTACCGGTTGCAGCCCAGTTTTGGATCCAGAAAATAATGTTTTAAGTACTTTCGAAGGCCCGAAAGTTGTTTCGGTCTTAATTTTGGGCTTTTTCATAATTCTTTTCTTTTAAATTATAACATCAATAGGTTTTTTTCCAAATTTTATGGGGTTATAATTTATAAAACTAAAGTTTAAAATTTTATTAATATTCAATTTTAAACTTTTGGCAGATATGTTTGATTTATAGATAGAATATGACATTGGGGGTTATACGTGTTCGTCAAACCGATAAATAGGATTTACGACCATCATAACATCATGACCTGTAATTATATATGGCGAAAACCTGTGTCGCTCGATACTTGTCACAAAAGCACAATAACATTATCAATGACAACTTTTAACGAGTTTATAAATAAGTGTTCAATGGTATCGAGAATCCTTAATTAATCCATTCTAATTTCACATAAAGTGAGTGTCGTGAATGTTTGCATTGAAATAACGAATTTTTTCTATTTTATCGATGATCTTCTCGGTGTACGGTAAATAATTATAAAAATATCAATTTTAAATAAAATTGTGAAGAATGGCTATTAAAGCCACATAAATAGGATTAGGAGCAAAAACGTGACAATTGGGAGGGATACTGGCGATCGTCTATTTAGACATGACGTTTGGGGACTAAAACAGGCGATTGGAGGCATAAAACTAGATCTTGACTTTGACGATGTGATTAGCACCTTAAGGATGGCATTTAGGGTTAAAAATAGGCGATTCACCTATTAGGTATGGCGATCAGGTTGTACGTATTTGGTGAACCCCTCCAAGAATTATTAATTTGTACGTATTTAGTGAATCTCACTACGTAGTGGGGTACAAATGAAATTTTGAGGGGTTCACAAAAATATTTAACGTACAAAATCAATAATTCTTGGAGGGGCTCAGCAAAATATTTCACGTACAAAATCAATAATTCTTGGAAGGGTTCACCAAAATGTTTCACATACAAAAGCAATAATTCTTAGAGGGGTTCACCAAAATATTTCACGTACAAAATCAATCATTTTTGGAGGGGTTCACCAAAATATTTCACGTACAAAATTAATAAATCTTGGAGGGGTTCACCAAAATATTTCACGTATAAAATTAATAAATATTTCACGTAAAAAATTAATAAATATTTCACATATAAATCTAATAATTCTTGGAGGAGTTCACTAAAATATTTCATGTACAAAATCAATCATTCTTCGAGGGGCTCACCTAAATATTTCACGTACAGAATCAATCATTCTTAGAGGGGTTTACCAAAATATTTTATGTACAAAATTAATAATTATTTGAGGGGTTCACCAAAAGATTTTACGTACAAAATTAATAAATATTTCACGTACAAAATTAATAATTCTTAGAGGTGTTCACCTAAATATTTCACGGACAAAATCAATCATTCTTGGAGGGGTTTACCAAAATATTTTACGTATAAAATTAATAATTATTTGAGGGGTTCACCAAAATATTTTACGTACAAAATTAATAAATATTTCACGTACAAAATTAATAATTCTTAGAGGTGTTCACTAAAATATTTCACGTACAAAATCAATCATTCTTGGAGGGGTTCACCTAAATATCTCACGTACAAAATTAACCATTCTTTGAGTGGTTCATCAAAATATTTCACGTATAAAATCAATATTCTTTGAGGGGTTCACCAAAATATTTCACGTACAAAATCAATCATTCTTCGAGAAGTTCATCAAAATATTTCACGTACAAAATTATTCATTCTTCGAGATGTTATGAATTAAAAGGAGTGATTCTTAATATTTTACTTGATATTTGTTGTAAAATGACAACAACATAATCATCAATAGATTCTTAACTGGCATAAAAAAGTATTAAAAACCATTGTATTGATGCAAAATCATCGAAAAAATAACAAAACCGCCAAAAAAGGAAAAAAATACCAGGAACCGTCAGTATTGGGACCAAAACGGGCGGTATTGGGACCAAAACCGCCAGTTTGGTTAGAGAAACCGCCAGGACAGATTAGTGAATCCTAGTACGTAATTGGTGAACCCTAGTACGTAATTGGTGAACCCCAGCACGTAATTGGTGAACCTCACTATGTAATTGGTGAACCCCTCAAGAATTATTAACTTGTACGTATATGGTGCACCCCAGTACGTAATTGGTGAATTCCTCCAAGAATTATTTTTTTGTACGTATTTGGTGAACTCTACTACGTAATTGGTGATCCCCACTACATATTTGATGAACAAAAAAAAACCTGCTACCTGTTAGATTTTATGTGGCTCAGATTACTTCAAATACAATCTAAGAGTCACAAAAATTCAGTATAGATGTCAGCATCATAAAATTATCCATTAGGCATAGGATTGAGTGGGTAAAATGTGTAAGGAGTTAATTGATGAGAGAGTAGTATTAGTCGTGAGAGAGAGTATGATATTACTTATTAGGCGTAGGATAAGGGAAGTTATTGATTAGAGAGTGCTAATATGAGGCGTGAAAGAGAGTTTTTTATATTAGGGTCATTTACGATATTTACATTATAAAAATCAGAGATTTAGTTATAGAATTGATAAAATTTAATGTTTTTAGAAACTCAATAAAAATTTAATTAAACCCTATATATTTATAAAAATCAGAGATTTAATTATAAATATTGACAAAAATCTAATGTTTTTAAAAATTCAATAAAAATCTAATTAAACCCTATATATTGGTATTTGCCTAAAAATCTCGATTCAAAACATTCTGATTGAAAGAAATTTAGTTTTTAGCATTTTTGTATTTCTCATTATAGAACCAAAATACAAAACATGTAATATATTCAATTAATGAGATAATTTAGTTTGCACACGTGCTTATTTACTAGCTTGGGTAGAAAAGAAGAAAAGAGGTGGTGGAACAACACGAATTATAGACAAATTTACTAGCCTTCATACTCGCATAGCGGGATGAGTGTGTAAATAGGTCATTTTAATCATCAAGTGACTTGGCCTAAAACTGAACTAATCGCAGAAATGCCGATTCAATCTCAATTGAAATCTCAAAAATGTCAAGTTCTCCTAATTCAAAATCTCAGTTTAATCTAAATGAACATTTTGCAACTAAAAAAAGAGAACATATATTGAACCCAGTTCAAAACTTGTCCTAATTAGTACAATTTCTATATAATAAATTGATTTCAATATCAATTTCACGCAGAATTTTCGAAACTCTCGACCCTTAAAAACTAGCTATAAAGTCGTACCACCACCATCTGATATAAGAGATGCCGCTGCAGCAGCAGCTGAGGGAACAACCCCTGTGGATATGCCTGGTTTAGACAGATGTAAAAGCCTGAAAATAATGCAGAAGCTTAATTATTTTACATATTAAGACCAAAAAATTAAAATTTAAACTAGAAATAGGCGGGCATGCGTGATGTTATTTTAATTTCCTCAGAGAATTAACAAAAGCAAGACTCCAATCCTCCTAGTCTACTTATGCTCTAACTAATACTCTCGGTGATGTGTGATGACGGGTTTCTTATTTCCCTAATAAAGATAGTAGTAAACATTTCAAAAGAAAAAAAAAAGAAATAAGATAATAAATAGCTCTTACGGTGCAAGATATTCACAAAAATATGACATTGCTGCAACAACTTCTGAATAGTTCTCGGACGATGCTGGGGCTGTCACTTCAACCAGCTGTATACCAGGTGTTACTGGGACAGCCTCATCGGTTGCATGTAGCTTTAGCATCTTGTTGATTGATGACACAGTCACAGTGATCTGAGCACCCCGAAGGAAACGAAAGGAAAACCCCACTCTCAACAACTCGTGGTCTAACTTGTAGCCAAGTGCATAAAACAGGCGAAGCACGTTCTTACTTGCTTTGCTTTCAACCATTGTCCTAACCAGAACGGAAATCTGGTCAGCACCTGCACCCCGCATTGCACCCCCTATATGTCTAATAGTCCTACAAAAGTTAGTGTTCTTGTAAGTTCAATACGAGGAAAAGGAGCCAGAATGCATTTTCACGCACAGCAAGACAATAATGACTAGCCAAAGAATTGTCACCATGTTGGCTCAGCTGGCTCAAGATCACATAACAGTCGAACCTCTGAAGATACAGCCCCTGAAAAAGTGTACGAAAGCTTTTGAGGGAAAAGCATGACATTAATTACAGTAATTTCTTGGTAATAACAAGAACTTCCATAGAGCCAGAAAATAATGATAAAATGCATACATTTGTATGCTTATGAAGATGACTAAAATTTAGCATGTAACTCTTTAGTGTTGGTACTAGTGTATCAGTCAGTATAGCAATAGCAAATTATATGGATGATATCAAAGCCCTTTTTACGAAATTCACAAATCTCAATCGCTACATAGAATCCATAAGCCGTGTAATGGACAAACTGGAAGCTAATACATAAATAAATTCCAAGCATCAAGTTAATCACTGTGGCTCGATGATTTAGAAGCACAATCAAGAGATGTAAAAGAAGGTTTCGAGTTACAAAGTTGACAAAATATCTATTACCTAAGTTTGGTCCACTTTTTAGGCATATCTCATGGATCCTCAAACGTTCTTTACGAACACCACAAAGACCTTGGAGAAGAATCTCGAGGGCCTCAACATGCTGCAAAACGCAAATCATATGCTAATCAACCTCTAAAATTTAAAAGTAAAAACAAAATAGAAGGATCAATTGATCCGATCAATTGACTGTCAGTAAATGTAAGCACTTCGACCAAATGTTGGTTCAAGATATTCAATTGATACGACGGGAACTAAATGAACACAAATTTCTTATTCATTTTATATTGTGCGTGTTGCAATGCAGGCTGAGCATGGTAGAATTCACAGTCGGAAATCACCGAAAACTAATAAGCTAATTTCTGTAACTAATTCCTGGCTAAAGAAGTCTGGAAATGATATCAATTAGCACAAGTATATGGCTGCTCTACAAAAAGCTTACCAATTGCAAAAATGCAGGATTCAAACCCTAAAACCAGGGGACGACCAAAAGAAGAGAACATATAAGCCCTAATTCGAATACGAAACTACACTTGATGGAAAACACATAGAAGTTACCTGTGTCTCTATTATCCCCTGAACAACACACTCCATCACCAATGTTATCAAAATCGTAGGACACAATTTGTATCGTGTCGGAGACAAAGACCGTAGAACTCAGCACATTGAATAGGAATACAGCAAATTGCACGATTCAGGTAGAAGAGGAGAATGTGTTGAAATGAACACAGTGACAGAAGTTGATTGTTCTGATACTGAAACTTTTGACAAGTAGGCAACATTGATCGAACTTCGTGTTAACTTTTTAGAGAAATTGATTGAAGGGCGTAAAAAATTGAAATTTAGAGCTTAAAATCATTTTTTTTCTTTTACAATGAGTCATTTATAAAAATCTCATATGTTTTAGGAAAAATAGCTCTGATATTGAAAACCATAATTTCAATACATTTGTCCACTTTTCACTCGGTGTGATTACCGAATTATCCTGATTAAAATTGCTTCACCGAACATCCTTTTTTTCCTTAGACGTTTGGTTCAAAATTCTCAAGATTAATCATAGAAATTTAATCAGTGAGAATTGTATTAGTAAAATTATATAATTATTATGTTTAGTAATGCATGAAAATCTTATAATAGATTAATTGAAATGTAATTATAATGTGTGATTTATAAAAATATGTTAACGTTAATAAACACAAAAAATGAAAATCTTATAATAGATTAATTAGAATGTAATTATAATATGTTTGATTTATAAAAATATGTTAACTATAAATAGTTAATAAACACAAAGAAAATTACCCTCGTACCCTTGAAAAAACTACAATTTACTCTAAAATATTGTTTCTAATATTTAATTAATATTTTTTCACAAATATCTCAACTACCCCCATTAATTAATATTTAATTAATTGATCTCTGATCTTTTCGTCTCCTCCTCCCTCACTCACCTACTCCCCTTTCCTCCATCTTTCTCACCTCAACAATTCATATAACTCTCTCAGACCTCCCTCCCCTATCTCTATCGCATACATGCACACAAGCTCACAAATCCATCTCTGTTGTGGTGGAGTTGGCTCGGTGGGACATTTTCCATTTGGCATCATCTTCAGCTCCATTTTTCTAGTTTCTTCATTCGGTTTCATCTCATCTGATCGGTATAGGATCGCCTTCATTTTGTTGTTTTTTCTTCTGATTTTTTTATTTTTCTATTCTGATTTTATTTTGTTTTTTCTATTCTGATTTAGAGGAGAACACAATTTTCCCTTTATAATTTCTTTCGTTCTTCTTATTTATTTATGGATTTTCCTATTCTGAATCCTTCTTCTAAGATTTCCGATTTTTCAGAGGAAAACAAAAAGTTGAAGAACATTCTGTTTGTGTACAAGGGCAAAATGAGATACAGAAAATTTAGCATGATTATTGGCGGAATAGAGAGGGGGAACAAAATGGGACAATCTTGGATACCTCCTCCTTTGAGAAGGTATCATATACTTCCTCTCAGGGCCAATCTGAGTTCCTCAGCACCCTCTTCGTGAATCGTCTTCTTAAATTCACTCTTCTATAGTTGACGCAGTTTAAGAGGAACCATAACCCACCCAGTAAATACACTAAGATCGAAGTAATTCTCCATTTATAGATGGAGAGCTTGAACACTATTTAGATCTAGAGTGAATTTGTGAGTGTTATGTTCATGCAGAATTTCCACAGCAAGGATAACGCGGTTAATAATATCAGCCCATGCATTAACTACTTGACTACTAACTATATATCAGTTGAAATTGAAAACTTTTAAGTTGAAAGGCATGGTAGTAATACCTAAATCAGCGAATCAGAGGTCACTAATGGAAGGGAGAATACCCCACATTAATTGTTGAAATGTTTTGCTCGTGACCTAAAAGATAGGGTCAATTGATCATGACTCTTCTTTGTGTAGGGGCAATTGCACCCCTCAGATTAAAGATAGGGTCATCTGCTTCCCGAAGAAATCAAACATTTGAGTTTGAATTGGAATTTAAATTCAATTGAACAGTAAGCTTATTTAATTTTTTTTGAATGGAAAGATTCGAACATCCGAAACGGGGCAATAATCCATTGGCTTACTACTTGGCCACACCGACCATAATCTGTTGGCTTACTACTTGGTCATGCCTCTGCCAAGATATTTTCCTCACACACTTAAAAACAATAAAGGGATCATAATCCGTTGGCTTATTTTCCTCACACACTTAAAAACAATAAAGGGATCATAATCCGTTGGCTTATTACTTGGCCACGTCCTTGTAAAGGATATTTTCCTCACACGCTTAAAAATAATAGAAAAAATATGAGGGAGTGGAGTAACAATACTCAAAAAGAATGAATTCTTATGGATTTGTATTGAATGAATTTAACTTACATTTGATCTCTATTTATAGGTTATTCTCAAAATTTAGTCTCATATTCAAAAACACAAATATCCTCTTATAAGTGTAATACTCACTGTATTCTAGGAAAATACCATCATAATTGAAGATTAAAATTAGATTTTGGAAATTTATAATCTTAATTAAGGGATTGTCGGAATATTCTCCAAGATTTATGAAATTCGGCTTTAACAGATGAGCTAAATCCAATTGTCTGATTAAGTCTTCTATTAATGAATTCAGCCCTTCTGGTTCTGCCATGTCGTTGATCTTTGCACTCACTTTCTATTGGCTCCTTTCAGTACATGTGTTTTTAGTGGGGGTTTCATTCCCATTCATTTTCCCTGATTACACTCAACAAAATTCTATTTGTTGATGTGTAATGATGATAAGTTATGTTCCACACACGTTTGGTGAGGAATTTGATGGAACTTTCTTTTTCTGGCATCGTTCGTTGGTACCTGCGACCATTAATGATTCGAAAATATAATAATTAATAATAAAAAAGAAACGCATACCTTACTTTAGTCGTCGTTTCATCTCTCGTTCTTACTGACGCTTTTTTCTACAAAACGGCTTCTCATCACTTCTCCAAGTCTCTTCGTCTTCCCATTCTCAATTATTTATGTTAATAATGTGTAACGCGTGTTTTGACTAGACGCATTTCTTTTTCTCTTCCAGTCATCACTTTATCATTTGTCAGTGCAGGCAACGGTTCCATCTTGTCAGTCACGCCTCCCTACAAAACGTCTTTTTCCAATTCTCGTTCCCTTATCAAGTTCTAAGCTGAACTCGACCGCTTCATTGCCTCTCATCGTGATGCATTTCCCTCTGACGTTATTTGCAATTTAGGAGAGAGTCATTCCCATGGTTTAGCATGTACATTGCCTTAGGTCTCAAGTTCACTTATCCCTATTTATACAAGAATTCTTCCATATTATCGAGTTAGCTCCATCCCAGCTCACCCCTAGTTCTTATAGGATCCTTCTAGGTTTTGAAGCTATGAATATGAGGTACGGTTTAGATCTAGGTGTCGATGAGCTTCGTGCTTGTTATATAGTCAAGTACCGTAATAAAACTTAATATCTTGCTCCTCGTCCTTCTAAAGATAGAGGAAAAATGATAACTGAGATCTCGAAAGGGGATATAGGCTGGGAACGGGATGTCATCTTGATCGGCGAGAACTGAGGCGGTGATGGCCGCTGGACAATCCCCCGAAAATGAGGAGTTTTCAGTAAGTCGTTGGAGCTTCGGTTCCCAGTCTTCTTTTTATTCTTTTTGATGCTTTCTTTTTATTTCTTTTTCTTCCCTCTAACTTGTCTTTTTCTTCTCTTTGCAGATTCCAAGAAGAACAACAAGCCATATTTATCTAGGGTTTCAAGGGAGAAAATCAACGCTGCATTCAGTTGTCGAGAACGGGACTAGGACGATCTCCTCGACCCACAGAGGCAAGCCAATTTAGCTTTTGTCCAAGTCGCGGCTCTAGTTGCTTAATCTTCGACTCAACATTATTCTCCTGAACTTTCGAGAGGTATCCATATCTCTAGCGCCCATTCCATTCCACCAATTTTCGTTTCTAGTACCTCAATTTCTTTCGAGTCTGAGCGGTAAGACACTGAGCAGGAACTTTTACTCTAGTGGCTTACTACAAGCATCGATATGTCAAGACACCTCCACAGTACCATAGCCGATGAGGTAGACGAGGAAAGGAATGTTCGTCAAAGGCGTGACGTCTCGAGTTTTTCTCGAGCAGCCCCTAGTCCCCCTCCCATTTTTGTTGATGATCCCACTACCCCAGCTGAGTCTTCTCTTGTCGTTCCTCAGCGACTCAGGGAGAACATGATGATTGCCCGTAACATGTTCGTCGGGAACCAACTCTGTTCCTTGTGCCACGGCTTGATGAAGGTACCATTCCACTTCTTACTTTCCCGTTTTCCTCTTCTGTTTGCTTTTTATGTTCACTGACGTTTGGTTTTGCATGCCATTATTTTTCATGATAGACTTCAGGAGCATTTTCTAGCCAATGAGAAGAGTATGGCTCATTGGAAGAAGGAGGTTCAAGGGTGCCATGTAAGCCTTGAACGTTATCAGGCTGAGCTTGAACGGCTGGAGAAGAACGAGACTGACCTCCAAAGTACAGTGGAGTTTTCTCAAGGTGCGGCAGTAGTAACTGAGGAGCATGCGAGGCTGAAGGACTCTTTAAAGGCTGCCAGAGAGTCCTTGGAAGAGTCTGTGAGGTCCTTAGCTATTTCTGAGGAGAACTTGAAGGTCACAGAGGTAAAACTGGTGGTTGCTGAATTGTACAGGGCAGAAGCTAAGAGGAATGAGAGTGAGACAGAAGACGTCTTTCAGGCCCTTTTTGATAAGGCTGAAAAGATGGTCTACCGTGCGGGTTACAAGGATGGGTAGAAGAACAATCCTCCCAAAGTTCCTCTTGAAGATGCTTCAAAATTTCAAGTCGAGGTGAACACCTTAATTGAAGATGTTTCCGTTCCTACTACAGAAGATGCCGCCGCAGACTCCTCTTTTCTAGGAGATGAAGTTACCTCCGTTGAGGAGTCTTAGTTTTCTTCTTCATTAGGATTTCGTAATTTAGTCTTTACCTTTCCTGCACTTTTACTTTTATCTTTCTTGTAAAAATCATTTTGTAATGTTCACCAATTAATGAAGTGACCTTTTGCAATACTTTGTCAAATTACTACTACCATTTTTAATGAATTCTTGACTCCATGTCAATCCTTCTGGGTATTTGAACAACTGAATAATTCAAGTTCAACACTTAAGAGACTTATGTTGTAACAAACCTAAAATAAATACTTACAGTGCTTTAATGCTTCCATTTTATGCACCCAAAGTCTTAATCTTTTGGCTTCTCTTCTGGGAACGGATGCCCTCCGTTGGTTTTGGAACTCTTGATCCCGTTTCTGCTTCCTCCGAATTTGCATGTGTTCACATATTTTGATATTTTGTTTAGATTGTTTTTCACATTTTAGAGAGAAGATTTTTCCCGCTCTCAAGGGCTTAGGCCACAAGACTGTCGACCTTTTGATTTCCACATTTTAGAGAGAACGTGTCCCCACTCTCAAGGGCTTAAGCCACGAGACCGTCGACTTTTAATTTTCACATTTTAGGGAGAAGTTTCCCTGCTCCTAAGGGCTTAGACCACGAGACCACCGACCTTTGGTTTTCACATTTTATGGAGAATGTTTTCCCACTCTCAAGGGCTTAGGCCACGGGAGCGTCGACCTTTGGTTTCCATATTTCAGAGGAGAAGGTTTCCCGCTCCCAAGGGCTTAGGCCACGAGACCACCGGCATTTGATTTCTACATTTTAGGGAAAAGGTTTCCGCGCTCCTAAGGGCTTAGGCTATGAGATCACCGACATTTGGTTTCCACATTTTAGGGAGAAGGTTTCTCCGCTCCCAAGGGCTTAGGCCACGAGACCACCGACTTTTTTATTTCCACATTTTTAGGGAGAATGTTTCCCCGCTCCCTCCCAAGGGCTTATTCACTATAGTAATATTTAAGAATTTAAACAAAGTACTTTTTCACTTGGATGGTGTGCCAAGGCTTTGTCAGTTTTGCCCCTTCTTCTGTTGTAAGCTAATAATAATATTCGTTGTCGCCTATTCCTTTGACTATGTATGTTATTTCCCAAGTTGGCCTGAGGTTTCCCTTCGTTTGGAAGACCCTCTTTAGTACTAGGTCCCCTTTCTGAAATTCTCATCTTTTAACCTTTCTTTGGAAGTGAGATTTTTTCTTCTGGTTGTAATTGGCCATCCAAATTTGAGCTGCTTCTCTTCTTTCTTCTAATAGATCTAGGCTTTCCTTTGGGAGTTCCCTGTTTTGCTCCTCATTTAACCCTGACCTTATAGTTGGGCTCCTAATTTCAACTAGTATCACTGCTTATGTTTCCTATGTCAGAGTGAACGGCGTTTCACTCGTTGCCTCCCTAAGAGTCGTTCTGTATGCCCACAGTACTGCTGGCAATTCTTCTACCCATTTTCTTTTGGCTGATTCTAGTCGTTTCTTCATATTGTCAGGAATAATTTGATTTGACCTTTCAACTTTCCCATTTCCTTGCGAGTAGTATGGTGTAGAGAATCGGTTGATGATTTTCAAGTCTTCGTAAAAGGTTTTCACTATTTTTCCTATAAAACTGAAGTCCGTTGTCTAAAATAAGATTCCGAGGAATTCCGTATCGGTATACTATGTTTTCCACATAAATCCTTTTACTTCCTCTTCATGAATTCTTGCAAAATCTTCAGCAGCAATCCACTTAGTGAAATAATCCATTGGCACCAACAAAAATCATCTCTAAGTCAGTCCCATGGGAAGTGGTCCAACGATGCTTAAAGGCCATTGTATGGACGGCCATGGGCTTGCTACGGTATTAATTTCACTAGGGCCACTTTGACTACAAGTTAGAAACGTTGATACTTATCACATTGCTTAGCGTCATGGTGCATTTTTTGTCAGTAATACCCTTCGTTCGACACTTTGTGACCCAAAGATCTTCCCCTGGTCTGGTTTTCGCATACCCTTTCGGGAATTTCAGCTAACACGTATTGGACCTCCTTTTCTCGTAAACATTTTAAGTACGGACCAAGAAAAGATTGTTTATATAATGATCCATTAATTATGCAGTACCTGACACTCTGCTGCTGGATATTCTTCGTACAAAGTTTATCACCATGTAACACTCCTTCCTTCAAATAACGGATCACATCATCTTACTAGCTTGGTTCTTTTTCAACTTCCACATCTATTACTTCCTTCAACGGGGACATAAAGTTGGTCTTTTGAGAAATTACACCGGTATGTTCCATTTGATCAGGAATTGTAGTGAAGATCCTAGGTTCGTCAACGCATCTGCGTGCCCATTTTTTGTTTTCGAGAACTGATGGATTTCATAACTTTTCAACTGATTCAATAAATCATTCACCCATTGTAATTACCTAATCATTTGCCGTGAATTCTCCTGTAACATGTTTCACGATTAGCATTCAATCACATAATATTCTTACATCAATTACCTCCAATTTTCATAGCACGGCTACTCCCACTATCAAAGCTTTGTATTTTGTCTCATTATTCGAGGCATTAAACCTGAACAGGGTTTGTAGCACCACTCCCGCCCAGCTCCTTTATTATTTGAGGCTCCATCAACATATAGTTCTCATGTTTCACATTCTCCTTTGGTCTGCGGTCTGTTACTAATTTCTTCTTCATCGGTGGTGAAATCTGCCACAAAGTCAGCTAGAACTTGCCTCTTAATTGAAGTCCTCAGTTCATAATGAATTTCATATTGACTTAACTATATTTCCCACTTCGTCATTCTCACGTTGACTTCTGGTGAGTGTAACAGGCTTCTGATCGGTGAGTCTGTCAGCACCTTTATACAGTGGGCTTAGAAATAGGGCATCAACGTCCTAGCCAATACTAACTTATCCATCCTTTTGTATCGAGTTTCAGCTGCTACTAGGCTTTTGCTCACATAATACATGGACCTTTGTTTCCTTTCTTCTTCTCTGATCATAACGGCACTAACAGCCGTCTGTGATACGGTTACATACATAAACAGTTGTTCGCCAGGTATTGGTTTTGACAATAACAATGGAGTTGTCAAATACTCATTGATTCTGTTGGGGGCTTCTTCACATTCTTCGTCCCATCCATCCGTGGAATTTTTTCTTAACTTAGCGAAGAATGGCTTGCACTTGTCTGTTGACCTTGAAAGAAATCTGTTCAACATTGCCAATCTTCCCATCAATCCTTATATTTCTTTCAGGTTTCGAGAAGACTTTATTTCGAGATGGCCTTTACTTGATCCATTTTTCCTTCAATTCCACGCTATGTGACCAAGTGACCCAAGAATGTTCCCGTTGCCACTCCAAAGGTGCACTTCTCTCGATTTAGTTTCATATAGCTTTTTCTCAAGATCGAGAAGGTTTCGTCAAGTTTCTTAATGTGGTCTTACTGTTTACAAGTTTTCACTAGCATATCATCCGCATAGACCTCCATTGTTTTCTAAATCTGCTCCCGAAAAATTTTGTTCACGAGCCTTTGGTAAGTTGCACCTATATTTTCCAAACCAAAAGGAATTACTTTATAACAGAATATACCATGTTCAGTTGTGAAGGACGTCTTTTCCTGATCAAGTTGGAACATTTTCACCTTCTTATATCCGGATAAAGCGTCCATGAAACTTAAAAGTTTGTGCCCCAAGTGGCATCTACCATCTGGTCTATTCTTGGAGACGGGTATTCATCATTTGGGTAGGGTTTGTTTAGATCAATTAAGTCCACGTAGATTCTCCATTTCTCATTCTTCTTTTTTACCATGACGACGTTAGCAAGCCATTTCGGGTAATCTACTTCTCAGATGAAGTCCGCTTTCATTAGTTTTTCCACTTCTTGTTTTTTGCCATGCTCCATTCTGAGGTAAACTCCTTTTTTGTTGCTTTATGGGTTTGACAGCGAAACTATATTCAGCTTATGACATATTATGCTTTCTGGTATACTTGTCATTTCTTGGGCCGTAGTTGCAAAGATGTCGTTGTTCCTTTGTAGGAATTCTGTCAACTGTACTTTTTCGGTTTGCTTAAGGTGGGCCTTAATGTTGATTGTCTTATGTGTCTCTTCATCTAAGAAGATGGATTTGGTTTCTTCCCTTGCCTCGTACCTCAAGCCCATCTGCCCGTCATCCTGTGATTCATATTGTTCCATAGCAACCGTCGGCTCCTCCACTTTCTTTCATGTTGTCTTCTTTTTTGCTAACTCCAACGCGATTACAGCGCAGATACAGGCAACAGCTTGATCACCCCCGGTGGTCTTGATCCCCTATAGAGATGGGTATTTCATCACCTGGTAATATGTTGACAATACAACTTGTTGGATCGGGTTTTAAAAATTTGAAGAAAATCCACAAACGGTTCGTGGACGGAATATTAAAAAAAATTCTAAAACCAATTTAATCATATCAAACATTAAAACCACACACTTGATTATTCATATTTAAGTGCACGTATTCAAAAGAGGTAGAAATTATTTTATACCTTTTGTTGTATTGGAGACTTTCTGACTTGGTGAAATCCTATTGATTGTATTCGCGTTCTTCGTCCTTCGTAGTACTCGAATAAGTCCTCACACCAATAACCGCTCGTTGGATTCATAAGTATATCTCGCAATGATATTGGTAGGAACTGGGTGTGTGTTCTCAAAACAACTTAGGAAGAAAAACAAGCCTATTACCACATGAGGGAGAGAAACTGTGTTTTATCTGCTTTGTGTAATCACACACTATGCAGGACTGGGGATGCAAGCCTATTACCATCCCTTATATAATAATTTATGGAATTTACACATATATCCTTTATATGTCAAATTACTGAAAATTCACCTCCATACTTTACAATTGTCAAAATTTTGCATATTTCCTTAGAGTTAATGTTGTGTCCAAATTCATTCATCTCAATTGATAAATTAAATTATTATTTATTATTTAATTAATTAATTTTATTTACTAATTACCTAATAATCAGAAAATAACAATCAATTAATTTGAACATATTTACGTGATCTTCACTAATTATGTAACAACACCCACCACATATGGGTTTGGGAAGAACACCTTGGTCCAAAACATGTTTTGGTCCAACTGATGTTATTTTTCTATTCATGTCCTTATGAGCTACTCTTGAGACCGACTGAACCCACATGAATAAAGCTATAGGATTCAAATATCCGGCGAATGTATCTCCATAAATTCCTGACCTATTTCATCATGACATCGTATGAATCCATATAGGTCTGATACCGAATCAACTTTTAATTCATGCATGCTACATTTTCTATGGTGCAAATAAACTCTTTTATTTCACGGTCCATAGAATATTTTTCATATTACCCTTTGTGATTATCAATAACAAGAGCGAGATGTAAAATTACTGGTTTACCACTCTAGTTATTATTGTTGGGGGTTATGCTCTCAAAGCATGTATATTGACATTTTGATATGAAATTTGATGAGGATTACATTTTTCTTATAATTTTTATTTTAAATTATTGTTGAATAATTTATATAAATATGTGAAAATTTCATATTCATAATGAAACTATGATCTTGTATTAGTACGAGAGGATTAAGATCATAGATAATAAATAAAATTGTCAGCAACATATTAAAGTATGAAATTTATAATGAATGGTTGCCAGTACTATTCATTAAGCATTATGAACGCGTATGATCTAAATATGGATCATTGATGTGTATATACATATTAGTGAAGGTACTTTATATAATGAGATTATATATGACTGGACCGATGTAAATTAATATATTTATCAACGTGTCGTTGTCAAAATACACATCAATTCGCTGATTACATGTAAATTAATCTGAATCTTGAGTAGTCATGAACTCCTGTGCATGTCTATTGGATCTTTTAATTCAGTCGTTAGGGTTTGTTTGTAAAACAAGTTAGTGACTTTTGTTTTAGAGATTCAGTGATGTGGTTGGCTGAGAACATGATCTTATAATATTTGGAATCCCAGATTTCCTAATGGATCGTATATTTGTTCCATTAAGTGTTAATTCTAGAATTGAATGGTTATTGAGCTCAAATTTATAATAAGATTATAAATTAGTCATTCACTAGTGCATTAATAGTACTTAAGGATCAAGAGGTATTTAGAGGGGTAAATGGTAATTTTAACCAACTCTAATTTACGAACCAATAATTGGAAGACAGAACTACATGAAATTATTATATCATTGGACTACATGAGAATACTCTATAAATACATTCAATAATCACTAGAAGTTCAATTCCATATTTATAATGAAGTAATAAGGGAATTAATAAATAAGATTATTTAATTAAAGAGTTTAATTAATAATCAGATTTATTGGAGCTTAGAATTATAGGTTCATGGTCTCCAAGTCAACTCTATACTATGCAGTCTAGGGTGTGAATATTTCAGGAAATGAGAAAATGATTGACTTGCAAAAAAAATTATTCTAGGGCAAATGCATAATTATGTGATTAATTAATTAAGAATTAATTAATTGAGTTATATATAAATAATTATCGATAAATGAGACAGAATATCTAAGTTATGAAATTAGATAATTAAATTATTATTAGATAATAATTTGAATCCACTAAATTTGTTATTTGTAAACAATAGATAATTTAGTTGATAGGGATAATCAAATATGTTAATTTTGAATTAACTGATATCTAGATATTTATCTGATTAAAATAAATATTTAATTCATAGTAATTTCCACAAGTCAATCACTGATTAGGTATAAAAGATTGGCATGGACTATTGTAGTGCCACATAGCACTACAGTAGTTAGAGTGCAAAATTGTAGTTTCGTGTGGCACTATAGTTGTGCACAGTTGCAGTGAGTTCTACTACAATTGATAATTTTACAATTAAGTATCATTTCAATTTATTCCTAAAAATATGATATCCCCTTATCTAAAAAATATACAGATATTATTCATATGACTTCAGTTGATGAATCAGTTAATCAAATAAAAAAATTTAATTGAGAACACAGTTGGTGTCAGAATAATTTTTCTCTGTGATTAATAGTTAATCAAAACTGTGAAAGAAGATTCATTGCGTTCTTTTAGAGAATCATCTCACTAAAATCATTCTCACTAAATCTCCAGATCTCATGTGTTGAGTACATCTAAAGAGAAAAAACGTGTCTTGTAATATTCTACGTGCCCACACACATACTAGTGTGTTGGGGATTGACTTGAAAGATTTTTGTGTGAATCTTGGAGTCTATTGATCATTGGAACGGTTCGGTAGGATGGGAGATCGATTGGTTTTTCAAGGAAACTTGATATAAACTACAAGAGGTATATGATTCTTAACCTTGTATGTTGTAGATTTAATGTATAAATATATAATGGATCTTGACTTATTGAATAAGGGTTTTCAATAAAAGGTTTTTATTTTATTATCTTGACGTTGTGCAAGTTTTGATTTATTTAAATATCAGATCTTGATTAAAATTTTAATTTTTAAATGGCATCACGCCACACGCTTCCGTCACGCACGCGCCGCGACAACCAAGAAGTGGTATCAGAGCGGTATTTACATATTTATATGTTAAATAATGTGTGTATTTTTTGGATTATTCATATAATATGAGATATGTATGAATGAATGAATGGTTATATTTTTTGATTATATGAAAAATAATGGATTGTGAATTATATGATGATTATCGGGTTATGCTTTGTTCTTTTAATTCTTTTCTTAGATCTTGTGTAAGCTATTTTGGGGCGTAAAGTTTTTTATAAATTAATTTTGAATATTCATTATAATTATTCTGATCACGAGAAGATGAAGAACGCATTAACGTACGACGGCAGAAAAAGAAAAAAAATAGAAATTCTTTTAGAATTCCAGCGCAGCCGCTGGAAATTGGATTTTCAGCGTTGACACCTCTGATTAAAAATGACCGACATTGTCGTCGAAATCTACTAATTTGGCTACATCACCGGGAAATCAGTACCGGTGGTGGCGGCCGGCATTCGATGGTGGTAGGCGGCGGCGGATCCGACGATGATGGTGGTCGGTGCCAACTATTGTCACATTTAGGAAAGTTTCGCACAAACCCTCATACCAACCAACCCTATTACTGTAGAGTTTTATAATAACTATAAGTAATAAGTCTATCAATTATCCTTTTAAAATTTAAAATTAATGTAATTTTAAAATTAACTTTAATTTTTAATTTTAGAAAAATTATAAATTAAAAGGTTGATTGGGGTTGACTCAAGTTTTACCAAATCAAAATAAAGTTTTATTTAATTAAGTCAAAGTCAACTATTTTTAAAAGTATAATTATAAAAATTAATTATAATTAATAAAAATAGTTTTTCTTAATTAAATAGGATTTTGTTCAAAGCTTGAAGACTATGAAGATGGACATCATGAGGAGAAGGCAATCTTTAGGAAATATGAAATCTTGAAGTCCGCTTTGTAATATTATTTTTTTTATTTCAAGAGTTGTAATTTAAAAATACTCAATAGTCACTCGGACCATTATTATTTCATTTAATTACTAAATAATTATTTAGTTGTTATGTTTGATAACATGTCTATCACATGAAAATCTCACAGGTTTTATTTGATCATGCATCTTATGAGTAGAAACATGATTTATTAGGATTGTGCTAATATGTTTATGTGTATTATTTTATGAAATCAATTACATGTAAACTGTTAGATTTTAATTAGTTAAAACTTGATAATCACACAACACTAAGAGCAATAGTAACATTTAGGATAACTTACTTTAGTAAAAGAATTTTATTAAAGTTTGATGAATATATTAATTAATCTAAGTTCACCTAATTATGACGTAGGCGCTTTAGAAGGTTAAATGAACTTAGACCAATGAGATTGACATAATTGATTATTAAATATTTATAGGGTTATTATTTTAACCAGTGATTAATTTATAATTAAATGATCAGTTAAAATGGAAATACATAATCCTAAAATAGTGAGTGAGATATGGTATCCATCATTAGTATCACACTGTGAGGTGCAGTAAAGGCCTCGAGATTGCTTTGTTCAAATCCCCTTAAGGAAGGTTTCGAGCTATACCAAAAGTTGGACTTCTTAAGAAGATCGGAGGAAGTGATGTAGTTTAGTTTTAAATGACCCTAAAGTGGCATATTCTAAATGAAGTCATGCAATCTGAAATGATGGGTTACACACAAAGTCACAATTAAGCTTCCGTGTGGATAGTAGTGACTTGACCGAACAAGCGATACCTTATTGTAAAAAGAATAAATATGAAATATTTTAAGTTTTAATTAATAAGGATGAGAATGTCTCATAGACAGTCTGATGTTAATCTTATTGACCCTAAGGTAACACATCAATCTTTGAGTTGTTCGTTATTAGTAAATGTTAAATTTGTGTGTTTATTATGTTGCAATCGTGCATCACGTTTACTTTTCAAATTCTAGATATTTATCAATTATATTGAATCTTATATGTTTTAAATTTCAGTTATCATTATTATGTCTACCATGAGCAACCATGTTACTACTTTACTCGGTCTTTAGAAATTGAATGGTTATAATTTCATAAGATGGAAATCCAACTCGAACATGTTGCTAGATAATGAGCATAATGAATTTATTCTTGCTGAAGAAATTTCTGATAGGCCTACAGTCAATAATTGGATTATTGACACAGGGGCTACCATTGGGGTCAAGGTAAATGTTATTGAGCAAAATCCTTCTCCTTCTGTTGTTAGTAGTAACAAAAGCAAGAATAATAATGTAAAGAAGGCCAAAATGTCAGTCGAAGGAAAGAAGAACAATATTGACAATGAACTCACAAGAAAATGTTTCCATTGTGAGGTTGAAGGTCATTGGAAGAGAAATTGTAACAAGTATCTCTCAGAGTTGAAAAAGAAAGGCAACTATGATTTACTTGTACTTGAAGCTTGCTTAGTGGAATATGATTTGTCATCCTAGATACTTGATTCAAGAACCACTAACCATGTATGTTCTTCTTTACAGATGCTTGATTCATCAAGGGAGCTTGTTGATGGCGAGGTCATTTTGAGAGTTGGCAGTGGTGCGCTCGTGTTGCTAAAGCATTAGGGACAATCCGTTTACTTTTTGAAAATAATTATTTATTTTGAACCATCTTTATTATATTCCTGGCTTTTCGTGAAACTTGATTTATTCATTCATTTTTGCAAGAACAGTTATTCAAAGTTTTTTTATAAGTAAAGAGTTTATTATTTCTAAGAATGGATTTGATATTTGTCATGCTAAAGTTATAAACGGACTGTATATGCTTAAACCGACCGAACCCACATTAAATAATTCTGAATTACTTAAAGTAGCAAAACCTAAAAGTAACAAACGATAAAAAGTTTATCACATATCTTTGGCATCTTAGATTGGAACATATTAATCTAGATTGGTTAAACAGAGTAACAAAGTATGGTGTTTTGAGAGAACAAAGAGTTGGAACTCTTTCTGTTTGTGAATTATGTCTAGAGGGTAAAATGGCCAAGAGACCTTTCACTGGAAATGGCCAAAGAGCCAAGGAACCAATTGAGCAAGTACATAGTGATGTTTACGGACCGATCAATGTATAAGATAAAGGTGTGTATGAGTATTTTGTCACTTTATTTGACGACTACTCAAGATATAGTTATAGTTACCTAATGCATAGAAAGTATGAAACTTTTGGAAAGTTTAAAGACTTCAAGGCTGAAGCTGAAAACCAATTAGGTAAATCATTGAAAACTCTTTGATCTGATCGAGGTGGTGAACACTTGGATTTATAATTCAATGTCATTTGCTGAAATGTGGAATCCTATCCCAACTCACAGCACTTGGAACACCACAGAAAAATGGTGTTGCAGAGAGGAGATATCAAACCTTATTGGACATGGTTAGGTCGATGTTAAGCTACTCATCACTGTCACTTATATTTTAGGGATATGCACTACACGACAACTTACATTTTGAATGAAATGCCCTTTGAGTCTGTAAGCAAGACATTTTTAGAGTTATGGAATGGATCCAAACCTAGTTTGCATCATTTATATATATAGGGGTGTCCAGCTCACGTTCTTAGACCCAAGACCGAAAAGTTAGACTCAACGTTTGAGGTATGCATATTCGTAGGATATGCTCCATAGACTAGAGGTGGGTATTTTTATATCATAAGGAACAAAAGGTGTTTGTGTCGACAAATGCAACCTTCCTTGAGCATGACTATATACAAAACTACAAACCTCGTAACAAAGTAGTTCTCGAGGAATTAATGACTTATAAGATCAGACCACCTTCAATTTCTACTGATAAATGACAAACCAGAGAAATCACAATTCTTACAAAGAAAGCCCCAATGCAACGTCGTAGTGGGAGGGTTGTGAGACAACCAGCTCACTACGAACTAGAGGCACATGTTCTAGTGTCAGACACTAATAAAGATGATTCATTATCTTATGATGAAACAATGGATGATCTTGAATATGAGCAATGGCAAGATGGCATGAAGGTTCACACATGACCATTTAATCTCTCAACTAACTATACTTATATACAAAAAATGAACATCTTTAATATTTAATTAAAGAGTTGACTATTTTTATCACATTTTAATTTATTTTTTTATTATTTACACCTTTTAAAGTTGTCAAATTTAGACGTACACCTCTTAAAGTTATCAAAATTAGAATGAATTTTGTCATCATTATTTTATTATATTTAGACATTAATTTTACTATTGTTACAAACTTATTAAATTTGAACTTATAAACAAACACTCTCAAACCTAATGTATTTTAAATTTTAATAATGATCTTAATAAATTTAATCAATAATTGTCTTTACATATTTATTTATTTATCTTTTATAATAATGACCATTTAAAAACAGAACAAACTATGCTTATGTATGTAACAAAAATGAACATATTTTATATTTAATTAAACATTTGACCTTTTCTATGACATTTCAAATTATTTATTTTATAACTTATACTATTAAAATTAGAATGAATTTCGCCACCACTATTTTATTATATTTAGACATTCAATTTAATATTATTGTAAAATTATTAAATTTTAACTTACAATTCAAACACTCTTAAACCTAATGTATTATATTGATAATCTTATCATATTTAATCAGTAATTATATTTACATATTTATTTATTTATCTTTTATAGTGTGAAACCTCTTATCTAGGAGATCATATATCTGTTTGCATGAAAACTCTACTTAATATTATATTATTTTTGATGGCTTGAGAATAGTTTCACTTAATAGGTAGATGACTTAGTGTTATATAATCATTTTCTTCAATATATTGAAGTATCATTAGCATATATCTATTATTTACTAATAAATTATTAAGAATGGATGGGATCTTAAGATACTCTGATTCTCGATCCTATACCCTTCCACCGATCCTAGGTAGGATCGCGATCCTGGAAACCTAGGTTGCTAGTACGGTTCACTAAGAATTATGAACGCGTGTGATCTAGATCCAGATCATTGATGTGTATAGACATCTTAGTGAAAATACTTTATATGATGAGATTATATATGACTTGATCGATGTGAATTATTATCTTTATCAACGTGCCGTTTATTATAAAGATTTAATACATATCAATTCGATGATCATATGTAGATCAGTCTAAATCTTGAGTAGTCATGAACTCTTATGCATGTCTACTGGATCTTTTGATTCACTCGTTAAGATTTGTTTGTAAAACAAGTAAGCGACTTTTATTTTTGAGATTAAGTGATGTGGATGGCAGAGAACATGATTTTATAAGATTTAGAATCTAAACATTCCTACGGATCGTATATTGGTTCCCTTAAGTGTTAATTATGGAACTAAATGATTATTGAGCTCAAATTCATAAGAATATTATAAATTAGTCATTCACTAGTGAATAAATGGTACTTAAGGATCAAAAGGTATTTAGAGGGTAAAATGGTAATTTTGACAAGCTGTAATTTACTATCCGATAATTGGAGGACAGAACTACATGAAATGATTATATCAGTGGACTAAATGAGAATACTCTATAAATATATTTTATAATCACTAAGAGTTCAATTTCATATATATAGTGGAGTAATAATGGAGTTAATAAATAAATTATTTAATTAAAGAGTTTAATTAAAAATATGATTTATTAGAGCTTAGGGTTACAGGTCCATGTTCCTTAAGTCACCTCTATACTATGCAGTTTAGGGTATGAATATTTCAGGATATGAGAAAATGACTCATTTGCAAAAGAATTTTTATTCTGAAACAAGTACATAATTATGAGATAATTATGTGTGTTTAATTAATTAAGAATTAATTAATTGATTATCTCTATCAACTAACTTATATGTTATTTCACAATAATATATTTAGTTGATTCAAATTATTATCAAGTAATAATTTAATTATCTAATTTCATAATTTGATATTCTGTCTCACTTATCGATATTTAAAAAAATAATCAATAATTATTTATATTTCTAAACATTTATCTGATTAAAATAAATATTTAATCCACAGTAATTACCACGTGTCAATCACTGATTGAGTATTAGATATTGATATGGACTACTGTGGTGCCACGTGACATTACAGTAGTGGGGGTGCAACACTATAGTGCCCCGTGGCACTGCAGTTGTGCATAGTTGTAATGGGTTCCACTATAATTGATAATTTTATAATTAAATATCGTTTCGGTTTATCCCTAAATATTGGATACGCCATTATCTAAAAAATATACAGATGTTATTCTTATGGCCTCAGTTGATGAATCAGTTCATCAGTTAATCAAATAAAAAAATAGAATTGAGAACACAGTTAGTGTCAGAGTAATTTTTCTCTGTGATTAATTGTTGATCATAACTCTAAAAGAAGATTCATCACGTTCTTTTATATAATCATCACTAAAGTAATCCTCAGTAAATCTCAAGATCTCATGTGTTGAGTACATCTAGAGACATAAAAAGTGTCTTTGTAATATTCTACGTGTCCACACACATCTTAGTGCGTTGAAGACTGATTTGAAAGATCTTGGTGTAGATCTCAAAGTCTATTGATCATTGGAACAGTTTCGTAGACTACAAGAGGTATATGATTTCTATTCTTGTATGTTATAGATTTAATGTATAAATATATAAAGGATCCTGACTGATTGAAAAAACGTTTTCAATAAAATATTTTTATTTGGTTATCGTGGCGTTTTGTAAGTTTTGTTTTATTAAAAGATTCGATCTTTATTAAAAGTTTAGTTTTTAAATGGCCTTACGCCACACGCTTCCGTCGCACACGCACTGCAACAACCAACAATTATTTCCTTAACTCATTTAGTGACTGTGAATAAGAAAGACATAACAGTGAATTGTCTCGTACATGTTACTATGTCTTATTCAATGATTTATTTCATTAAATACTTGGTCAAGTTAATATACTTATACACATATAAAAAAGCATAAGGTGATATTGTTGCATTTGCAATTTCGCCGTGAATTTCCATATCTATAAATCACGTAACTCCAATATAGTTGAATCACGATCCCAACAGTTGAGGTATTGTCCGGCAATTCGAACTCACTCCTTTGGCATATCAAAGATCGCAAGTAACAATTAGATTTAGAGCTAGATGAACAATTTTACTCTACACTAATTTGTTACTGATCTATTCAACATATTCCATAACATGTCTAGGTCAACCGTTAGAGTCTACACTCTGATGCCCTGAGACCGGCATTCTTTGGTTCAACCTAACAGTCATAATAGGACTCAATTGCCAAGTCGGTCCTAAGACTGCGAATAACGTTCTGAACTATTTCAGAAGAGTTTGTCTGGAAGACTCTTCTGTTTTTACTTTTCTTACATTGACAATAGTTCCAGAACTTGAGTAAATTATAAGCACACTTTAATTAATAGAAAAACTTTTATTAATTCATAATTCAGTAATACAAAATGTCTGAGAAATAACTAAAAATAGTTTTTACACCCTATCTTATGGACATAATTCCAACAATCTCCCACTTGGACTAAAGTGGGAGTGTACAATCTCGTATCATCATGCATTCCAGATGACCGTCAAAGACTTTACTACTTAAAGTCTTTGTGAATGGATCTGTCAGATTGTTGATCGTTGATATGTGTGTTACTACAACATATTCACACTGAATAATCTCTCTTATCAGGTGATACTTACGCTCTATGTGCTTGGATCTTTTGTGGCTGCTTATGTTAGAATACGTCCATAAACTAGCGTATAATAACTATTTATTTGTATTTAATTATTTCTCAGACATTATTATTATTGAATTCTTATGAATAAATTGAAAATTTTGTTTAAAATTAAAGTGTGTTTATAAATTACTCAAGTATTGAAACTTTCATCAGCGAACGAAGAGTAAAGACAGAGGCGTCTCCAGACGAACTCTTATGAGAAAGTTCAGAACGATATTCACAGTTTTAGAATCGACTGGGAAATCAAATCTGATTACGACTGTTAAGTTGAACCAATGGATGTCAATCTTAGGGCATGGGAGTGGAGACTTAAACGGTTAACCCATACATGTTATGAACATGTTGAATAGACCGGTAACAAATTAGTTTAGAGCCCAAAATCGTTTACCAAGCTCTAAATCTAATTGTTACACCTTAAGTATGTTTTCATAATTACTTTAATCCTCAGGTGAATATGTAGCTTGACTTAGTTAGTTCCAATCTTTGATATGTCAAATGAGTGAGTTCAAATTTACGGGCAATACCTCGGTTGTTGGGATTGTAATTCAATTAAGTTGAAGATACGTGATTCACAAATATGAAAATCAGTGGTTCGATTATGAAAATAACATTACCACAGTATGCTTTATTGATGGGTTTGTGAATAAGTTAACATGGTCAGGTATTCAATGAATTGAGTCATTGATTAAGACTTGTGAAATTGTCTCTTTCTTAATCATAATCAATAAAAGAGTTAAGAAAATAATAACATGAGGGGTAAAATGATAATTATATATCTCAATCTTGTTACTGATATTCACGATTGTTATGTTAAAATATTATGTGGACTGTGAAACAAAAAGATTTATTTACACCAACAGAAAATGTAGGGCGCATAAATCGATAGTTGATTCGGCAACGAACCTATAAAGGAGTCGTACGATGTCATGATTAAATAGGTCGAGAATTTATGAAAATAAATTCACCGGGTATTTGAATCCTTAGACTTGTTCATATGGGTCCATTCGGTCTCAGATATAACTCATGAGAACATGAATAGAGAAATGAAGTAAATTAGATCAAATGTCTTTTGGTGCAAGGCATATTTCTTACACCTATATGTGATGGGTGATGTCACTTAATTAGTTAAGCGTGATTATATGTATTGAAATTAATTTATTTATTATTTTCTAATTATTAGATAATTAGTAAATAAAAAATTAACTAATTAATTAATCAATAATGATTAATTAATTTATCAACTGAATTGATGAATCTCGATACAACTCAAACTCTAGGGTGCATTGTAATTTTCGGCAATTATGAATATATGAGGTGAATTTTTAAAAATTTAAAAGTAATGGGTATATTTGTAAATATCAACATTACATTTTATCGATATCTAATAGGAGTCTGATTGTAGATAGATCTTGGATAAGATACAGTTGCTTGTTAAAAAAACAAAAAAAGAAAAATGTTTTCCTCTCCCTCCTTGTTGCCGCCAAATATTATATTGAAGGCGAACATTTTCAATTTTTCTTCTTCAATCGTTTTGAGAGCATACACTCAAATTCCTACACAAAATTCTCGTGAGATATATTTTTGAAATTAACGTGTGGCTGTTGGGGGACAAAATTCATAAATCGTTCTTGGAGTTCAGGGGCGTGATTCGGGTCCCGAAGTTGAAGAACACGAAGAACGCTCGAAGGAATTCTACGAGTTCATAAATTCTCTGGTACAAAGTATAGGTGAAAAATTGTTTAATGTCGTATATGCCATCGTACGTTGCTTGGTTTTAAGTTATTTAATTTGATTAAATAAGTTAATTGGAAAAAATTGATATTACACCCACAAACCTTTATGGTTCAAACTTATTTTTAATTCATTTTAAAACCAACCGGTCCCAACACCTTGGTTCCTTCAAATTCGCTACAGTCCCACTGTCATCGCAATAAAGTATCATGGGCTTGTCAGCTTCTGGAACAACTTTCAGAGTCTTCAAGAACTTTCTCAGTCATACAGCCTCCTTTGCAGCTTCACAAGCCGCTACATATTCAACTTCCATGGTAGAATCAGCATGTAACTTCTTCATACAACTGTTCCACTATTCAGGATGAATACCGATCCTAAAATGGATCTTCTAGAATCCTTGTCTACTTGAAAGTTGGAATAACTATACCCCGTCATATTCTGGTCAGTACCTGAATATACAAGTATGTAGTTTCTTGTTCCAGGATTAGATTAGAATGACTCACTACACCCACATCGTAGCAAATATCTAGCCTAGTGCAAAGCATCACATACATGAGACTTCCTACGGCTTAGGCATAGGGAATATTTATCATGTTTTCCTCTTCTTGAGGAGTCTTGGGAGACTGCTTCTTGGAGAGGCTGACTTCATGCCTAAAGGGAAGATATCCATTTTTGGATTGCATACTGAAGCGATTCATCACCTTATCAATATAAGATGCTTGAGACAGTGCCAACTGTCTGTTCTTTCGATCTCGAAAGATCTAAATATCTATGACAAAGGCAGCTTCTCCAAGATCCTTCATATCAAATTACTTTGCAAGCCAAATCTTGACATCAAACAATTTTTCTACATCATTCCTAATGAGTAGAATATCGTCCACGTACAAGACTAGAAAAATCACATTCCCTTCATGTATGAGCTTATACACAGGGTTCATCCACTAACTGCTCAAAACCAAAGCTTTTAATAGTTTCGCCGAATCTGATATTCCATGATCGAGATGCTTACTGACTTCAGTAGGTCGCAAACCTTGCCTCTTAGCCCTTCTCCATGAACCCGTCTGGTTGAGCTATACAAATGCACTCTTTAAAATTGCCATTTAGAAAAAGCAGTCTTGACATCCATCTGCTAGACTTCATAATTAAGGGCAGCAGCAATGGACAAGAGGATTCAGATGTATTTAAGCATGGTCACAGGCGAAAATGTATCCTCATAATTAATACTTTTCTTTTGGGTAAAGCTCTCGGATACTAGCCCAGCTTTGCATGTCTCCACATTCTCATTCTAACCTTTCTTTTTCTTATAAATCCATTTACACCCTACGAGTTTTACCCCATCTGGAGGATCTACAAGTTTCCAGACTTCGTTCGAGTACATCGATTGTATCTCAACGTTCATAGCTTCTTGTTATAGATTTCCTTAATGACCAACCATGGAATGTGAGTAGGAGACAAGTTCATCATGATCCTTATCTGATACTGCATTTTAGGCATCTCTATAAGACATGTATCTCACAACCCTCGAGGCTCCATAATCTCTGGCTTGTCCTGTGGTTCTTCCATTATTGAATTAGAAACAGTTCCTTATTGGAGATTCAGTGTCCTCCCACTCAATAATTCCTCTAGCACAAGAGTGCTTCTCGGCTTCACACTTCTTATATAGTCATCTTCAAGAAAACGTTCATTCGTGCTAACAAATATTTTCTTATTAGTATGACTATAAAAGACATACCCCTTCGTTCCTTTGGAAATCCTACAAACATACATAATTTCGTTCGATTGGCCAACTTGCATGTCTTCGGTTTCAAGAACATGTGTTGGGCACCTTTATATTCTAAGGTGGTTAACAGATGACTTTCGTCCATTCCATCTTTCATATGGCATGTCAGGCACAGTCTTTGACGGAACTTAGTTCAGAATATATGTTGTTCTTTCTAAAGCATATCCCCAAAATGAATCTATGAGAGATGAGTAACTCATCACGGATCTAACCATATCTATCAAAGTTCGATTCCTTCTCTCTGACACACCATTTTATTCTGGAGTGTCAGGTATTGTAAGCTAAGAAAGCATATCTTATTCCTTAAGAAAATTTTCAAACTCTCCTAGCAAGTACACTCCACCACGATCAGATTGTAGCATTTTAATTTGTTTCTCTAATTTTTTTTACTATAGCATTGTACTCTTTCAACTTTTCAAAGGTTTCGGACTTTTGATGCATTAGATAAATATATCCAAAACGTGAGTAGTCATCAGTGAAGGTTACAAAGTATTCATAACCTCCTCTTACTTAGATATTCAATGGCTCGCATACATCACTATATACGAGTTTGAGGCATTGAGCGGCTCTTTCACCCTTTATTGAAAAGGGTCTCTTGGTCATTTTGCCTTCTATACAAGATTCACATGTGGGTAAGATTCAAATACCTGACGAATTTTTCCTATAAATTCCCGACCTATTTAATCATGACATCGTATGAATCCACTATATGTCTGATGCTGAATCAACTCTCATGAATATCAATAACAATATTAAGATGTAAAATTACCATTTTACCCCTTTAGTTATTTTTTCATTAACTCTTTATTGATTGCGAATAAGAAAGACATATCAGTGAAGTGCCTTGTACAGTTCACATTGTCTTATTCAATGACTCATCTCATCGAGTACCAGGCCCGGTTTATTTATTCATACACACATCGACAAAGCATAAGGCAATATTGTTGCTGATGCAATCTAACCTTGAAATTTTATATCTGTGAATCACGCAACTCCAACATAGTTGAATCACGATCCCAATGGTTGAAGTATTGTTCAGCAATTCAAACTCACTCATTTTTTACGTATCAAAGACCATAAATAACGAAGTCAAGCTTCATATTCACCTCAGGATTAATATAATTATAAAAATACCCTTAAAGTGTAACAATTAAATTTAGAGCTCGATAAACAATTTTACTCTAAACTAATTTGTTACTTATCTATTCAACATGGTCCACAACATGTCTAAGTCAACCATCAGAGTCTCCACTCCCTTGCTCCAAGACTGACATCATTTGGTTCAACCTAACCATCATAATCAAACTCGATTGCCCAATCGATCCTAAGGCTGCGAATAACGATCTGAACTATTTCAGAAAAATTTGTCTAGAAGATCCATATGCATTTACTCTTCTTACATTGACAATAGTTTCAAGACTTGAGGATTAGAAATACATTTTAATTAATAGAAAACTTTCATTCATTCATAAAATTCAGTAATACAAAATGTCTGAGAAATAACTAAATACTCATAAATAGTTATAAGACCCTACTTTATGAACATAATTCCAACACAGCTTTCATCTTATGCAGCCAGGTCCTACCTAGGATGGCATTATAGGGGGACGATGTATCCAGCACCACAAACTCTGTGAGGTAGTTGAATGGCTCAGCGTTAACTGGAAGAACAATTGTCTCTTCTAAGTATCTAACGGCCCCGCCAATATCCCATGGACATCTTCTCTAGTGTGGAGCAGTGTAGAACGTTGACAACACTCCCGTCGTCAACCAATACCCTTCTCATCAAGTAGCTTTTGACTTGTATCAGATGACTAGGGCGTCGTTGTGGCATTCATCGTGCTCTAGATCCAAGTCGTCGAATATTAGCGGGAGATTCCTGTTGTCCTTCGAAGAACTTCCTCGTTCCTATTTCTCTTCCAGCATCGGCTTCTTACATACACTTACCTTTCTTTCCTGGTAGTTCCCTCCATTTCAATCAAAGGGATAATGGTATCAACAATCCAGAGTGGTTGCTTCCCGTTATCACGTTTCTTTCCGTCTCGAACTTCCTTTTCATTCTCCCGCCTCAGCTATTCTCTTTCCACATACTGGTTATGGTGACCATCTTTTACCAGTTTCTTAAAATAATCTTTCAACTGGAAGCAGTCCTTCGTATAATATCCAATACTCATATAGTATGAGCAGTATTTGTCTTTGTCTTTATCGTACGGCTCCTTTGTGAGCGGGGCATGCCTCTTCAACCAAGGCTTGTCTTTTATCATGTCAAGAACTTGGTTTATTGATATTGTCAATGGCCTGTAGACATTTTCTCTGGGATGGACGTCGTCAGCGTATCTTCTCTGGCTTTCAGTCTTATCTCATTTACTCTCACCCCGCTCGCTGTCCTTCTTCATTCTTTGAGTCATTTTTCTGTCAATTCTGGGATTCCGTTCTTTTCTAGACTCATCATTCCTCCATTCTACCAACTTCAATAGACTTTTATTTTCTTCTTTCAAAATGATGTAGGTTTGTGCATGTTGGAACCTTTCATCCATGGTCAAAGGTCCTCGAAGAGGGGTGAGTTTGGGCCCAGCCCCCGTTTAAAAACCAGTCACAACTCGGTCATCATAATTCTCCACCTTGATCATCTCCTCTTAAGCCCCTTTGTTGTAATGGCTCTCTTTCAAAGTTTGAAGAACCCTAGGTTCTCTCGTGAGAGCTCAGCGGTGTTCCATCGATACCAGAACCCTAGTTCTCTCAATCGCCTCTCTCTATTGCAGATCTGAAAGTATGAAATGGAAGTTAATTGATTAGAGTTAGAATATTAAGTGTCAATTTTATATTTATAGAGTAATTTCAGTACACTTTAGTTTTACACTGCATAGATTCTCCTTTCTTAGTATAAATAGTTAGGAGGTACTCTGTATCCTCCATCACAGCCCGGTATGTAGAGTACTACTCCAAAAAGACAGTAGACATTACAGTAAAGTTAGTAACTGAATAAGCGGGAAGGGAATGATACCATCTAAGAGCAGTTCCGTCCAGGCTAGTAGGGAAAATTCGGCGCATCAGCGCGTCCTCGTGTTGATGCAACGCCATAACCTGCTTAAAGTATCTGAGATGGTCCATTGTATCAGACTTCCCTTCATAGCACTTGAACTTAGACGCCACAAACTTCTTTGGTATTGAGGCTGCTAGGATTTTTAGACTTAGTGGGTTCTGGTAAGCGACTTGAGATCAGTCTTTCCCGTACTCCTCAGATTTCTCAGCTCCGTCATCTTTCTTTCCAACATCTTCTCCATGGCCGCTTCTGTCATGACCTTCAGTGGATGGGCTTCTCCCGTTGTCTCTTTCACATGGAGTTGTGACTGGATTTCCATGTCTTCATTCTGACGTTCTTGCTGTTCTCATTGTCCTCGCGTCTAGCCTCCCGTCCACCTCATTCTGAATGATTTTCCCGTTCTTCACGGTTGGTATGCTGGCTAACCTCTACACATGTCTGCGCGAAGTCCCGTTGCAGCGTGTTGATCTGATCTTGCACAGTTTGACATGCATTGCATAGAGTTTTAGCATTCCTCTGCTCCATCTCTTACATCCCGTTCATGATTGTTTGAAACATCTCAACCGGGAGAGGGGTTGGTTGACATGATCCTCCCCGTTCCCAGTTCCGTTCCCCTTATTAAAGGTAATATTTGATCTGGTTCTAGGCATTGGTTGGTTTTTGGAAGGGTTTATCTCGAGGTTTTCACTCTCTCTCAACGAGAGCACCAAAATGCAAAGGATTGTTTCCTCACACTCTTAAAAACAATAGAAAAAATAAAAGAGAATAGAGTAACAACACTCGAAGAGAATGAATTCTTGGCTGGTTTGTATTGAATGAATTTAGCTTACATTTGGCCTCTATTTATAAGTCATTCTCAAGATTTAGTCTAATATTCAAAAATGAAAATATCCTCTTATAAATGAAAATATTCACCGTATTCTAGGAAAATGCAATCATAATTAGGAGATTACAATCAGATTTGGGGAATTTATAATCTTAATTAGGGGATTGCCTGAATATTCCCTAAGATTTATGAAATTCGGCTTTAATCGTTAAGCTAAATCCAGTCATCTGATTGAGTCTTCTATTTTTAAATTCAACTCTTCTCGCTCTGTCATGTTGTTGATCTTTGCACTTTCTTCCCAATTTGACTCCTTTCAGTGCACTTGTCCTTAGTGGGGTTTTATTCACATTCAGCCTCATCTATTAAATAATATATTAGTGAGATAATAATAAATAATATATAGAAAAGAAAAAAATCTAATTATATAAATAGAATATATAATAATAAATATTAACTACAAAATCAATTATATATAGAATAATAGACCCATTTAAAGTGAAAAAACCGTAACTCAGAGGCCACATCAACTAATAAACAAAAATAGTTTAGGGAAACTCAAACTCTCGTGTATTGCTTGAACCGCAAAGAACTGACCCTTAATATAAAACAGCAGAAACGCATTGACAATAAATTGATGACGCTCGCTGACATATAACCGATAAGTTGACATTTTGGATAGCATTCAGTCACACCACTCCAACCAAAAAAATAAAAAATAAAAAATAAAAAGATTATATGCTTTAGAGGCTAAATGGTATCAGCCTGTCCGATATCAGAAACCATCACCGTTGCCTGTTGGACAACCCTCACCTGTTATCGGGTACGAAATTTATCAGAATTTGGAGCCCTTTGCTTTCATTTCTGTTTTAACCCATATGCCTGCATGCCCCTTGTTCTTCTTCTTTTTTTAAAGATTCTGCTTAAAAGGTTCTGTATTTTATTTCTTATATATTGTTCCCCAACTTAAAAGATTAGATTCCTATCATGCAATCGAATAAATTCAACATCCAACTCTTATCTATATATGAAACTTTGTATATTGTCAAATCTCTTTCTGGCCTTCTAGATATTCCTTATATTGTTAAACTGGGCTGATTTCTTCTTCATTTTTTGGTTTTTAGTTTGTTAATTAAATGCGGTTACTGTAAAGTGTAAACGGCTCCGATTGTGGGTTACGAGAATTTATCCAAAATGTAAATATTAAATTTTTGTCTCAGTCCGAATTCTCTGTTCTTTGTGGTTTAGTTGCGTTTGTTTATCGTTGAAACAACTTAGAATACTGTAGACATTTATGGAGCTTGAGATTGCCTCAGGTTATTTTTGGAATTTTTTTTCAGCTTTCCTGGTTTAGAAAAAATTCTGTGGGGTTACTATAAATATTATGCTAAGGGTAATATTAATTTTTGTTTCAGACCGAATTCTCTGTTCTTTTTAGCATTTGTTCTTTTTTATTTTCCCTATTCAATAGAATAGACTATGCTCCTATTTGAGAACATTAAACTTCAATTTTCCTAAGATTGTTTTTCTTTCTTAGAGTGTTGATGTTCTTTATTGATCTGAAAATTTTGGAATTTGATTTTCCAGATATGCTTGTGCTCTTTCTAGAACTGATTGAATGACTGCAAGTAATTTGTAGTTAGAGTTCAAAAAAACGATGGATGATGGAGAAATAGAGCTTCCAGATAATGTTTTGGCATCAAATTCCAATCCGTCTCATAAATTTCCGGGTTCGACGTCTATTGATTCATTTCTTGACGATTTCCTTAAGAACACTAAAACCTGCACTCACACTCATACTTGCAATCCGCCTGGCCCGGATGCAGCACACACCCATACATGCTATCACACACACACACAAGTTATTGCCTCAGATGAAGGTGGTGACCAAAGTAATAAAGAGAATTCTAATTTGAAGCCAAGAAAGTCTTCCGGGAATAGAGAAGCCGTCCGAAAGTATAGGGAGAAAAAGAAGGCACATACGGCTTATTTGGAAGAGGAGGTTAAGAAGTTGCAGATATTGAACCAGCAGCTAGTAAGAAAATTACAAGGGCAATCAGTCCTTGAAGCCGAGGTTTTGAGGTTGAGAAGCCTTTTGGTTGACCTTAGAGGGAAGATAGACAGAGAGCTAGAGGCTTTTCCCTTGCAGAAGCAATGTAATGGCGGAGCGATTGGCCAAAACTGTATGACAGATTTATCATGCTTCAGCCCTCAACTGCATCACAAGCATGCAGGATGATCATCAAGGTCTTGACCAACATATGTAAGATTTTTAAGTCTTCTTCTGCCTCCAAATTTTATTCAGCTAAGTATGTTCAATTAGGTAACTAGTTGAATTGACTTGATTTTCATAAAGTACTTGTCTATACCTGAAAATTTTAGAAGAAATTGCAATGGATAGACGGCTGAGAAAAGAAAAAATGATTTTTGAATCCCTTCGCTATATTCAACGAAATTGTTTGACTTTTTTATAGGAAAAAATGTTTTTGCCCCTTGATAGATCATGTCTAGCAAAAAATTTATGCTAAACTATGATCTTGCATTAATGTCATTTTGACGTTAAGTTTGACACTTGCTAGGTCAAAATCTAATAAAATATTTTAGCTAGACTATGATTAAGCATGCACTGAGATTAACAAAAAAATTCAAATAAAATGGGCACTTAGTCTTTCCCCAGTAAAGAAGACCAATTTTTTGTTGAAAACAAGCTGTAAGGATCCAAAAATCTTTTTTTTTTCTCATGGGTCTATCCGTAAAAACCTCTCGAAAGTTGTGTGAAATTTCGTACATAAACCTAGGGCATTGTATAGATTTAGCGTGAATGATGTGTGAATATATATGGTTGAGAAATGAGGCTAGTTTCACATAACTGAACAGTTTGTATCATATTCAGCATGTAAAATTGAAGAATAGTTATCTTTTTCTACTTTGAATAATGTATGAAAATCTTGTATTGTCGATGTTAATATAAGACTGTTCTATATGTTCTGTCTTTCATTATGTCAAAATCTGCAGGCTACCTTTAGAGAATAATAGATTGTCCTATCATACCAAATAGTTTTGCGAACCGAGATGAAAACTAAAAACGACACTTCGATCATTTGATTTCCGATGTATTAGAACAGGAATATTTGCGTACATGGCACGTTGGGACTACCGTAAGAATGTTCCTTTAACTAGTGAGGCTATTTCGGGTGTTTTGGTCGAGCTGTAGTTTCGAGGACCCAAACGAGCCCTTTTCTGTTTTTATCACTCTTATGTTATTATCTGTACGGTAAACCAGAATATTAGAATTTAATTTCATCAATTCCAGCATGATTTTCAGATCAAGATGTTATGATCATTCATTAAATTTCAGATTACACTGATTAGGCAATTTTGTATATCACGTACTTTCCCGATTCGATCGGACTTTCGGTTCCCCATTTGATTCTGTATATTAAGAATGGTTTATTTATATATGGCTTAAGTCATTCATGATCCATTACTTCTCCATAGTTTATAACCACAGAGCATTTTAGGAATTCTTTTAGTACCAGTCATAATGACCAACTCATTCTAATTGAAACAAGCTGAGGAATGAAATGAAAGAGAAAACAGAGATTGGAAAACGTTAATTACTATAAGTGGCCCTCAAATAAGTTTGGATAAATTCCTGTTAGACAGGTACAGTCACAATCCCATCGCGTGCTCAATCCTAACTTTCTGTTGATTTGGGTCTCAGAATAGTTGTGTGCGACTGTCTCTAGCATGCAGGCAGGGTAATTTTGATTATATGATGAGAATATGAGAGATCATTACCGTTAACCAATTCTTAAAACCAGAACTTATCTTTGCCATAATCAACCAGTATCCTCTGCTTCCTGATCTCCTTATCTCTCAGCTGTGAGCGATTATTTACTATCACTTTCTAATGATGCCTCGTCAATCATCATGATTCTTCATGAACAAGGCGCTCTGTAAGAGTGTGAGAACCCGTTTTAGTCAAACACATATGTTCAGATTATGTTGAAAATCCCACTTCAACAACGAACCATGTTTGAGATATATGGATGAAAGAAAAAGAAAGGATTTTATGTGGCTCTTGCCAATTCGATTCCGGCACCATTTGACATAGTTTATATAGCCATACTCTCTCCACTCTTCGCGGCCACCGCTTATCATCGTCACCGTCGTCGTCGCCATTGTTGCCTCCTACTGTTTCAATCGATTATTTCCTTTGCCTCCCCTGCCGACAACCGACGTCAATCCGTGTGTTTTTTTTATTTTTGGATTAGTTACAAGAACTAAATGGTGGTGCCGCCGTAATCAATAGCTCACATGCAATCAGAATCCAAGAAAAAAGCAAGGAACGAAGCACGGAAAAGAACAGAAACCATGAATGAGAAGCAGACCATTTTGTTTGGCTTTCTGAAGGGGATATTCAGACCATGATCAGCAAAGAAACAGAGAGAATGTTGAGAATGAAAAAGAAAGGATAAGAAGCAAATGAATGTTGAAGAAGGGAGATCCGAGAATCGCACAAATCCGATAATGCTTCATTGAAAAAGGGAGAGGCACAGATTAGGCCAAACTTTTGGCACCAGAATACATCTCAGTCCAAGCAAGAAATGCAGAATGGGAGAGAGAAAAAGGAAAAGCTAATGAGAGAGGATAATTAAAAATAATTCACATTTTTCATTAAAAATAACATTTTCATTAAAAAAGATATTAAAGTAATTTGAATTAAAAATAATCACATTCTTGATTTATTTACTAAATATCAATTAAAATAAGCAATAGCTTAAAGCTGAATCAAATACGTTTTAGCTTATATATAATATCTACATAAAATAAGTTATAACTTATAAATTTAAGTTGAGTCAAACAGACCCTCCAATTTTTGTTGGCATAAGCTCGGTTATGAAATAGTTGAAGTGTTAAAAAAAAGTACCGGAGAAAAGAAAACTAGTGGCATCGCTTGAAATTCAAAATTTGAAGGATCATTTCGAAGAAATTAAAACTTTACGGAATAAATTTACGAGGAATAATTTATAATTTATCCAAAAAATATCATGGTGTCGTTTGATTCACGCAATCTAGAATGACTATCGCAATTCAATTGCTGACAATTCAATTACGTGCAATTCAATTACGTGTAATTTAATTACTTGCAAAATATGATTGTTATGTTTCGTTGTGCATTGTAATCTATGAATTGATTGGTGATAATCTATGAATTTTGTGTAAAATAATAAGAAATTACTTAAACACCCTTTTAGTTGTATATTATATAAAAATATTTTGTAATGTAATTTTAACATTAATTTTAATTAATTTTTATCAAAATTTTAATAAATTAATAGTGGTAGACTAAATTTTAGAAAAAGTTAATTTTAATTAAATAAGAAAAATAATGAAAAGAATATTTTTGACGCAAAATTCCAATATTAATTTAATAAAAAATGAATAATCAACACTACTCACTTATATCAATGCTGTCACAAGATAGCTAACAAAAAAAAATCTCTTATTATAATGTGTATATATTTAGGGAGAGTTTTGTGGGTGTTTTGTTTGAAATCGCATCAATACATTAAAAAAATCAAATCCTAAATCATATTTATTTGACAAAGTTTAAGACATATTTTTGTATTTTGAAACATTCTTACAAGAAACACTAATTCAAGTATTTTGTAAAAAGTTTGTAGTGTTGGTGAAAGTGGAGCACGAATTTTGCATAAACCAAAATATTACTGAGCATAATTACAACTGAAATAATTGTTGACTACAATTTAGAAAAATTCAAAAAATGAACGATTACAACTCAAAAATTAAAAATGAAAACAACCCATAAAATAAATAACAAACGATGAAAAATCAGATTGAGGACTGCATGAATGCAATGTCCTAAAGACAGTATTTGTACTCCACACTATGCTTGGAGACTACGACGATTATTTCTATATGATATAATAATATCATATCGAGATCAGTAATCAGTCTCTCAATCTCTGGCAGAACTCTCAGTACTTTCTCTCTCTAACTCAATGAAAATGAAATAGCAGTGTGATTTCTCTATGGCAACAAAACTGTGTGTTAAGAGTAGTGTTTTTTGCTCTCTCTCTCTCTCTCTCTCTCTCTCTCTTTCTCTCTCTCTCTCTCTCTCTCCCGCACCTCTATTTATAGAGGAAGACTGTTTGATCTTCAAGCAAGACAGTTGCAACGTGCAAAATATCTCAGCTTGGAGATCAAGCTAAGATGTTGCACAAAATGAGGAGAATGTGACATTGAGCCTTACTACTTTGACAGTTTCAAAGCACTTGCGTTGGAGCTAAACTGTTTTGACGTATTCAAAGCTTTCCTCTCCCATTCAAGAGAAAATTTCACCAAAAAATTAATCATTCGACCGGACCAGACCGAGTCGAGCCATGCTATGCTATGCCATGTCGAGCCAGCCGGCTGCGCCGCACACGCATGTGGGGAGGACCATGTGCCATCTAGATCCTCACTTCCCCATAAAATGTGGGGTCCCCCTTGGGACTAACCCCTAAGCACTAGTGTTGGGTTTATAAACACTTCTAGCTTCTTTCATCTTTCCAATGTAGGACAACTTCCCACACTTATTTTACACTTTCATTCACACGCCACTTTTCCTCTTATTTTTCTCAACATTTTCCAACAATCCCCCACATGAATAAAATGTTTCATAACTAGAAAACAACAGTAGGAGAGAGAAACTAATGAGATATGCACAAGGAGATGTGTCTTTTGCACTTGAACCTTCCATAGTGAGAATTTATCATATTTATTTTGAAGAACAATGAAACTACGTTCTTAAACTGAAATTCCTCTCAGATAAATAGATACAACAAATTTCACACATATCTCCCCTTAATACATTTAATTTCGTACGTTTTTATTTATTTGGTCCTGAACAGACCTCACGTTCTTCAGAGCATCAGAGAGGTTAAACCATTGAGACCTCTTATAAAAGGGATCCTACTTCTACTCCCATATAGGTGAAAAAGATTAAGAGTATTTTTCATTACTCCTCTTGCAAGTAATACTTACGTATACCCTTATTACGTTAACAGACAACACACTATCTTTACATCATAGGAACATGAATAAACTATAAGTTTTTCAGTGTGTCACGTGAATCATTCCTGCCAGTTTGTTCATTGAACCTAGATCTTGGAACCTTCAATCAACTAGGTTAGATTACCACCTGATGATTCATTGAATAGGTTTTAGTCTCATTCCCCTTGATGTTTGTTTTATTAGCTCCCTTCAAACCTTTTGTTAGAGGATCAACAAGATTCATTTTTAATCTTATAAAGTCTAAGGAAATCACCCCATTGGAGAGCAACTACTTAATGGTATTATGTCTTCGGCCAATATGTCTAGACTTACCATTATACACATTATTTTTCGCTTTAAAGGTTGCAGCCATATTGTCACAAATGGACACATATTGCTGACATGGGTTTTGGCCATACTTAAATATCTTCTAGGAAATTTCTAAAACATTATGCTTCTTCACAAGCCTTGTCCAATGTTATGAATTCTGATTTCATAGTTGAACGTGCTATACAGGTCTGCTTAGTGGACTTCCACGAGATAGCTCTATAACCTAGGGTAAAAACATATCCACTTATAGATTTAGTTTCTAAATTGTCAGAAATCTAATTAGCATCACTAAATCCTTCTATCACATGTGGATAGTTTGAGTGGTGCACTTTGTAGTTCATAGTGAACTACAAGTACCTTAGTACTCTGACCAATGCACTCCAGTGAACACGCCCAGAATTACTTGTATATCTTTCAAGCCTTCCTGCTGAATATGCTATATCAGGCCTCGTGAAATTCATGATATACATTAAGCTGCCAATCATTTGTGAGTACTCCAATTAAGATACTCAAACTCCATCATTCTTCCTCAACTTATAGTTTGTACTGAAAGGAGCTACTGTTGGTTTATTTTCAAATTGCCAAACCTCTTTAAGATCTTTTCTACATAATGGGATTGAGTAAGGATATGTTCATATTTAATCCGGTTTACTTGAATTTCAAAAATGACATTTACTAGACCTAAGTCTTTCATGTCAAAATTAGAGCTCAACATCCTCTTGGTAGAAGATATTATATCTTTATATGTTCTCAATATGAGCATGTCATCTACATATAGGCATACTATGACAAATTGATCACTAGTACCCTTAACATAGACACATTTATCACACTCATTTATTTTAAAGTCATTAGATAACATAGTGTGCAGACTTCTCATGCCATTGTTTTGGCGCTTGTTTTAACCCAAAAAGAGATTTAACAAATTTATATACCTTTCGTTCTTAGCCTTTAACCACAAACCCTTCAGGCTATTTCATATATATTTCTTCGTTCCATTCTCTATTTAAGAAAGTAGTCTTTACATCCATTTGGTGAACTTCCAAATTATGTAAAGCGGCAAGTGCAATCAGCATTTTTTATGGATGTGATTCTCGCACTAGAGAATAGGTACCGAAAAAATCTATATCTTCCTTTTGTCGGTCCTTAGCTACCAATCGAGCTTTGTACTTTTCAATATCATTAGCTCTCAGCTTTCTTTTGAAGATCCATTTGCAACCTATTAGTTTATTCTCAGGAGGAAGATCCATGTATTATTTTACATAATAGATTCTATCTCATTATCAACTGCTTCCTTCTAAAAAAAAAAAGGAGCCTCAGGGTTGGAGATCGTCTCCTTGTAAGTTTGAGGTTCAGATTCCGTCAAGTATGGTAGAAACCCTAGACAAAATGAGGTACTCGTTTACTTCTTCTAGGATCAGGTTCAGACTCTTCATCAATTTGAGCTCTATATGAACTTTCTTCTAAACCCCGTTCGGCATTTTGCCTGTGTATTCGTTCCTTAAATGGAAACACATTCTCAAAAATTCAACGTTAACAGATTCCATTATAGAATTGGTACTTATGCCATAAATTTCAGACTTAATCACCAAAAGTCTATCTGCAGCACTGTTTAATGCATATCCGATGAAAACACAGTCTATTGTCTTAGGTCCGAGCTTGACTCTCTTTGGCAACGGTACTTGTACCTTTACGAGATATCCCCCACACTTTTAGGATTTTATAGGAAGACAACTTCCCTTTCCACAATTCATAAGGCGACTTGTTAGTCTTCTTATGTGAAATCTTGTTAAGTATTGTGTTAGCTGTAAGTAAGGCTTCCCTCCATAAATTATGAGGTAATCCAAAACTGTTCAACATACAGTTAATTATGTCCTTCAGAATTCTATTTTTTTCTTTTAGCCATCCCATTCTGTTGAGGCGTGTAAGGTGCAGTAGTCTAATGCACTATTCCATGATGAGCACATAATTCAGTGAGCATCGTGGAGTCATATCAAAGCACCTTGATCTTATTTCCAAGTTGATTTTAAACCTCAGACTTGTATGTCTTAAACATATCTAAAATCTCCTATTATGTATGTCTTAATCATATCCAAAGTCTCGTCTTTTGTATGAAGCAAATATACATAACAATATTTATTAAAATCATCAATAAACGTAACAAAGTATTTTCTAGCTCTCCTACTAGGTGTTAATTTTAGATCACATAACTCATTATGTATCAGATGAAGTAATTCATTTGTTCTTTCTATATATTTAAACGATTTACTTGCAAATTTAAATTCTACGTAAATTTCACATTTATTTTCTTTTTCTAGGTTAAATCCAGGCAGAAGTTCTAAATTAATCATACGTTGCATGGATAAAAAATTAACATATCTTAGTCTAGCATGACAAATATTAGACAACTCAACGATATAAATAGAAGATGCAGAATTTTCATTACTAGTAGCGGAAATTATGGCAGAAACATTAAGCTTAAACAGACCATCACAACCATAACCTTTATCGACAAACATCCCTCCCTTAATCAAAATATACTTACCAGCATCAAACACAAGTTTAAATCCACTCTTACATAAAAGAGATCTTGAAATCAAATTTCTACAAATTTCAGGCACAAGGAGAACGTCAAGGAGAGTGAGTTATTTTACCGGAGGTAAACTTCAGCACAACTTTTCCCTTTCCCTTCACAGCATCCTCCGAGACGTTCTCCATGTAGAGAACATCATCATTTTCAACCTCTTGATGGGTTGAAAACATAGACCTGTCATTGCACATGTGCTTCATAGCACTAGTGTTAACCTACCAATCCTTGGTGTCAGTGACCATACATACCTCAGACACCATAGCACATAGATCATCAATCTCCATCATGTTTACATGGTTCCCTTTGTTGTTGTTCCCGGGGTGGTTACCATTGTTATGGTCTTTTTTATAACAGCAGTCTTTCTCTTTGTGTCTGGCTTTATCGCACACCTACAACTTCCCCTAATGCATTTTTCAGGATTACCTTTTTTAGCATTGCTAGGTAGTGTCTTCCTTTTCTTGCTCGGCTGGTTGGATTTCACATTCAATTACGTTTGCTTTCATCTCATAAGTAGCATACATCGGCTTCTTGTCATTTCTGTGATTATCCTCCTCGATCCTCAGTCTAACGATCAGGTCCTCCATACTCAGCTCATTACGCTTGTGTTTAAAATAGCTTTTGAATTCCTTCCATGATGGTGCCAACTTTTTGATAATTGTAACGACTTGAAATGGCTCGTTAATGATCATCCCTTCAGTTTTCAAGATGTTGATAATAATTTGCAAATCCTCCACTTGATTGATGACAGTGTTTTTGTCATTCATTTCATACTTCAAGAATTTACCGACAATAAACTTTTTCGTTCCAACATCCTCGGTCTTGTATTTTTTTTTTCAGAGCTTGCCATAATTCCTTCGCTGTCTTTAACAGCGAGTATACGTTATACAAAGTATCTACAAGGCCATTAAAGATGTAGTTATGGTAAAGCAAATAAGAGTGAATCCATGTTTCCTTCGCAGACTCGGTCTCCTTGGTCTGTTTGTCCTTTGGTGTAACAGGGCAGTCTTCATTCAACAATTGTGCAAGGTTCAAGGTGGTGAGATAGAATACCATTTTCTGTCGCCAACGCTTAAAATCTTCGCCTTTTGAATTTTTCTGGCTTCTCAGCATGCACGGCTTTGATTGCGGTAGTTTGTTCTAGCGCTACACTCTTTAGATTATTGGTGAAAATGGAGCATAAATTTTGCAAAATAAAAATATTACTGAGAACAGTTACAACTGAAATAACTGTTGACTACAACTTAGAAAAATTCAAACAACGAACGATTACAACTCAGAAGTTAATAATGAAAACAACCCAGAAATTAAATAATGAAAGATGAAAAATCAAATTGAGGATTGCACGAATGCAATGTTCTAAAGACAACATTCATCCTCCACATAGTGCTTGGAGACTACGATGATTGTCTCTGCAGATACAACAATCTCATATAGAGAACAACAACCAGTCTCTCAATATGTTGCAGAACTCATTATTTTCTTTGTTTGACTCAATGAAAATGAAATAGCAGTGTGATTTCTCTATATCAATGAAGCAATGTGTTGAGAGTAATGTTTTTTGCTCTTTGTCCAGCACCTCTATTTATAGAGGGTAACTGTTTGATCCCAAGCAAGACAGTTGCAACGTGCAAAATATCTTGGCTTGGAGATCAAGCTACACTATTGCACGAAATGGGGAGAATGTGATCGTTGAGCCATACTGCTTCGATAGTTTCAAAGCACTTGAACGTTGGAGCTAAACTGCTTTAACATATTCAAAGCCTCTCTCTCGAAGAAAAAAATCAAGAGAAATTTTTATTAAAAAATTAATCCTTCAACTAGATCGGACCGAGCTGAGCCAGGCCATGTTGTGCCAAACCGGTCAAACGGTGGCTTGTGTGTGTGTGGGGAGTACCGTGTTCCATCTAGGTCCTCTATTCTCACAAAATGTGGGGTGCCCCTTAGGGCTAACCCCAAGGTACTAGTGTTGGGTTTATAAATCATTCTAGCTTCTTTCATCTTTTCGGTGTGGGCAATTTCCCACACTTATTTTATACTTTCGTTCACACATCACTTTTTCTCTTATTTTTCTTATATTTTTCTCAACCTTTTCCATCATGTAGTTGTAGACAACTGAGACACTATTTTTTTTACAAAGTTACATTCACAAATTTTAAGTGAATGATAGAATATGACTCGAATTCACGATATCGATATAAGTGTGGGAGTTTAACCAACTGTATCAACTCAGACACTATTATTTGAATGTATTTGTCATTCTCTGTTTTTGGGGTGGGGTGGGGTGGGGAATCGCGATCCTCACACGTTTGATTTTGTTTTATGTAAATTGGGTAGATGGAGGGTCTTCAATTATTAATTTGGAATGATAATGAGATCTCAACCAACTAAGTTTGTTTTGTAATAAGCGAATAAAAAATTATAGAATGTTTAGAGAAGTAGCTGCTGTTTTTATATTCAAACATCAATTAATTTAAGCAAACAACATTGACTAGCAATTCAGCAGACAACTTCCACACAGTGCTTAGTCACAACCACGAAACCCACGTCTCTCTCTCATGAAGCAGAGAGGCACATGGGTAATGGGTTCAATTAGTCGCAAATAAGTGCAATGGAGTTATCACGAGATCATATAAACACGATTCTGAAAGTTAGAAGATAAAAGGTTTTTTACTTTTTAGCATATATGAGTGAACTTATAATAAAAACAATTAATAAAAATGATTATTGAGTGGCTATAAATATAACTTAATGACTAATATTATATATTGATTGAATAATTAATAGTCTAGTAATTCTAAAATTACTTTAAAAAAATTTAAATTAAAAAAAGTTGTAATTACGTCTAAAAAGTAAAAACGTCATTCTTACATACAAAACATTAAAAGATGTCATATACTAACATTTTCATATTTTTAATTCAACTCTAGATGTGAAAAATAAATAAGGTGTATATATGTTGTATGGGAAAAATCTAATCTAGTTCGAAACATGTGTGGGCTCAATTTGGAAAATGATAACTGATAAGTAATAAAATGCTCATAATCTCTCTGATTATAAAATGTTGTTTGGACAATGTTTTTTTTTTCCAAGATGAAATGGACGTTGTATGCGCAAATGGACAAAGGAGGTTGTATAAATAAAGACATTTAAATGATGATTAGGTCCACTGAAAATATCAGAAGAAATTATTGAAAATAATGACCGTCACATTGTGACCGGCGTTCTAACTGTTGGATGAATAATCTGAACGGTCAGATTTAAAAAAACGATCATTTTCTAAAAAATAATGTCACTTTCTAATAAACTCTTATATTTTCAATAAATTAAGATTATCTATATTTTAATCAACGGATCAGATTTTTATAATATGAGACTCAGACTACGTTGATATATCATAAATTTAGTATACCATAAATTTCGTCGTCACTTAATTGGTGTACCATAAATTTAGTCCCTAAAGATTGCTAGTTGGATTCGTGATCTTTGTCACTTAGGATTATTTGGCCAACCATATGCTCCGAGTCGGTCTATTCAACTTACACTGGTTGGGCACACATTTAAATACATGCGTTGCTTAAAAAATGAAGTAACAAATATTTGTCAAAAAATCATTAAGTATCAGATATTATCTCTCTCGAGCAATATACTTATGTAGGGTTTTAGTTATTGTTAAATAAGTTAGTAATGTTTGTTTCCAAATTTTATATTTTCTTAATTTTAGTGACAATGGCTTACAGAGCATAGATTAATGTAGTAGATTGATTACAGATTCATATATATTTTTGGAATAAATCTTCAGACCCCTACTTTAAGTCAGTTTTACTGTAGACTTCATACTTTAAAAAAATTTAAATTAGACTTCAGATTTACACAAACGTCTCAAATTATACTTGAACAGGAAAAAATCATCAAAGACACGTGTACGGAAAGAATGCTGAAGCAGGTGACTATCGCTTCTGGAACGGGTGATTATCGCTTCTAGAACGGGTGACTATCGCTTCTAAAAGGGGGATCATCACTCCTAAAACGGGAAAGAACTACAGAATGGGAATCATCACTTCTGGAACGAGAATCATCACTTCTAGAACGGGTAAAAGAACTACAGAATGGGAATCATCACTTCTGAAACCAAGTGGCTCTAACTGATTGGCTCAGAACTACAGGAAATCGTCAAGTGGCTGTTATTAATTGATGGCTGAACGAGACAAATGAGAAATGAGAAAGGAAAGGAAGAGAAGTAGAATCGTGGGATGGATCTTATGCCTACAATTAATTCAGCCGTAATAAAGATAATATAATGGATAAACTGAGCATGAGAGCCCAGACCTGAGAAGATCCTACCATATTTATCATTATTATTATTGTAGGGTCTATAAGTACAGACTCGTAAAAAAAAGAAAGAGAGGTAACCCAAGCAACGAAGGGTATTGCCTTTTCCCTCTTCTCCTATCGATAAACTATGTAAGATCCTTTACATAAGTGAATATCAACAATCTTCCTGTGATTTTTCTTCTCTTTAAGGGGTTTCTACGTAAATGATGTTATCTTTATTCTCTCATTCTCTCTTTAAATCATTATCTTCATTATTCATTCGTAAAGGGTTCCTCGTACCAAAAAAACCTTTTACATTTGGTATTTTCATTGAGAGCGAGAGAAAAACTCGAAATCCCTCCTAAAATTCTAAAAATCAAATCAAACGCCCCTCAACAACAAAAGTGGGAACAAAAATGACAATGGTTTGGAAGCAGAGATAAGAACGACAAGAAGCACAAAACTAGAAATGAAACAGAAAATGGTAAACTCATTCCTTGCATATTCAGTTGGTTTATTTCTTTTACATCATTATCAACATAAAAAAAGGAGAGGAGAACTTATTTAACTCGTGATAAACAAAGTTTCAAGGTTTAATTCTATTTGGATTTAAAATTTTGAGTTGAAATGACTTGAGAACGGAAAAGTTCTGAGAACGGGAACAGAATTAGCTTGGCAACAGGAAAATTTTTAGAACGAGAACATAATTGGCTTAGCAACATGAAAACGGGAACAAAATTAGCTGGCAACAGGAAAGATCTAAGAACGGGAAAAGTCCTGAGACTGGGAAAAGTCCTGAGAACGGAAAAATCTCGAGAACGAAAAAAGAAATGTCTTTAGAACTAGAAAGTCTAAAGAACGGTAAAGGAATGTCTTAAGAATGGGAAAGTCTGAAGAACAGAAAAGGATACGTCTTCTGAACGGAAAAGTCTTTAGAACAGAAAAGAAAAGAAGTTGCGAAAAGAATTTCAGAACATAAAAGAAAAGAAGTTAAGAAAATAACTTCAAAACAGAAAATAAAAAAAGTTAAGGAAGACCTTCAGCTCAGTAAAAAAACGTAGAGAAAAGAAGAGTTGAGTAAAAAAGGGTGATGGCAATTTTCATGAAGACTTCTCATGAGTAGATTATGTAGAACGATCAACTTTAGAAATTATACTGTATTTATTGAAAGCCAACTATACAGCGAATCGTATATCATCAGGAAGATGCAGAAGTCTACTTATTGGAAAAATTTACGGAATTCAATTTGGAGCTCTCAATCAAACCTTGTAACGCGATAACATGAAGGTTGTCAACTCTCTCTCTTCTTCGACAATGAAACTAAGGGCGTAAGTCCTTGAGAGGGGCAGTTCATAAGTCTCACTCTCATAAGGAAATCAAAACGGGGTTGGTTCCATGAGAGGAGTCTAAGTCCTTGAGAGTGTATATGAAATCATTCTCAGAAGGAAAAAGAAAATATGGAAACAGCAGAAACTCTAACCACAAATGCAGAACGTCAAACTCAAACTTGTGCGATGCAATTATGGAATGGTATACTCGCTCCTTATTCATTTCAATAAATTATTATGTTATTGTTCTCGCACAATATTCTTGTCATAGATCTTAACGTACGAGAGAAGAAAATGAAAAATAAAGAAACAGGAGAAACTCTATCAATGAGCCCGTAACAAAAGAAACAGGGGAAACTCTAGGAAGAGCCTGGAAGAAAATGGGCCTCCGATCTTAAAAAGCTCAAGTCCATGAAGATTTGTTGTCTATGGATGACGTTTTCTAAAGAAAATTAGAAACATGCCTCTAATCTTAAAAAGCTCAAGTTCATGAAGATTTATTGTCTACAGACGACATTTTCTAAAAAAAGTTGGAAACGAGCCTCTGATCTTAAAAATCGCAAGTATATAAAGATTTGTTGTCTACGGACGACATTTTCAAAAGAAAATTGGAAACGGGCCGCTAAGCTTGAAAAGCTCAAGTCCATGAAGATTTATTGTTTACGGACGTCGTTTTCTTAAGAAAATTGAAAACGGATCTCTGAGCTTATAAAACACTTAAATCCATGAAGACTGGTATCTGCAGGCATCATCTTCTTAAAAGGAAGAACGGGAATAGAATAAAGTAACGACAAAATAAGAAAGGACAAATCATTATACATCAATAAGTGAAACTTATTGAGTGTAATGAGGGCAAATGAACAAGAAAAAAGCACCCAAGACACGTGTAAGGAAAAAATGTTGAAGTGGGTGACTATCACTTTTGAAACATGTGACTATCGCTTCTGGAACGGGTGATTATCACTTCTAGAACAGATGACTATCGCTTATGGAATGGATGACTATCGCTTCTAGAACGGGTGACAATCACTTCTGGAACAGGGGACCATCCCTCCCAGAAAGGGATAGAACAACATCACAGGAAAAAGGGGTTCAGACCAACAATCGAGTGGTTGTAATTGATTGGGTAAGTTAAGTGACCCGGACAAGACAGTTGACAGGCCACCAAGTGGCTCTGACTGATTGGCTCGGAATCACAGGAAATTGTAAAGTGGCTGTTATTAATTCATAGTTCAGCGAGACAGATGGAAAATGAGAAAAAGAAAGGAAGAGAAGCAGAACTGTGGGATGGAACTTACGGCTACGATTAATTCACCAGTGATAAAGATAATATAATGGATAAACAGAGTATGAGAGCCCAGACCTGAGAAGATGCCATCAGTCGAAAACATAGGGGGTGATAATTCTCCTTCATCTTTATTATTATTATTATTGTAAGTCTTATAAGTACAAACTCATAAAAAAGGAGAAAGAGAGGCAACCCAAGCAACGAACAGTATTGCCTTTTCTCTCTTCTCTTATCAACAAATTATGTAAAAAATTTACATAAGTGAATAACAACAATCTTCCCATAGTTTTTCTTCCTTTAAGAGTTTTCCACGTAAATGATGGTGTTTTTATTCTCTCATTCTCTCTTTAAATTATTATCTTCATTATTCGTTCATAAAATGTTCCCTATACCAAAAAAGCCCTTTACAATACTTTTCATCCGACTTTCGTCTTCCAATTTTGGTTAAGATTTTGAAGAAATTTGATAGAATGTCTAAATTGATACGTTTGTGTACTGTAAACTAAAATCTAGTTTTAAAATCTTTAAAGTCTTGGGTCTAAAGTATATTTTCTCTTCTTCATCTCTCTACCTTATTTAGTTATCAAGTATTTGAGAAAATATTTTTTAATCTTATAAATTACCAGCAGTTTTGTGTGGTATATTAACTTTTATTTTAGAAAGAATCATCAATTAACTTTCATTTGGACCCCTCTTCAATGCTGGGATTAATCTTGGCCCTAGGTTAGGGCAAGGATTAATCCCAGCCATTGAATGATTTTTATTATTTAACCTCTTTTGAAACCGGTAAAATAGGTACCCAATCACCCATTTTCTTCATATTTTCCACTTCCCCCCTTTCCCCCTTCTTTGACTACAACATCTCTTTCCCCCTTCTTCAACTACAACAACTCTAGGGCACGGCGACAAATTTTTTCTCCTCCAAGTTGAAGCTCTCCTTGTACAAATCTCATATCTCCGTCTCTTCGAGTTTATTTCTTCTTCTTCTTCACCAAACTCAGGCAAGATTTTTTCTTCTTCTTCACCAAACTCAGGTTTTCTCTCTGTTCTCTGTCTTCACCGTCGTCCAGTCCATCCTCCACCTCTCTCTCCATTGGTTAGCTCTCTCTCTCTGTGATATGGTGTATTCATCCCATTTTTCCTCCTTCTTTCATCATTCTCTCCATCTTCTTCTACCCCATAATCTAGGCATGCTTTTCATTCTTACTTTAGAGAACTGAGCATGTGAATTTTTTATTTGATTTAGGCCAAATTATTGCATTCAAGAATAAGAACCTAGGATGTCATTTGTCACTATTTCTCGGAGCTGTGGTTTTCTGCTATTGAAGTTGGGAGTTATATTTGTTCTATTCATATACAGTAAAAAGTAGCCCAAACTTGCGAGGGAGAAGATGGGGCCGATGACCAAGAATGAGATTATAATGGCTGGGGCTCTCCTTCTTACGGTATACTGCTTTTATACTGTTAATTTTGTTATTAATTGCTTGATTAGATCCCTCTCTCAGTTATACTGATTAGCTAACAAAATAATGGTTGGCTCTGGGTTTCATTTCTCAATCTGTTATTATGGGTTTCTCATAAAGAAAAAAATCAGCTTTGGTGAAAATCAAACGGTGTCCTTTCTAGAGGAAAAATTATGTGTAAGGTTATTAGCATCAGGATCGAACGAGGATGAGCTCATATACAATAAGAAAGAATTTTCCTATGTTGAAAATGCACCATAAATGTGGTAAATGTCCTATTTTAAAGATCGACAGTTACCTGGGCAGATGACATATGTTTGTTTATGATTATCTATTTTGAGTGTTTGACACTGTTAAAGTATATTTGTTTGTTAAAGATCAAGTGCCCTTCTTTTATCCATCATCTTGGTTTATCTTACAGAAGTTTTACAAAATAGCAGTCAATTACGATGCTAGTTTTTATGTGAGAGCTTTGCTATAATTGGTATTTATACCTTTTGGATTCAAAAGGTTTCCTCAAAAGAGATTCTTTTTATTTTTCATGTATATTTAATTAATGTTTCTAATAATGGTTGCCATTGGAATATTAACTTATCAACAGTAAGCTTGTTTTAAGAACTTAAATTCTTTTCTGACTTTGTTTTCCGTTAACTTGGTTTCTTAAACGTTTGATATATGTTAATTTCTTTTTCCCAACTTATTTTCATAAATTGATTATTACGCTAATGCTTATGTGAATATGTGTTCCTTATAATGACACCCATTTTAATCTTTATATTGGGTGGGCCTTTGGAGTTTTGGAGGGATGATCAATATGGATGTTGTTACTGCTGCAATTTTGGGTTTGTCTGTCCTTCTTGTGACTGGTGTCGTGACTGGAAAGAGTGCTAGGCTGAATCAATTGCTTGGGATACCCTAACGTGGTTTGCTGCACTTATTGCATTGGCTGGGCACCATCACCATTTTCTTAAATGATAGTGAATTGAAGAAATGGAAGAACCTCTACAAAGAGGAGAGTACATATCCAACTTGAAATGAAACGATGCAGCAGAAGCAATTATTAAAAATTCTTCGTCATTGTATTTGTGTTATAACCAAAAAGTAAATTATTATCTCATAAAGATTTACAATGAGATTAGTGTGTGAAAATGATCGATTATATAAAAATGGCTAAGAGTGTGAACATGATTCAGTGTGAGAAGTCTTTGAAGAGGGCTTGAAGAAATGAAATAAGAATGACCAAAGTACATGTGAAAATAGGTGTATGAAAATTGACAAGTTTGTGAAAATAACTAAACATGTGAAAATGCCTAACTGTGTGAAAATGGTTAAAGGTATGAAAATAACCAAGCGTGTGAAAATAACTAAGTGTATAAAAATAGTTAACTATATCAAAACACCTCTATGAAAAGGGCTACCTTTCAAAAATGATTAAGTACATAAAAATAGTTGAGTTTCATCACAACACGTACATCAAAATGGCAAAGTAAAGAAAAATCCTAAGTGTATGAAAATATGGTTAAGTGACAAAACAAGTATATAAAAATAACAAAGGGTGAGAAAATTACTCAGTTCATGAAAATTACGAAGTGTATGTGAAAATTATAAAATGACTAAGTGTATGTGAAAAATATCTTAGTGCATTAAAATATGGTTAAGCGTGTAAAAATGACCAAGTGTAGCAAGACAACTACATGAAAATTACAAGTATATGAAAATGTGTGAAAATGATCAAGTTTGAATATATAATTTATCAACTATGATAAAATATGCGAAAATGTCTAAGTGTATGAAATGACCAAATGTGTTAAAATGACTAAATGTATTAAAATGTTTAAGTGTGTGAAATTGGCTAAGTTGTAAAAATTGCTAAGTGTGTGAAAATGGCTAAGCACATGAAAATCATAATTTTCATACACTTAGTCATAATTCACACACTTAGTTTGTTAGATGATTGAGTTGCAAAAAGGACTAAGTTGTGAAAATGACTAAGTGTTTGAAAACGACTAAATGTGTGAAAATAAGCAATTTTTTGGAAATGACTAAGTGTAAGAAAATTATTAGGTGTGTAAAATGTCAAAGTGTGTGAATATAGCTAAGTGTGTATGAAAATTGTTAAGAGTCAAACGTCACAATAGGGACCTAAACGCCATCACTACATGACAAGTCGTCATTCAAGACTGATGTTTGGGCCCCAAATGTCAGTCATGGCTGGCGATTCGCCTACCATGCCTGGCGTTTGGGCCCTGCTGGTGGCATTTAAGCCCCAAATTCCAGATACACAGACGTTTGCCAGTGTCACTGTGACACGACCCAAATGCTTGTTACCATGGCGTTTGGGTCTCAAACGCCACACACAGAGCGTTTGGCCCCAATACTCCATATTAGATCGTGGCACGCGCAAGTCGACTTCTGGACATAACTTTTGACTCAGGTGGAACCATGTGGCCTGTAAGATATCAAATCGAAGCTTATTCACACATCTACGTGCACGATGAAGTTTTCCCATCGCAGCCCAGTTTTGGGTCCAAAAAATATTATTTTAAGTACTTTCGAAAACCCATAAGCTGGTTCGGTCTTAATTTTGGGCTTTTTCGTAGTTCCTTTCTTTTCAATTAAAACGTAAATATGTTATTTTTCAAATTTTATTGGGTTATAATTTTTAAAGTAAAGGTTAAAATTTCACATTTTAATATTCAATTTCAAACTTTTAACGGACATATTTGATTTATAGATAGATAGAATCTGACATTAAGGGTTATACATGTTCGTTAAACCGATACATAGGATTTATCGATCATCATAACATCACAACCTATAATATATATGGTGAAAACCCGTGTCGCTCGATACTTATCACTAAATCACGACAACATTATCAATAATAATTTTTAACAAGTTTATGAATAAGTGTTCAATTGTATTGAGAATCCTTAATTAATCCAATCTAATTTCACATGATAAGTGAGTGTCATGAATGTTTGGATTGAAAGAATGAGTTTTTTATATTTTTATATTTTCCCGGTGTACGGTAAATAATTACAAAAATATCAATTTTAAGGAAAATTGTCAAGAATGGTGATTAGCGCCATATAAATGGAAATTAGGAGTAAAAAAGCCATTAGGAGAGAGACTGGCGATAACCTATTTGTACATGATGTTTGGGGACTGAAACAGGCGATTGGAGTCATAAAACTAGCACTTGGCTTTGACAATGCGATTAACACCTTCAGGATAGTGTTTAGGGGCTAAAAATAGACGATCCGCATATTAGGTATGGCGATTAGTTTGTACGTTCACTACGTAGTGGGGTACAAAGAGAATCTTGAGGGGTTCACAAAAATATTTCACGTACAAAATTAATAATTTTTGGAGGGGTTCACCAAAATATTTCACGTACAAAATCAATCATCTTGGAGGGATTCGGCAAAATATTTCACATACAAAATTAATAATTCTTAGAGGGGTTCACCAAAATATTTCACGTACAAAATCAATAGTTCTTGGAGGAGTTCACCAAAATATTTCTCGTACAAAATTAATAAATATTTCATGTACAATTAATAATTCTTAGATGGGTTCACCAAAAAATTTCACGTACAAAATCAATCATTCTTGGAGGGGTTCACCTAAATATTTCACGTACAAAATTAATCATTCATGGAGGAGTTTACCAAAATATTTCACGTACAAAATCAATATTCTTCGAGAGGTTCACCAAAATATTTCACGTACAAAATCAATCATTCTTCGAGGAGTTCATCAAAATATTTCACGTACAAAATTAATCATTCTTCGAGGTGTTATGAGTTAAAAGGAGTGGGGAAAGATTATTTTACTTGATACTTGTTGTAAAATGACCAACATAATCAAGAATATATTCTTAACGGTCATAAAAAGGTACTAAAAATCATTTTGTTAATGCAAAATCACCGAAAAATAACAAACAGCCAAAAAAGGAAAAAGAAATGCTAGGAATCGCCGGTATTGGGCCCAAAATCGCAAGTATTGGGCACCAAAATCGTCGATATTGAGCCCAAAACTGCCGGTATTGTTTAGAGAAACCGCCGGGATAGATTGGTGAACCCTAGTACGTAATTGAAAAATCCTACCATGTAATTTGTGAACCTCATTACGTAATTGATGAACTCCTGTACGTATTTGGTGAACTCATCCAAGAAATATTAATTTGTATGTATTTGGCGAACCCCACTATGTAATTGGTGAACCCCACTACGTAATTGGTGAACCCCTCTAAGAATTATTCTTTTGTGCGTATTTGGTGAACCCCACTACATAATTGGTGAACTCCAATACGTAATTGGTGAACCCCTCTAAACATTATTCTTTTGTATGTATTTGGTGAATCCCACTATGTAATTGGTGAACCCTTCCAAGAATTATTCTTTTGTACATATTTGGTGAACCCCAATACGTAATTGGTGAACTCCTCTAAGAATTATTCTTTCTACGTATTTGGTGAACCTCACTATGTAATTGGTGAATCGCACTACGTATTTGGTGAACCCCTCCAAAAATTATTCTTTTGTACGTATTTGGTAAACCTCACTATATAATTGGTGAACCCCATTACGTAATTGGTGAACTCTTCCAAGAATTATTCTTTTGTACGTATTTGGTGAACCTCACTACATAATTGGTGAACCCCTCCAAGAATTATTCTTTTGTACATATTTGATGAACCTCACTACGTAATTGGTCAATCTCACTACGTATTTAGTAAACTAAAAAAAACCTGCTACTTGATGGGCTTTGTGTGACCCAGATTACTCCAAATACAATCTAAGGGTCACAAAAGCCTAGCATGGATGCCGGAAATTTCTTCCGGCATCATAAAAGTTTCCCTTCAATTTCGTTTCAATTACGCAACTTCCTTCTATATTATTGGCATGGGCGTCATGAATATGCCACGTAAATGCCAAGTGGAATAAAAAAAAAGTTAATTTGTTTTACATCATTTAACTTATTACCTCACCACTTTTTCCCTCCCCTTCTTTTTCTCCATCTCCCCTTCTCACTTTTATCTTCTATTTCAATCTTGAAACTTCGTCAACTCGTCACCGTTCCTAGACAGTGACGGATCCATGATTTTATTTTAGAGGGCACCATTAGAAATAAGAATATAAATGTAAGTCTAGTTAGTTTTTTTTAATAAAAAATTAATATTTAAAAATTTGTTTACTAGTGATGTTTCTGGTTTATTCTTAGAATTAATATTATTTTGAAACAAAGTTAAATCAAATCAATAACTAACAAAGCCTTAGATTTTTCAACTCATATAACTACACTGACTCATCTATTATCTGTATTTTATTAAATAATTTTTACTTTGTATGTATAAATGCTAATAAGAAAATAATGTCAAAAATAACATTTCCTACAAAACCATATAATAGATTGTATTAATTAATCAAAATGTCAAAACAAGTTATACACTTAAATTAATATCCAAGTATTTAACTTCTTTTATACAAACTATAGTTGATTTTAGAGTACTAAGAATACATATATGACTATCTAACTTTGATTAATATTTATCAAATGAAACGATAAAAATTGTGTACTTGAAAGTAAAAAAACAAGTATAAGAATTATAAAATGAAACAAAAAACCAACAAAAAGTAATCAAACTTATGAAAAAACAAAAATAAAGTATTATTAGATCTAGATACTTAGTCAAAGAAATTACATAAAAAACAATGAGTGATGCCTAAAAATAAAAATTATAAAAATCAAAGTCAAAAGTTGACATAAACATAAATAAAAAATAACAAAATAGTAAGGGTGTTAGAGATAGTAAAATTTTAACTTAAGACATCTCCTTAATAGAAAAGAGATAATTATCAATGAACTATGTCATTATTCACCAGAGATAAGCTACGAATCAAAATTTTGTATTTTATAAAAATAATTATTAGCAAAAACACACATATACAAAAATCGAGGGGTGGGGGGCATGTGCCCTGGTATAAATTCGCCCATGTTCGCTGGTGTCCAAATGTTAAAACTCCATAATGGGAGAGAATGGTAAAGAAGAGACCGGAATGAAGAAATGGAAGGGGAGAGGCAAAGTGTTTGGATCGTAATAAATTAAAAATAGTAAAAAAATTAGAAGATGAAAGTAGTACAAAATTGAATATATATATATATACACACGTGATATCCATGTAAATTGTGTCATATATTAGTTGTTCATAGGGGTGTTCACGGTTCGGTTCGATCGGTTATTTGAAGGAAAAATGATCTGAACCGAAATATTCGATTCTTTCATATATCAAACATTCGATTCTGACACCTGTACAATTTTGTTTTTAGAATAAGTTATACTTTACAGAAAATCATGAAACACAGGTGATTTAATCACCAATACAATGCAGAAAAAACAGTAAGAATCAGAAAGAACCCAGAAACACATGTGATTTAACCACCAATACAATGCAGAAAATTAATAAGAATAAAAAAGACAACACAGTATCTCAAAGAATTGTAACTAAACCGCAGAGCAGCAAAACAAGAATCAGATCTGAACATAGAGTGGAAAACTCGATTTGGATCTAAACTGAAGAGCAATGTACAAAATGCAAAGCAGTATTCAAAACGTAATAAATCAAAGAGCAGCAGATCTAAACGTAAATCAAATTCAAGATGATTTTAGAATAAACCAGATCTAAGGACTAAGAGATCTAAGGACTAAGAGATCTAAGGACTAAGAGACCAAGATAGAGCAGCAGATTCACGAAGAAGGAGAAGTGAGGAAGAGGCCGTTCGTGAAGGCGAACCTGGATAAGAGAGAAATAAACCAGGTATGTGGACTACTACTGAGTTCGTGAAGGCGCATCTGGAGAAGGTGAACTGTTGTGAACTGCTACTCATAGTGACTTGCGAAAGTGAACCTAAAGAAGAGACTTCAACTTCAGATTCGTGAAGAAGTACTTGCGAGAAAGAGGGCTGGCTATTGAGTTCGCGAAGGAGTGAAAACATGAAGACCAAAGACTGGAGTGGTCACGAAGAATAACTCGAGAAGTAGTGGAGAACCTGGAGAGAGAACTGTGGAGTAAAGTGGCTGCTTTTTTTTATTGAGAGAATGGAAGAAAGAATGCATAACCCTAATTTTTTTAGCTTATATATTTGCGTAGGAGATTCGGTTCGGTTCAATTAAAAAACATAAAACAAAAGTTAATCGAACCAAAAAATACGGTTGGATAAAAATATCGAACCGAACCGAACCGAGATACACCATATAACCAACTGAACTGATTATTTTTATATGATTAAGTAACAAATTTTTCACCCCTAATTGTTCACTTCAGTTACGGACCCATAATTTATGGAGTTTGAGGTAGGGATAGACCCAATAAAAGGGGTCATGGCTCCCTAAAATTTTGAAACAAATAAATCATATACATAGTATATATGTGAAACGTATAATTTCATAAAATTTATTTTATCAAAATAAGACGTCAATCATGTATTTTTTTATTTGCTACATTAATTATGATATCTCTTAATTATTGATGCATTAGACTTCAATTATCGATACATTAATTTATGAGTAATTGATACATTTATTTATCAACCAGGTTTTATCTAAAAAAAATCTTAATGTATTGTTACGATTTCAACAAGTATTCCACCTTAAGCATTCTTGCACCACTAGTTAAAGATTTAGGGTCCGCGCCTGATTTGATAAATAAAAACAAACTATATATGAATAGAATTGAAAGTTGATAAATTATGATGGATTATATAGTCTCTCTGATAGATGACAAACTAAAAGTGCATTTTTCTCGTAGTGTTTTTTTTTCTCTTGTGAATTTCTCAAAGTTAATGATTAACCATATCAGTTTCTTTCAAGAAATTACCATTTCTTGTAGCTTTTCAGAAAGATTATAGTCACTTATAATTGTAACACCCACTTACTTGTCTTTAGAGAAGTGACATGTGTAGGTAAATGATCGTCAACATTCATGCATCTCCACTTTTTTTCAAGCCTTATAACTTTTCAATTGAACTACAAATATATGTAATGAGTAGTTCATTATTATGCTGAATATTTTATCACTCTCTCACTTGTAGCTCTCACTTCTATAGGCTAATGCATTACTCTATAGTCTTCTTGAACACTAATGGCGGTCAAGTTTCTTAGTAGAATCTTAATATTGTTAGAATGTGTAATTGAGAGAAAGTAGACGTATCAAAAGTATATTAACATAATTTATTGTATGACAACAAATATTCTGAAAATTGTTTTGAATTATTTTACTAAAACACGTGTAAAAAAAATTTCACGCAATTGTTGCAGGAATTATTTCGTGGGGTTTTAAGTAAAAGGCACAAAAATTTGAGATATGACACTGTTAACTTTTTTTTTCCTTTTCTTAACATTAACCTTTAAAGTTAATCCAAAGAAAAAGTACAGTAAGTAGGAAGAATTAATTACCCATAAATTACCTCATGTGCACTTGCAGAATTTTTCTAACAGAATTGACATAGGCATCCTCAAAACTAGTCAAGCTGTAAGACTTTAAAGTTCAAATACTCAGTATTTATTTATTATCATTATTTTTTTATAAAAAATATATTATAAATTTAAAAAAAATAAGAGTATGATTCGAGCTCATAATCTTTTAAGTATGAATATGAGAAGTTAACCAATTGTATCAACTCAACTTATCTTTGTTTATTATACCATTAAGAAAATAAAGTTGCGCTCTCAAAGTGCAAAAAAAAATAAAACTATTTTAAAAATCACTTCCAAGCAACATATTTCTGTAATTTGAATAGCCTCGAAACAAATGCCTCTTATAGATTCAATTTATTGTGTTTTGTGGAGAATTGCAAGATACTATAATGTTGAGATATTAAGATATTTGTGAGGATCCAATAAGAAAGATTTAAACGTTTTGATCTAAAATTTTAGTAATAAATGAAAGGTTAAGGTTAAGGGTTTTACACTAAAAGGTTAGTAGGCTATATGACATATAAAAATGGGAGACAAAAGTAAGATGTTTTTGGCGAGATCTGAAATAATCATATTTAGATTCACCACACATTAACTCATGAATCGTAGAATTAACAATATTTCATTTAGATTTAACTTGAGACGTATTGGTTAAATTTATATCTGACTCTAACACTAGTGTTAAGTGATATTTGAATCATTTCAACTCTAAAAATTAATTTATGATGTAAAATAATTTCTCACATTTAATCACTTTCTCTCCAACAAATCAACCACATATTAGTTCTAAACGAAAATTTAAAAATGAATTTTTTAAATAATTTATGAAACAAAGTACAGCTTTTGAGAAATTTGGGTTAAATAATTCATTATAATGATTGTGTTATTACATGCTGCCGATTTTTTTGACAAGTCTACTTATTCACACAGTAGTAAGCATTTACAACCTTTGAAATAAAAATATGATTGATATCAGTCGATAGTGATACTTCACTGTCACTATAATAATATATTATATAAATTACAAACATATATCCATACTTTTGAGGGACAACCACATCCTCTCCAATTCCACTAAATTGAAGATGTCATGTTTATAAAACTACTTCGGTTTGTTTTTTGTTTTTTTAGAAAGGTTTGTTTTTTAACAAATCAGCTCAGCATGATTTTTTTTAAGTTTTAAATAAACATATCATTTATTCTGAGCTGATCTTAATCATTGAAAATAAATTAATGGTCCAGATCTTCTCAACTCTCCAATGAAATAAAACTAGAGAAATAATATGTTTTCAAAACGGGTTGCTTTATTTCCAACCAAAAGCTTTTATTTCTGTTAAAAGCTTTTTAAAATATCACTAATCTCTAATTTCTAATCACTGTCACTACTACTTCTAAATTGGGTTTAGGGTGAGAAATATTTTTGACACAAATTATCCTTACTATTATATAAATTCTAAATTGAAAAGTCTTTTAGTATCATCTCTACCAAAATTATACTTATCATGTTAATTATTAATAATATATTAGTGGTGAAAAATTAATAGAAAAATTAGTTTAAATAGATCAAATTCTATAACAAATTATATAAGTAAATAATTTGATATTGAAATTAATATTTCAAATATATTTTTTACTTTTTTAAGTCTATAATATATATATATATATAAATGAGACTAAGAGGGGAAAATATTTTTGACACATGCCCGCACTATTATATAGAATTTTGAACTGATACGCCTCATAATATTCTCTTTACCAAAATCACATTTATTATTTCAATTAATAAAAATATATGAGTTGTAAAAAATTTAGAGATATATTAGTTTAAATAGATCTAATTATATGAAAAAATTATATAAGTGAATAATTTAATATTAAAATTAATAGTTCAAATACTTTTCTACCTTTTTGAGGAAATAAAATCCATCAACAAAATAGCAACAATAAACTAATTAAATATAGTCAATATAAACATCAAATCAAAACAATAGAATAAATCACATTAAATCAATACGACGAGAAACTAAAATAGAGATAAGCTTCACAATACGATCAACAATTATTACAGTATCTAGGAACATGTCAAACTGAGATATTAATTAACCTCTCTATAGCAACATGAAACATTTAACAAAAAAATATCATCAACTTTTCATAGATTGAATTCTTAGTATTTGACATAATAAGTCAGAATATGATCAAACACTTTTATGTGTAGTTTTATTTGTATTTTGTACATATTATTTAGTGTTGATTTCTTCAACAAGTGTAACACACGTACTGTTGACTAATATATTAAACAGAGTTTAAGGGGAGAAACTTTTTATTTTTCAATTTACCATTTAAGTCCCACTAGCATAGTATAAGGTTAAGGTTTTTTTCAATTCATTTATAAATCTATTTGCGAATTATTCTTTTACTAATATTTTATAAAATTTAGTATTTTATATCATTATGTTATCATGAATGTGAAGATTCATATATATTGTTTTCTCTTCTCAAATAATTTTTATTAGTTTTTTTTCATCTCACTATATAAATTTATTAGAATCATGTGTTCTTTAATTAAAAAATTAATGTAATATAAATTTATCATCTCGAGATGATAGATAACTTAATCAGAGTTCCTTCTATTTGTAATAGTTTTATTATAAATATATCATCTCTAGGTGATGCAAGAACAATTCAAATTTCATTCAATTTTCAATAGTTTAATTGTAAATATGAAAAAATTATCATTTTCTTTTGTTTTAGATTTACCTTGTTTCGAAAGTTAATGTACTTATTTCAACGTTAATAAGTATTTTAAAATTTATTGTATAATTTTAAAAAAATTCAATACGAGTGAAGTACGTGCTTTTCGACTAGTAGATTTCAAAATAAATAAGAAGAAAATGAAAAGAGTAAAGAATGAAATAGACAAGAAATAGTAAATTTGATTGATGTGTTTACTTGAAAGTCACTGACGTATTTATTAATTATTAAGAATTTTTTAAAGTTAAAAAAAATATGGGACCACTCATATGTCGTACAATATAAAGTTTAATTTTTCTTTATCTTTATATTTTTATTTATCTAATCTATAATAAGAATATATATGATAACAACTCATAGAGGTGGAACATCTCAATGCTACATATAATTTCATATCCATTATGCAATAATTTAAAGGGGAAAAATACATTTAGGTTACAAGGTAATCTACCAATTTAAACCTAAATTTTTTAATTACCAACTTAATTAATTATACTTTTGGTTTTAATTACCAGCATAATCGGATCTGCTATTGGCTATGAAAACTTGACCCTGATCCTAATCATACTCAAGATGAATTTTCGTCATTCTTCTTTCTCAGTCGAGGAATTTTCGCCATCTTCGGGCAAACATATTTATTGATGGAACAAATTGTTGGCATCATGGTAAGGGTACATAATAGGATAAACTTGCTGAAAATTTGAACATTTGCCCAAAAACCCAGCTAATATATACTCGTGTGGTGTCAAACAACAATTTCATTTTTTGTCTATTTAGGTTTTTTTAATTATGGCGCCTTGATAAGTTATTGCCTCATCAAAAAGTCATATTTAAGAGAATCTCCAAGAAATCATTTACCTTTATTTTCTATAAAATGACCTTTTAAAGTCTTCAATTCTCATGTGCTCTATCTTTACGTATGCCATATTAATGTGAAATGAGTGTTTGGCAAGAATGACCCTACTATTGAAATAATAGGTAAAAATGACTTTTGAAAAGTATTGGGCGCAAATATAACATTTTAACTAGCCTTATAAGTGAGTAGAACAATAAATTTCATAAATACGCTTATCATATCTAAAAGAATTTAATCCATCCAAAATTTTAGAAAAAGTCATTCTTACATATAAAAAATATAATGGTTATTTTTGCATGTAAAACTTAAAAGGGTTGTACACTATAATTTTTAAAATAACAAATTATCATCTTTAAAATAAAATATCTCAGTTTACTCTAATATTAAAGAAATTTTTTTAATAAAATTTAAATGAATTACTGTGATTCATTTATTACCCTCGGACTGAAAAACAATAATACTTGTGACTTAAAAATAATGATATATATTAAATTTAATGTAAGAAGTGACACGTTACTAAGATTTCTGTCCTTAATTATTAAGATTCTATTATGGTAGACATATATCTTTGTTAGTTTAAATGAACGGTTACAAAGTTTGCATGGTTACATAGGTCATACTCAACATTTATTCTTTCCCTTTGGCCTTTGGTGTGAGTGAGTACTGATGAACAGGGAAAAGGTGAAGGAAAAGTGATTGAGCAATGTGCTGTGAATTATATTGAGGTATGAGTTGGGTGTTTGGGGAGAGAGAAAAAGACAGAGAAAAGTGAAGAGATTCAGTCATCATTTGATTCATTTATTTGGGTGTGAGGTGGGGGCATCTTTTAAAAATAAAGACAACTGAGAAAAAGCAAGCTTTGCAAGAACCATGCTTCCTATCCTACCCTACACAAATCCCTTTGCAATTTTATACCCCCAAAACAAAACATCCACCATCTCTCTCTTATATGTTTAGCTTTTAAGTATGATAATTGATCATTATATTATCAATTATTTATATGAGAATGATGAAGACATATATTATGATTTAAACAATAACTAAATAAAAGGTAAAGCATATAAGTCGGTGGGACACCTGACTGCAAATAAACATTCAATCAATTTTATAAAAATCTGAAGGGTGGTTTAGTAAAATCCATTTTATTTGCTATGAGATGAATATTATTAAGAAATTCATTATTTAGTTTTTATAAACAATGGATAATTTAGTCTCGGTTAGATTTTGGTCTCCGAATATACTCTTCACAATGGAAAAATAGTAGGAGGCTCCATAAGTCAACTGTTAGGATTTTCTGATGTTCTTAGTGAATATGAAGGAGGCATGTTTATTCTGAGCTAATTATTTTATTTTTAAAGATCTCTATTTGAACAAACAAAATCATTCCAACTTAATTTGAAGAACGTGTCAAATGTCAAGATCCACAAACACCATGGTGTAGCATCGTATGTCCCTAGAGTTAATGGGGGACGCCTCAAAGTTGCTTGTGGAAGAAACTTTAGTTGATGTATAAGTGTGAGGAAAAATTTCTCTTACAAACTAACTTTCATTGATATTAAGAAGACTCAATACCATCCAACACTGATATTATAGTCGAATCCATGTTTAGCCTACATGTCTTAAACCCCATCGGAATGAAGTGCTTTAAAGAGATTATTAATATCAATTATAAAATTGTTTGATAGTAAATTTACATGTGTATTTAAAAATTCCATTTCACGTACCGACTTATGTACCACGTTTCTTGGGCCTTGGCCCCAAGTGAGCTTTGTTATGGCACGTGACAAGCCATGATGTGCAAGTGTAGTAGACCACGAGGGTCCTCTAGTATGTCACCACTTAGCTGTAATGAAAATGATTGACTCGCTGTTACTGCAAGTGCAACCCGGTCATATTTTGTATTGTATCAAAAGTTGGACGATGTTTTAAACAGGTGGTATAAAGTTGTGCTTTACTTAGTATTTGAAAGCACTTTCCCTTTTCAAATGTAAAACAATGAAAAATACACCTAACCAGGTGGTAAAGTACTTGCTTGAGGCTCCCCTTAAAGATTCCAATATTTTGTTAAGTTAAAGGATTATTTAGTACGAGATAAAAATAAATAATTTTAAAATTTTCAGGAGAATATGATAATAAGAAAGTAAAACACTCCAAAATTAACGTGTTATTGTTTGATAACAACTCGAGAATGTGATGATATAATTAATAGTGAAAATATTAAATTATTCTTATATATTTTGATGAAACATATAAGAGAATGTCATAAATAAAAAAAATTATTTCAGGATGACATATGAATACCTCTCTCTAGCTTATCCCTAACTTCTCTTACTCAAAGATAATGTTTAATTTTGGTACTAGAAATATCTTAGAAAACGAACAAAAACATTTTTTTTCTTGAAAAGAGTGATATTTCTTGCTTAATTACTTCAAAGACATATTTTTCTCTATAGAACAACTGAGCAAGTCATCTTTCCTTTGAAAAAACATTTTATGGGGTCGGGACCTGTTGAGGAAAAGGATTCGGTGGAGAGTTAGTAATGTGGAATCGATTCGGACTTTCTTAGATCCGTGGCTTCCAAAATGCAGTACTTTTCGGCCTTTATAGAATAGAGTTTCGCTCCAAAATTTTTGAGTGGCAGAGCTCATTAAGGATGGGAGGTGGGATAAAGAAGTTGTTGAGCAGTTTTTTGACCCCGCAGATGCTGATTTGATTATTTCTATCCCCATTCTCCCGAGAGCTGGGTGAGACCAAATTATTTGGCATTATGAAAAGAATGGCTCTTATTCGGTTATGAGTGGTTACAATCTGGGTGCTTATTTGAAGAATGGTATTTGTCCCTCCTCATCCTCTCGAAATGATTTGCGAGGAAAAAAACTATGGCCCCTCCCCATTCCGAACAAAATTCGGATCTTTATGTGGAAAGCTTCTCTAGAAATCTTACCTATAGGGCTCAACTTGGCAAGGAGGAGAGTTAGTTGTGAGGTGGGCTGAAAGATTTGTGGGCGGACTGATTCGGTTTTACATGCCCTCTTTGCCTATCCTTTAGTAAGATCAATTTGGTTAAAAGAAGTTGATTTTTGCCACCTGCCGATGGTGTGTAAACAGTGGCCTATGGTGGATGTGATTTTTTGCTTCATTATTAGTTTGAATTCGTCTTTGCTGCAACGTTTTGTTTCCATTTATTTTAGCATATGGTTTTTTCGGAACAAGGTGCACAAAGGAATGAAACCTTCAGATTCTTTTGATCTTTAGAACTGGGTGGATACCTTCCTGTCAAAATATAAGAAGGCAAATTTTGCCTCCTTAGAAGCTCGTAAACTCGCCCCCTCTAAGGTGAGTAAATGGATCAAACCGGCTGCATGAGTGCTTAAACTTAATGTGGATGGTGCTTGCAAGTCTGGTTTTGAGGCTGAGGCGAGAGATATTTTGAGGGATAATTCTGGTGTTGTGGCGGGGGCTTTCTCTAAGCGCCTTGATGGTGGTCTTTCTCATTCGATAAGCGAAGCTCTAGCTTTGTTAGAGGGGTTGGATTTTGCTTTATCTTTAGCAGTGAGATACATTGAGGTGGAGATGGATTCCTTAGAGATTATCCAAAGCCCTTTCCTCATCTGCGTCTAACCTGTCTGAGTTAGGCTCCATCATCTCGGCTTGCAAGGCTTTGGCTTCGGAAGGGGAGGTGATTCAGTGGCTTCACGTTACTCGCTCAGGGAATGAAGTAGCTCACAGACTTGCCTGATTTAAGCTTTCTGTTGATGACAGTTTGATCTAATCCCCCCATTGCAGCAGTGTTGAGTCTTATGTAAGTTTTATGCTTAGTTTCAAAATATAAAAAATAGTCTTTCCATCGTCTTTGCTCTCTTTTAGTATAGAAGCAAACTGCATAGAAGCATAGTTCTTTGTGGTCGAATCTAAATTAAATATTAAAACTTAATATTCGTACATGAATGCACCCCGTCACTCACAATTGACCGTTATGACATAGACTTGTTAATGTGGCACATGACGCTCATATGAAGTACCGTCAAATGTCAACTTTAACTTTTCAACGTGATTGTCCGATCCACCTAAACGATCGACCGACATAAAGTGTATATTATATTATTTTATTCTTTCTATGTATTTGTTCATATCCTTATAATTAGTAAGTCAAGTGACAAAAACTTAAGCGGGTCCCTTGGCTGGGAACATTCTGGGAGCTGTAGTCTGGTAGAATTTGGACGAGGTTACGCTGAACTGGAAAATATATTCCTTCGCTAGTATGACCTCTTTGAGAGTTGTGGATATGTCGTCTTCTCATTGTGGGAGTGAACTTAGTTGTTAGGACACTCCTTACGAGGGTTCCCAGACAAATACCGCCCATCTCATCGATGTAGCGCGCTCTCCGTGTTCTTTATTCCTGGATTCACGGTCACTGCACGTGACACATGGCGCAATGTGAAATGTAGCGTACATAAGAATCTTCCCCATAGATACCCTAGCCCACGCTGTTATGGTTATAACAAATGATGATTATAAGTTACCACCTAAGTGAGCTTATTGATGTGTCTTTACGTAGGGTCCATTGCCAAATTAATCAAGGGATTAATTAGAGTGGACCTTGCATGAAAGTTTCTCTATAAATAGAGGTCTTCCACTTCCTTGTAAAGGACCTTTGCTTCATTTGGTAACTTTTACTTACTAGACTTGGATAATTATTTTTGAATTTCTTCTCACAAAAGTATTTTGTCGCATTCCATATACTAACTCAAAATACTCGTCCTTCACCATTCAGATCTCAACCTCCATTTTCTTAGGTTATATTTATCATTTATTGTGATTAGATCACACATGTAACTGTACCCGCATGACGTTACGGTCACACCCCTTAGCTCCTGAATAGCCTCATTAACTCTCAATAATTAATCTTTTTAATGAAACTATTTTTATATCAATCAAGCTAATAATAGAAGTGAGTAAACATAAATCACTAAAACTAACTCTATCATAATCTATGTTATATCTTGTAATAACATCAGTAACTGATTTACAATTTCTATTAACTCAAATAATAAAACACCTTATGCTTGATTAATGAAGAAAGGAAACATGACAAATCACCTTAATCTTCAATCAACAGAGATGGATTCATTCTCAAGTTCAATAATTAATGTTTAATAAGTCTTTTTAATACTATGCAATATCAAGTTTTTAAACATTTTTTATATTTTCTCAACATAAAGCGATTATAAAACAAAATGGGGTTGATCTAGTAATTTAAGAACTTCTACATATTTTTACATCATTTCCGAATCCTATAGAGTATTTGAAAAAAATAATTTATACATTTTAGATTCATTTAAATGACCTCCCTTTAATTTATTTTACTTTATATATATCTGTAGTTGGAAATGTCATGCTCTTGGAACTTTTAAGTTACTAAAAACAACAAATAAATTATTAAGTATTCCAATAAAAAATTTAAAAATAAATCTAAAAGACAGTTTTTTATATTTCAAATATTGCATATTCCAAACACACAAAAAATCAATTTGTATTTTTGTTCCGACTTTCATTTAGCTTTTATTTATCGAACTTGTAATTATGTAACTGATCTGTTAAATATGTTATTTCTCTTTGTACTTGCTAAGGTGGGTCGTGGTCTTTCCCCCTACTTATCTTACTTTGGATGGTTTCTAATTTATGAGGCCCTTTTAAAAAAAATCTATAGGTTTGATTCATATTCCATAACAATCTAATTACATTACTACTGATGAAAAATATGTATATTTTGTCTATAATAGTCAAATCAAGGTAGAAGAAATAGAATAAATTTAGATTGATGTATAATTAAGTGAAATATTAATCATTTATAAATTAATGTATAATTGTTTACCCTGAATTAGGCAACTAAAATTTTGATCTGATTTTCATAATGTGTAAATTAATCAAATAAATATTACGAGAGAGGATCATAACACAATCGATTAGTGTTCCATAATCGGTAATATGTGTTTATTTTTGTTCTAAGGAAAAAGACCATAATCATGGACAATAATTAATTTGCAATAATAAGCAAATAATATAATAAAGAAAGAGAGGGAGAGGATGGAGGGGCAGGGGCCTTTTGAGAAATTGATTGGAGAGGCAATTGACTAAGCTGGAACAGTGAAATTCAAAAAAACCCATCGTATGAGAAGAACTGGTATTTTCACGCTCCAATCACTACCTACTGTGGATCTGACATGTGGGTCCCAATGTCGTCAGAAGATTCCCATTAGCACGTTTAACTCACTCGCTAAAAGAAAGAGTGGAATTCATTATCTTCGGAGCTTTTAATATAGAGAGAGGAAGTGTGTGTCTGTCAGAAGTTTTGGAGAAAGTGAACGTGCAATATATGAAAATATTTTCATATTTGACCCACAGATCTGGATCCAATCAATTCCTCTATCCACCAGGCACCACTCACGTTAGACTAATGTTGTTTCTACCCCTAAATTAATTTTTTTTTTAGTTTTATTTTTTGACAATTTATTTATTTCACCTTTAATATGTATAAATATAATGTTTTCGGCAATTTAAAAAATTGAATATTTTCTTATAAAAAATTGTTATAAAGAAAAAGTGATTTTTTATATGATTACATATCAATACTTTGTTTATCAAAATAAGTATTATCAAAAGAGTGGTAGATTCCACTTTAAATCAGTAATCCTATTATTGATTTTTTTATTAAATTATTAATCTCTCCTAGTTAATGATAATCTTTACCCTTCATCTTCTTTAATGTGGAGTCCACTTATTCTTATCACTTTATTTTCATGATAATGTAATATTATATTATGATCATGCACTTAAAATATAAATTAGTTATAAATTAAATAATAAGGTAAATAGGTTCATAAATTAAATTAAATTATAGAAGTTATTTTAAACAAATCTCAAATCACAAAAATTTATTTATAATTTATTTTAAATAATTAAATTAAATTATTTATAAATTAAAATTTAAACATAAGTTTGTAATAAGGTAAATAGGTTAATAAAAGTTTTAAAAAATAAATCACAAAAGGTACAAAAATTCATCTTGAGCTAAACTGGTAATTTTGTATGTTTGATTCCGATTACAACTCATTTATGAACCTTTGACATTTTTTTCATTAAACCAATTGAACCGAATTGACCAAAATCAGAGATAACCAGTTCAATCGTTTCTTTGATGGGGTTCTGTTTGACAGAATCAAGGAATTGAAATTTTAGTTCGGTTCGAAATTTTAATTTTTGAGCTGAAATGAAGTGAAGCGAAACTTTATTACTCGAATCTTATTTATTGTTATGATGTAATTTCATGGGAAAATCTAAATGAATCGAAGTGATCTTAAACTTAATTTTTTTATTATTTTGGTAGTAATTTTTTTCAAAATTTTGTAATTTTTTCATTATTAAGGTGATTGAAGAATCGAGCTGAACCGTATTTTAAGTCCGGTCCGTTTTGAATTTTTAATTTTTTAACAGAAATAAACTAAATTGAAACTTTATTTTTCCATTATTATTTATTTTTATCATCTAATTTCATACTAAAAAGAAAAAGAACCGAAACTTAATTTTTTATTATCTTGATAGTAATTTTTTTCCAAATTTTATAACTTTTTATTATTAAGACGAGGAATCGAATCAAAAAGTATTTTCAGTCGGTTCTGTTTGAAAAAAATTATAAAATTTATTTTGTAATTTGTTAATTTTTGTTTGTTATATTCACATGCATTTTTTTTCCTTTAACGGCTCATAGCTCCCTCCGGTTCACCCTGTACACAAGAGGTGATATGAATCCCTTTGACTATATACATTATTCACTTCTTATGAATACACATATGTGACATAACATTTTTTCTATCTACACACATACACCCAAAATCTCCTCCTCTTTCTTTGTCTCCTACTCACTGCCACTCCTACCAGTATTTGCATTTTGAATTTCAAAGGAGAGAGAAAGCTAAAGATGCAAAGTTAAAAAACTAGAGAGTTTGGTGATAAAGAAGAGAGAGAGAGAGAGAGGACTCAGCTCTTCAGCTTCACTAACTGCCCACTTAGCTCAGAACCCAAAAAGCAGAGGAGCAGTAGTGAAGCTATTGGTGTTCTTCTGCTTCTTCACCTGCTTCCTCAGCTGCTTACAGTCTAGAAATTAGGCGGTGGTTTGGCTTTTCTAGTAAAAAAAAAGATTGACTATCATTATTATGGTTAAGAGAAAGCTGTGTATTTGCTAGCTGAGAGAAACAGGAAAGAGGAAGATCTTCTTTCATGGGTAAGATTCAGTCTCTTTGCTCAGAAGTTCATTTTTGAGATTAATTTGGCAAGGAATAGAACTGGTTTTATTTGCTAGATTTCTTTCTCCTTTTGTTTCTGCTTCTTTTCCTCCTCTTTTCTTTTTGGAGGAAAAAAATTCAACCACCATCATTTTTGGGTTATCCTTTTATCAGTCTCTCTCTCTCTCTCTCTCTCTCTCTCTCTCTCTCTCTCCTTTTTCATCAGCCACACGGGAATACTACTTAAAACTTTCTTAAACTTTCTTTCTTTATCTTTTTCCTTACCTTACTTTTCTTGGGTTTTGCAGGAATAAGAGGAGCATAGTGAGAAACTGCTCCACCAAGTTGGGTAGGGTGAAGGTTTGCGTCTTGTGTGGTTGAGAAAGAAATTTAACTTGCAGAGAGAGAGAAAACACATACTGAAACGAAGTTATATTCAACTTTAAAAAAACTTTCAAAATAGTTAGTGGGTTTGAAATTTTATACCAAACTTTCTCTTTTCACCATGGATTCGTGTGAAGCAACTAGAATCGTTTTCTCAAGGATCCAAAACCTGGACCCTGAAAATGCATCCAAAATCATGGGTTTGCTTCTGATCCAAGATCACGGTGAGAAAGAGATGATTAGGTTAGCATTTGGCCCTGAAGCTCTTGTCCATTCTGTAATTCTCAAAGCCAGGAAAGATATGGGTTTACTCGCAAATTGCCCTTCTACCCCTTCAACCCCTTCATCTCCTTCACCATTTCTACCCACTAACCCAATCACTATTTCCAGACAAAATTCTACTTCTTCCAGGCTTGGAATCACTATTCCCCCTTCTCTTACTATTCTTAGTCCACCTTCTTCAAACTCTGCTACTTGGGCTACGTTCCCTGAACGTCAAAACCCAGATGATTTGATTAGTCCTTCCAATAATTTACCATTTGGGTCATCGTCTTCCTCCATGGATTCTTCCTCGTTGCCCATTTATGGAACTGACATTAACGACGAGTTCAACCTTCAAGACCAACTATCTTTCCTCAACGATGGCTCCCCACCACTTGGCGCCAAAAACCCAGATTTTTTCTATCCTCAATCTAGTCCAGCCGGTGGTGTCGGCGGTGAAACCATGCTTTTTGGTTCACATGGTGGAGGGGCTAACTGGGGGGAAGGGTATGTCCACCGCCGGAGCTGCTCTGTTAGCGAGGCGTGTTTGGGTTCAGACGACCCCAACTACGGATTTGGGTGGAAGCCATGTTTGTATTATGCTAGAGGGTATTGTAAGAATGGAACGAGCTGTAGATTTGTTCATGGTGGAGCTGGTGACGTGGCAGCTTCCATGGTGAACTCGGACGGTTCAGCCATTGTTGGGTCACCTAACAATGTGGATATGATGGATCAGTGCCATGAGCTTCTTAGATCTAAGTCACAAAGACTAGCTGCAGCCTCTCACCTCATGGCTTCTACTAATTCAATCCCTTACTCACCAAAGTCTGTCAATGACCTTCTTCAGCAACAGCAAAATGATACCCAAAGGTAAATGTACTTAAAGCTCTTACTCTATAGTTCTTGTCTATGGAGAAATCGTGGTTTTTGATGGTTGATTTGGCTGTAGAATGGCTGCTGCTTTGATGATGAGTGAGGATATGCAGAAATTCGGCCGGACCCGGCTTGAAAGAAGCGAGTTTTTGATCAATGGTGGGTTGGGGATGGTGAATCCGGCGGCCAGGCAGATCTATTTGACTTTTCCAGCTGATAGCACTTTCAGAGAGGAAGATGTGTCTAACTATTTCAGGTCAGAACTGTTGTTTTGTGATGTTGTGTGGACAGAGAGAGAGAGAGAGAGAGAGTGAAATTTTGTAAGATTTTGAAAATGAATTGATTTTTGTGTTTTTGGTATTGGGGGAAAATGAAGCATATATGGACCAGTTCAAGATGTAAGAATCCCTTATCAGCAGAAGAGGATGTTTGGGTTTGTTACGTTTGTATACCCTGAGACTGTGAAGCTCATTCTTGCTAAAGGAAATCCTCATTTCGTTTGTGATGCTCGAGTTCTTGTTAAGCCCTACAAGGAGAAGGGCAAAGTTCCTGACAAATATAGGTGAACTTAAACATACACTTTCCCTCTCATCTCTCTCTCTCTCTCTAACTTGTATTGATTGATCTATCTCAGGAAGCAACAGCAGCAAATGGAGAGGGGAGATTTCTCACCTTGTGGTACTCCTACTGGCCTTGATTCTAGAGACCCTTTTGATTTTCAGCTTGGTAAGAACACATCAATTCATTCACCTTCATTAATTTTAAAAACTGTTTTCATACAAGTTTGAAAAAGTTATACTAAAACACTTCTTGAATACCTCAGTAACATTTCGTGTTTTTGGATGTTGAAAAGCTTTTCGAAAACAACAGCGGTAAAACTCGTTTTTGCTTTGATTCTTTTTCCATATTTTTTCAAAGTTGTGTGAATTATTAATAGGAACAAGGATGTTTTACAATACTCAAGAAATGCTGTGGAGAAGGAAGCTAGAGGAGCAAGCTGATTTGCAACAAGCACTTGAACTTCAGAGTAGACGACTAATGAGTTTACAGCTTCTTGATGTCAAAAAGCATTACCATCACCGTGCTCTTTCCACCGGTAGTCCTATTCCTTCCCCTACTCATTCTCCCAATCCTTTCAGCCAATCGGTCCTGTTTCCTCCTCTTTACGGCTGCGGCAATGAAGTCCCGCTTGGTACATAAATCTCTTTCATTAAGCTTGTGAGCCACTATTGTGTTCATAGAAATCGAATCTTATATAGCAGTTTAAAATTTCCAACAGAGAATGGTTCTACTGCCTTGCGGACTGGTCCTGTCGCGGTGAATGCAGCATCTGCCACCAAGGAATTGACATCAAATGGGGACAATGGTATTGACAAGGAGAGCCCCTATTTTGAGGACAGTGATTTTCTTGAAAGGTATGGAATTTTCAAAGAATGACCCAGAACAATTTTTACCAACTTAATTTTAAAGATTAACTCACAGAAGATTATTGTCTGTTGTAATTGGAATGCAGTTTAGAGCATAGCCTCCCTTACAGTCCTTTTGCATCTCCCACCAAAGCCACTGCCGGAAAATACGTTTCTGGCTTCTTGAATCCGAGCGACAAGGCAAACGACTCAAGGGACTCGGCTAACAATAGTTCAACAACTTCATCATTACTTCCTCCAGCTTCTGCTACTCAGGAGGACATGGCATCCTTCAAATCTTTTAACTGCCAGATGCCAAGGTTTGTAATTGTATCATCAGTCAAATTTAATCTGTTACTAATTGAATCTATTACTAAATCTTTTCACGTTTGATTAATTATTCAGGTTCTCCTCCGGCCATGGGACGATAGGAATGTACCCCGGCACCGAGGGACCAACTTGTCCTGTTGGAATTTAGCTTCCACAGTTCAGGTAAGCATTCATTCCTCTCTGGTTGGTGATTTGAAAACGAGCTTCACGGATTTATTTAATAGCAGTTTTCTCGCAAAAGAAGCTCAGTTTTTTTTTTTATCTTTTTCATTGGATTCCCATCATTTTTTTTTCTTTCTTAAATCATGTTATCAAAAGGTCTTCACTTTCCAATATAAAAAGAAAAGAAAACTTCCTTTTTCTTGATTATTATGCTTATTCTTATACAGGAAGATGAAGAGAAGCATATCATAACCAAACAAAAATATATAATGTAGAGAACCACCACCACCACCACCACCATCATCATCAATATCATCAACATGATCATGATCATGAATACTATAGTGTATCGGCTACCATACAAAAAGGCATACGTAAAAGGCAGGCAGAAAAGGACGTGGGTCAGCCATTCCTTTTTATTTTTCTTTGTTGTTGTCGTCGCAGTGCTACTTTCTCTGAAGCTCTTGTTTTTTCTGCAGTGTAAGTTAGAACCACAGGTTTAAAACAGAATGTAAAAGAAAAAGGAAGACATAGAAAGAACCACAATCACTCACAGCAGTCAATGTCTAGTTGTAACTCCTAAACCTACTATTACTACTGTAATTTCTCTCCTTTTCCCTTATGTTTTTCCAAAGGAATACCAACCCCATAATCTAGTTACACTTTTTTCTTACTGTCCTAAAAGAAAGAGGTATACTTTAGAAAGCATGGTTTTTAAATTGAATAATTTTATATCGATCAAATAAACGATAAGTGGATAAGTGAATAAGTGTTGTGAAAATAATTCATAGGTTAAGTAAAATTATTTTGAGGACTTATAAATGATTATATATCTTACTTAAAATGTTATTGATGGAGAGGGCAAAAAACGATAAAAAGACACTTGTGTTTTTATTTTTGAGTTAGGCAAATGAAGGAAGTTTGGGAGTGGGGTCAGTTTTCTTTAATTTCTGCCATTGATGGAGGGGGAAAGCTGTAGGAGCCACACAAAAAGGCAGAACATCACATGGGGGGATGATTGTAGGAAAGAATGCGGGGTCCGACTAATTTATATGAAGACAGGGTGTAAATGGGTCCTACCTACCAACACCAAACTCCATGTGATTGATGATGATCCTCTTTCTGTCTCTGTCCTGTCTATATTTGTATTTCTTGGCCTTTAAAGGACATTAGCATTCTGCCCAACACCTCTATGGCTTTAGATGTTGATGCCCACACGTATGACAAAACTGCACGGTTGCTGGGAATCTTTGCCTCTCTCTTACCTTTTTCTCTCTCTTTTACAACTCATTTATCCAGAATAATTTAACTCCTTTTATTAATTAATTAAATTTTAAGTGATTAAATGATATTTTAATCACTCATAAGATAAGTTTTTTACTTAGTAAATTATTTGTTGGTGTACAAATACTCTATTTTTGGATACATTTAGACCCCATATGATGTAATGAGTGTATGCATACTATTACCGTACCGGGCTGAACTAGAAACAAGGGAAACTACACCCTAAACTAACAGGTCAACACATATGTTTGAAGAAGAAGAGCTGGTTTTGAAATAGGAGAAGCAAGCATCTAACTATTTTTCATCCAACAATTTTAGATTTCAGCCTAAAAGAGAAGAAACAATGAAATTAATGGATTCGTCTGTGTATCTAGTAGTAGTACCTACCGAGTGGGTAATGATTGAGAAAAACAAAAGATTGAGATTTCTGAAGGAGACAGACCAAGTGCTAGCTAGATCTCTATGCCTTACAGCCTGTTTGGTTTTCCGGGAAAGTCACGATTGTAATTGTAGTTTGAAAAATATACGTCAGTCCATTATGATTGAAAAACATATTCGGCTGAGCTTCCACAGTTTCATATGAGTTGTAAAATCGTTTACGTTAAATATAATTCTGGCTAATTTGGAGCTTGAATGATTGCCTGATTATGACTGCTGCACTCATATGTTGATTGTCCTAGACTTACCTACTTCTAAAATAAACATAAATAAATCAATTATTTATTTGTGATGATGAAGTTAAATCATTATTAACCTTGAGAAAATGTTGGTGTAATTAAAATATAAATACACAAATAGGTAGGTATAATTCTATGTATTTTTTTTAGATATAAAAAAGGATCAGAATATAAATACCGTGAAATCATATTTGTACGAGTTTTCAAAATCGTAGGAAATTCAAATACTGTCTGATGGAAGGGAACCTCCTCGTCTTCGCAGATGCTCTGGGTGTCACTGACTGAAGCGGTGAGGAAGGCTAACATGGAGGAAGCTGCTTTCTTATTTCTGTCATTCATCATTGCAAGAGGGAAATTTCTTACGTTGAATGACATTCATATTTCTCGTTCCAGTCATTTATAATAGCTCATCAACTTACTTAGTTCGGGTCCAGCGGGAAATATTGATCGGTGTTTGTTGTTCACTTCACCCTTTACCTAGTGCCTGGCTCTAGCCCACATGGCTAAACCTGATGGTTAACTCTTCATCTTTCCATCCTCCTGTAATGACCGCTCTCTTCTTCCTATCCTTCTTCCATAATTGTAATTCTCTCTTTGAAAATTGACGAAGTTGAAGACACGAGACAGGTACCCTACCTATATTCTTTTTTCCTTAGAATTTTTATTGTTGCCTTGAAGGTTTTCATCAACTACCTTTTCCTGTTGGTTTGTGAGATTTAAAGAAAGTATCGAAGAAGGTTGATCTGGAAAATTTCTTTGCGAAGAAGGATAAAATCCAAAACCAATTGAATCGACGGGACCGAGACATAAGAAACTATCTCGGAGAGTGAAAGAGAGAGAGATGGCACAGAGCAGAGGCAAGTAGCCGCAAGAATTTCTTCGTCAAGAGTGAGTTTTCTTCCTGTCTTATTAGTTCCTTAATTCCCCCCCCCCCCCCCCCCCCCCCCCCCNCTCCCTCAAGACTAAACCAAAATAGGCTCGGCAAGGCGGCCTTGGCATTGTAGGTTAGAGCTAAGTAGTAAATACATCTAGTACAATACTCTGATCTTGACATGCCTGGGAGAGAAATAAATTGTATAACTAATTAGTTGATGATAATGCCGTCTTGATTTATTAATTCCTTGCGACTAATCTCTTTTTATGGAGACTCGAGTCTAATGGTTTGATGTAGACCTGAACGTTTCTACTATACCGAAGGACTAGTAGATTTTACTTTTCATTATCATTCTTATTTGCATTCTGTGTTTTGTGCACTAGCAAACGAAGTGATTCATTGCGGAAACCTTGAGAAGTGCGTACTTATCTAACTGAATTCTGTATTCAACGATAGAACAGATAATTGGCCAGATTATGCGCATTACACTTCCAAAGACATTCTCTCTATTCTCAGTTTATTTAAATCTAAATTGATTAATCTTTTGTGTTTCTTTGTTTTTTGCTTAGCTGGGTGAATTTAATTGCAAGTCATTTACAGTCTTTTATAAAATATTACTTTTAATTTTTCTCTCAATTCAACATTTTCTAATTGATATGTCGGTAATGTGGCGAATTCTGAACCTACCATGATATCATTCTAAAGAAGAATTTTCTTAAACTTCAAATTTAGTGCTAAATATGACACTCATATTTCAAATTACAGATAAGATATCTGATGGGCATAAATCTGAATCTGGATCAAGGAAATCAGCTTTGTTGTACATAATTAGTTATCATCATCTATTAATGGCCGAGAATATCTTTTATCATGCAGCTGTCAACATGAAGGAATATCAACTAATAGATTACCGACGCATATATTTTATTACTTGACGAGTGGCGTAACTTGTAGATGAAGGAATCATTAATTGCAGCTTCAAATTGGACACGTTTTCTCTTTAAGATAAATCTTTAACATGCTGATACCTAAATAGCATCGATTATATTTTAATTCTAGATATAGTAGCCTAATTTATGGGTCTTACTCTAAGGTTGTGCATAAATGTAAACTTTTCCTTTTAAGTTTCTTTCGTCAGCTGGACATATTTACCCTCCTTGTGTAATTTGAAGCTGAATCATCCAAGTGAAATCTGTCAAGTATTAGGATAAAGAAAGAGTCACTCTATTGTCATATGCCTGTCTACACTATATGTTACTATGATTTCCATATTTCGGAGATCTGCAATGTTGCACGCTCCTTCTAGTAATTAGTGAAGGACATTAAGATGGCATTGGTTTGGATCTGCTTTTGAAGACTGATCCGCAGTTTTGGTGATACAAATACGTTGCAAATGAAAATTCATTAATTGTCCATCCTAGATCATTCCTAGTTGCTTTGTTTATGTGGCTTTAGCAGTATTATTACTTTCAGTTAAAAGTTTAAAATAATATGATTCCATTGGCATAATATTACAATTAGGGTGTTCAATGGTCGGTTTGGTCAGACTTTTGGAGGAAAACAAGACTAGACTGAAAATCACGGTCCTCCATATAGGAGGACCGAACGGACCATAAATCTGAAAAAAGTATGGACCGACCAGGCTGAAAATCAACGGTCGGTTCGAACAGACTTAACGAACTAAATCTGAGAGAGAGAGAGGGATAGGGAGAGGTTAGAGGAGGCGTCGTGACTCATGAGCTGAGGGAGAGGGAGAGGCGAGAGGAGGCGTCGTGAGCTGAGGGAGAGGGAGAGGGTCTGAGCTGAGAGAGAAGGAGAGGGTCTGAGCTGAGGGAGAGGGAGAGGCAAGAGGAGGCGTCGTGACTCGTGAGCTGAGGGAGAGGGTCTGAGCTGAGGGAGAGGGAGAGGTTAGAGGAGGCGTCGTGACTCGTGAGCTAGAGGGTTTGTGCTGAGGGAGAAGGAGAGGAGAGAGGAGGCATCGTGACTCGCTGAGGGAGAGGGAGAGGGTCTGAGCTAAGGGAGAGGGAGAAGCGAGAGGAGGCGTCGTGAGTTGAGGGAGACTGGAGAGGGAGAGTCGAGACTCGAGAGGGAGAGAAGAGAACTAACCTAAAACCTTAAATATATATATATGGTCGGTCCGGTCGGATCGGTCCAGAACTAACAAAAATTATGGACCGGTCCGAACTTTCGGTCCTCTCTAAAAGGAGGACCGAACCGACCATTAACAAGAAAAAACCGTCTAGACCGATCAATTTCGGTTCGGACCAGTTCGGACTAAATGATCTGGATGGTTTTTGAACACCCGTAAGTACAATAAGGGATATGGTATTTTTTTTCCTTATATTTGTGTGCAAAAGCAATAAGCAATATTTGAGTGAAACTAAAAAAACGAGACATTGTGTGATATTCTATACCATGTTTGACTTGTAGGTTTAAATGTTTCATTCTAGAACGTTTGCCTGGTTTCATACTTACTAACGAGCATAGTTTATCTGCATTTTGCTTGTTTAATTGGGAAATGTTGTTTTTCTAGCCATACAAAGAATGTTCCTACGAATGTTGTTATTATAACAAGATTGGATTGACCCAAGAAGTCCCACCTTTAGTTTGACTTTTACCTATATCTACTTGTGCTTGTTAGATGCAAGACACGGAGTATCAGAATTGTGCTGCGGCCTTTGTGAATGAGGTATTGCAACGCACATGGCTTAGTGATCTTTCAATTAAGTATGTAATTTTCTGACCCAAGGCCATGGCCTGAGTTTTGAATGATCACCAAGGAGTGAAGTTCTTCACATGATCTTTTTTTTTATCTCATCTTATGTATATTGATCAAAGAGTTAGCAAAGTTTGAAGAAATCAAGAACGGTTCAAATACGTTTAACTTCCTGTCATACTTTCACGTAGTCCCAGTGTTAGTCTTTAAATAGAGTTCTTTGCTATTCAATCAGAAAAGCTCACTTTATTTCTCCCCTTGGCGAATGTAATGTATTTTGATGGTGGGGAGACTCATCACGAAGCTTCGTTTACTCTCTTCGAGTCCTGTACAAGTAAGAGCACTATAGATGCCATGCACACATCATTTCCCTTATCATGTTGTTGTGGAAAATGATAGTAGGTAGAAAGTATTGTGATAACTGTTTCTCTAATGATTTATATTCGCCTAATTCAGACTTCTGTTTAATCTCCAAATCTATAAAAAGTTCAAATACATTTAGACACACTTGAGATAATCCAGAAAACTTGGATATTGAATTTTCTGGTGATTCCAGAAGAAATAATTTTATAAATATATAACTACTTCTGTTTATTGTTTAATTGTGTTACTATCTGTCTTGATGAATTCTCAGAGAATTTGGTAAGAAACATATAAGTGAGAACTCTGGTTCACAGCATGCCTATTCTGGAATACTAGTCCATTAACATTTGTTTCAATCTTATGCAATTTTTTATCTATATACGTACGTATTTTATGAATCTAGTTTATGAGAAGATCATGTTTCAGCTCAAGAAATTGTGCACAGATAAGAATTTTTTTTTCTTTTGTTTTGTGTGTGTGGGGGGATAGGAGAATGACAAAGGAATACACTATTTAAGGCCTATAATATAAGCGGGCAACGATACGATCCAATAGTAACTGATACTTATTGTTAACTCTGAATAGAAAACTTTCTCAAATCATATCTGAGTCAGAGTTGTTACTGAATGGTAATAAATGAAAGTACAAGAAGTTGTAATACGGAATGATAACTTGTCTAAACATTTTGTTACCTTTTGATTTTGCTCCGGCTGTCTGCTTAACTTGCGGATGAACTATAATTATCTCTACTATATTAAAAAGGGTTTAAGGGGGAGAAACTTTTGATTTCTCCTTTTACCACTTAAGTCCCATTAAATATAGTATAGATTGTTTTTGTTATTTAACTCATTTAAACTCTAATTCACTAATTATTCTTTTACTAATAATTTATAAAATTTAGTATTTTATATTATTATGTTAGTAGGAATGTGAATGATCATGTATATGTTTTGTAGATCTTTATATCATGAACATTGTTTTAGTCAATGATAATGAGTTACTGTCTATCTGCAAGATTATTATTTTGTTATTTAGTTTTTTTGATTTTATAATAAATGTAATAATCTTCAATGTTCATTATCCGTAATAAAATAATTTTTCACATTTATTTTCTCTTCTAAAATAATTCTAAATTTCTTTTCATCTCATCTTACAATATAAATTTATTCGGTTGTGCATTATTTAATTTAAAAATTCTTGTAGATAATATATCATTGAGAGATGTCGCATGACCTGTTCAATTTTTATTTTATCTGCAAAAGTCCAACTGTAAATATGAGAAAACTATCATTTTTGTTTTGTTTTATTTTAGATTTTATAATATTTTGAAAACTAATGTATTTATTTCAACCTTATTGCTAATTTTCAAACTTAATGTACAATTTTAATATTTTTTAATGCGTGCTAAGCACATACTTTTCGACTAGTTTACTGAAAAGTCTCATATAATATCTCTTTCGGTATGATCATTAGGCTCTTTCTTTTATTAGAAAATGCGTGTAGTTGCTTGTAGTAACATTTTTTTGTTTTGTTTTAACAAGGCTTCCCGTGCTTTAAAAGTTAAATTGCAATGCAATTTTCAGAGCATGGTACTAACATTCAGAAGTACTCCTAGATCATCAGTTAAGGTGAATACTTTTAAGTCTATGTAGTTTGATAGTGCTGTGATCTATGGTTATGCACACAGATCAGTATTTGGAACTGGTAAAAAGGCTAATGCAAATGATAATATTTGCAATTTGCGGGCTACCGTTTGTTTTCTTTTTAATTTTTTGGTTCAAACAAGGTTTCCGCTTTCCAGTGCTTGAACAGTTATATTGCAATGCAATTTAAGGAGCATGGTACTAATATACAGAACTATTCCTAGATCATCAGTTAAGGTGAAAGCTCTTTCGTCTATGTAGTTTGATTGTGCTGGTGACCTATTAATTATGTACACAGATCATAACAGTCCGGTAAAAAGGCTAGTGCAAATGATACTGTTTGAAATTCGCTCTTAGCTTATCTATTAACTGCTCTAGTGTCGACGACGTACTTTAGATAGTGTCAGGTTGCTTCATGTTACACGTATATGCTGAAACTATCATTTGAACAGTTTAGGTTACATCCGACATGTATAGCAATTCAAAAACTTGGTTCAAAAGTCATTCTGTGTAGGACACAATCGATATGGTGTGCTTAACTGTTGACTCTCAAAGTGTAATGTACCCTCAACAACAATCATTGCCTCTAGACCTATTCTGTAGGAGTTGTAGGATTTAAATCAGCCATCATTGTTAGTACTCCATAGCCATCAACATCTTAGTGAATGCGGCACTATCATATATTCTCTTCATAAACGGCTCTCCTTCTTTTGACAGTTGAATGGACCATTTTGTTGATGTCAGTTCAGCCTTTTCTATAATTATTATTATTGGAGAATCAGTGATAGAGCGAGCATTATCGTTAGCAAGACAAAGATGTGGTCTCTATTTCAAAAAATTTGGTCAAGTTTCGAGTGACCACAAACCTCAAGCAAATTAAGTCTTAAGATAGGGTGGGGAATTAACTCCTAAAATTGATCCTAAGAATTTGATCAATTTTGTTCTGGAGTGTGACTACTCATTTCAATATAAAGTTCTGGGAATCTATAATAGCTCGTAATCAGATGTTGCTTGACTTTTGTCATATGCACTCGTGGTTCGAGTGATTTCAACAAAAGAGGCAAGTAGCCTCATTTCTGAACCAATGTTTCTTGACTCGATGATCAATGTCAGAGATCTTTTTGCCTGCAATAGGGAGCACAGGGATTTAAAAGCACGAATAACCGTTTGAACTATTGAACACCATTGACTCAACAGTTCTGACAGAAAGATGCTAGAATCTGTTTAGCAGCAATATGTTGCTTCTTTGTTCCCTTTAATGGTTCTTTTTTTAATCCGTTTGATTTCGATTGTGTAAAAAAATGATAGCAACAAATAAAATCAATTTTAAGAGTCATGCAAAACATGTGTGATTTGCGAAATTGATGAAACAAATGTACACATAGGAAAGGAAAAGAAGAAGGTTAAATGTGAAATCATCGACGAGGTCAACCCATTAGGTGCTCTGGGACAAGTCAGGAAATTTGAAAATAGGATGACAATAAAATTAAACTACATTGCCGGAAAAGTTTTAAAATGATAGTAAAAGATAACTTTTTTTTTGTATGATACGTTAAGAATTTACTCTCTCTTCTCATAGGCAGCAATTCCCACTATTTGCGCTGGAAGCTAATTTTGTAACTTAGCTGTTCCTTATTGAGTCTTTATCCTTTTGATCATGTCCCCGATAAAGAAATAGGCTAGAAAGTATATATTCGGTTTACATGCTCTCTACTTTTGCTGTGGTTTACATCTAGTTAGATAGGATGGGATTGATTACTCTGATATAAGAGAAGTCTCTCATTTGATCTTTTTTCTTACTGCATAAATCAATTTTGTGTGAGCGTGTCTGCAGAGAACTATTAGTGAGTCCCTTGACAACTATTTCAGTTGCAAGTTTGCGGCTTTTTGTCAAGTGTAGTTAAATAGTTGACTGCCTTGGGCAAGATAAATTTGGTTTTAGTTGAAATTTTGCGAACTCCATAGAAATGCAAATCACAGTGGCATAATCTGAGTCCTTTGCAACAAATAGGAAATTCATTCTTTGGTTCACTTCCTTCCTAACTGCGTATGTCTGTTTAATTTAGGTTATGCTTGCTTACACACCGATCTAATCTTAATAATTGTGGCAAAACAAGTTTGAATCGTAACAAAATATTAATTTTATTTGTCATTAGTATGTTTCTCATTGTAGAGGATAAGGATGTTACATAGTCTCTATAAACTCGACTTACATTTCTATATTTACATCTAATCTGGGACTAGCTTGGTCCAGTCCCTTACAACTATTTAGATTCATATTCTATTTGACACATTTTTCATCAACAAAAAATTGAATCAGCTCCTGCTACATGCTTGTTATGCTTATATATTGGCAAGGTTGCAGTCTTGCAGAATATATATAATTTTAGATCCAAAGCTCCAGCAGCTAAAGTAATATCGCTGCATTTCTTAGGACCCAGCTTGTTTTATGGTGAAATTATGGTCATTGTCATGACAAGGATACTGCCTTTTGAAATATTCTTTGGCCTGGAGCAAGTATTGCCAAAGGGTCAAAAGCAGATTTTCTCTGTACAAATTCTTCCCACTGTGGGCCAAAGTGGGACCTCCACTCTTCCCTTGTTGTGTAATGGGGTAAATATTGCTTCATCCCTAGACTGGCTGTTTCACAAAATTCTAGAATTCTTCTATTCTGAGTTAAGATGTATTCTAAACCGTCAGTTCCTGTGGAAGAGGGCACTGCAGATGTAAGGAATGCAACTAAGTAGAAAATGTCTTCTTCTGGAATGACAATAGATGTTCTATTGTCCCACCTGAAACCAGAATTAATTTATCAATTCTAACAAACATCGTAAATGTATTATCTTTTCAGAGATATCAATGTGAATCATTACTTTGATCTATTTACAGGGTAAATGAGTATGGGGCCATTGCTTGTTTCTGTTAGGATATTGCCAAAGACCTCTTCTGCGAATTTGTAAATTTTGCTTTTTGGGATGAGAAGATTCAGCCATGGATGTGGAACTTCCCATAAACCTTTTGACCGTAATTTGACCTCGGATGCATGAACCCTGTCCAAGAATTCTACATATGTAACCTCTGATACGAAAAGTGTTGATGGGATATATATTAACTGAGACAATAAGTTCTCAACCTCCTGCATGGTGAAGACAAGTATATATGAGTTGTAAAATAATAGTTTTGTTTATTGATTTACTTATATTTAGTCACTCATTTGTAGAATGAATAGACCGTAGTGCTCTACCTGATTTACTATGTTGTCTTCAACCACCTTGAAGTATTTTGCCATTTCCAGACAGAAGAGAGTTCTCCCATCGGACTTGAATTTGCTGGCTTGAACTGGGTCTTGTGGATTGAATGATGATCTCCAGTTATTTAGCAGCCCTGTTCTGTTTATTATTGCAAATCCTTCAATGTAGTCAAAAGTTTCTTCTACAGATATCAAGTACTCCTGGTCTCTAGTAAATGCAGCAAAATCAGTGTACAGCACTCTGATCCATTTTACCTGCTCGAAAATGGTGAATGTTAGCAGAACTGTTATTGTTGTTTTTGAAGTTACTTCTCTTAATTATAACAGTTCTTACCATATCTGGAGCTGGTTCCAGAAGAACTTTTGCCCGGGTGATGATGCCAAACTGACCAAGTCCTCCTAGAACACTGTGAAAGAGGTCAGTATTCTGCTCTTTAGAACAGTTTATCACTTCACCTTTTCCTGCACTCAAATTCAGACAAGTTAGCATTGATGGCATGGATAAATCAGTGAGAGAACAAGAAGTTAGTGTTGCAGTAGTAACTACTGCTATTGGAGTCCTGTATGCATATAACATATTTAATGCTAACCTGTAACAACCTCTAGCTGGTGAACATTACTGATCTGAGGGCCATGCCGAAATGCCTGCCCACTAATCCCTGCATTGGATAGAGTACCGCCCACAGTTAGATGCAGATAATCTGTCCATGATTTTGGTGCTAACCCATATTTCAAGCTCTCATGCAGGATATTTATCCACAATTCACCTCCAGAAACATCCACATGTGGGAAGTTTCCGTTGTGAACCTGCATTTTTGGTCGTCGGAGTGCTTCCATGTTTATTACTATTCCTCGGTGGGCCTGTGCCTGTCCTTGAAGGGAGTGGCCATGACCTCTAGCTGCAACCGTCAGTCCTGAACTAGGACCCATCTCCCAAATATGTTTTAAAATAGTAGCAATATCAGATACTGAGTCTGGGTGCAATATTGCTGTAGGTTGGTACTGGTATCTATTACCGAAATCTCTTGCTGCATTTTGAACTTGTTCAAGTTCTAAATGTCCATCAAGGGACAGCATTCTTAATGAAGATGAGGAGCTGGAGAAACCAAAGTTCATCCGGACTGTAACACAGCTTATGAACAATATCATGATGCTTCTTATGAAAAGGAAGCCAACTTGGGGGCATCCCATTTTTCTGTTGGAGAAAGTTTGAGAAGTCAGAGATGAAGGATTTGCAAGCATGTGGGTTATGTTTACTAAAGAGGGAAAGAGGGAAAGGTGTACAAGAGCCAAAGAAGGGAAAGAAGGAAGATTTAAAGGAAGAGATTTGGGTGGCTGAGTCAACCTTACTTCAGTCGTGAGAATCCGTATGAAGACTGCTTACTTGGGTGAAGGAGTTTTAGGATTTTCTTTTAGTTCTCCTTTTTGGTTCCTTTTGTTTATGGCAGAAGCCACCAGACATGCCAAGTTGAAGGAAGAAAAAAATAAGTCACAAGAAAAGAGATTTCATGAATCTTTGCACTTTTCCCAACAGTTGCAACCACAATCTCACATTTTTTTTTAATGAAAGACAAAAGGTATTTCAACTTCTTTTTCTTTTTTCATTAACTTCATCAACCATACTTTTTCCTATTTTAGTAAGAAAATATTACTTATTTTTTTGTTTTTATGCCACAATGCATATTCCTCGGCGCCGGCCTCCGATGACTCCTACACCCACACCTTTGTTTCATTGAGACATATATCATGATGCTGTTCTCCTTTACATTTTCTTGTCATACTTAGTAACATCGCGTATCTACTTTCAGATCGAGTGCCCCCAGCTTGATTCATTTGAACGCAGACAGGTAGACCAGTGGGGTAATAAAAGGGCCATAGGGCACGTGAAGTTCAAATTTATGTATGCTTTTGAGGGGGAGGAGCTATGATTGGTTAAGCTGGGTCACTCTGTTTGGTTAAGGAAAGAGAGGAGCGAAGATGGGACGCACAGCTTGGGGGAAAGAACGCAAAAGTCTATTCCTTTGCCTATCTTCAACTACAGTTTTGAAGCCTCAGCTCCCAACTGTTAGACAGGTATGAATGATTTATTTCTTCGTATTTTCATTAATTTCAATTACTTCACTACCTATTGTGCAATTGTCTTTTTGTTTTTGCTTTTAGTTGCATGTTGTGTGTGAGATCCAATGACAAATTTGCAGCTCTAAGAGAAGCATCTCCTTCACCCTTTCCCCTTTTTATGGTACATGTTACATAACTTTGTTTGTTTTAGCTCAAATATAAAACGATAAATATTAAAATGTCAATCACTTTTGTCGTATTTGGGTAATTATGATGTTTAAAGTAAAGCATGTTACATCAATATTTGACCGAAATAATAGTAAAATGTTATCCACTTTTGTCTCAACGCATACAAATTTTTTCACATTAATGCTAAGAAGAGGAACATTAGGATGCATATGGTATTCCAAGCGTAGAATAAGGATGGAAGATACTCAGATTCCTGAAAATTGATGCAGTAGACTACTGCAAAAAGTTGATGTATGAACCTCCTAAAAAGAGAGACTTTTGGTAGGCTTTTGCAACAAGAATAAGAAACAAAAGTTCTGAGTATTTGGATTTTTTAGGTTCAATACTTCATTTGAATTATTTTTCATGTTAAGGTAAAAAATTTATCCTGATTTGCGTTAGAAAACTTCTGATGATATGATGTGTTACTCAGACTAGTCAAATTACATGTAGGGTGCACCATGAAATCATGAATATAAAAAAAAGGACAACTGAGATATAACTCAAAACTTTTATACAAGTGTCATCAATAAACAAAGTCACCATTTTTTCATGCTATTATATAGACTATGTTATAATTTGTTGTTGGATAGAACTTTCTTTTATTATGGATTACAAGTATCTCAGATTCTCATATGTGAATTCTAGTAACATGGTCCTCTCATTTGTGGTAAAAAACCTAATCCATGATTACATGATTTCTAGAAGGAGACCGACCATTGATTATTAAATTTAAGATTAGACTATATAGACTTTCAATTATGATGGAACACACCCTAACACGTATTCATCGAGCCTTACTTGTGGGGTATCTTATGTCACTTAATGCTTCATATGAAAGAATAGAAAAATCTCTTTATGTAGTGAAAATTATATTAATCAAATTAATCACTCAACAAATGTAACCATAGGGATCCGAGGGATGGCAAAGCAAGGATCTAATTTTTGCTTTATCGATTAACTAGATGAGAAGTCAGTGTGTGATTGGGTAGCCGGAAATCGAGTGTTGGCCAATGATAACACATAAAGTGGGTGAGGTGGCCACTAGGGTGAAGAAAGATGGGTGGGATTGCCACGTTGGGATCAGTCACCCTTCCTCATCATCATGTTAATGAGGAAAAAAGAAATGAGGTTAGAATGGTTGGGTAGGACAAATTTTGATTTTAGTAAAAATCAAAATCAATTGGATAATAAATAATTATACTTATCATGTTCCCTATCTCACTTTAATATTCTTCTTTAATCAATGTTTCTCTGTCCCTTCCTATCCATTCAAATAAAATCTAAGAGCTAAAAAATCTAGTAATTCAAATCAATTTTTTTTGTCTTAAACCATTATTATTATTAATCTATTTATTTATAATCAACAAATTTAAGAGATAAAAACAAAACTCATTAGGCCAAGTAGTTCATGGCTTACCAAAGAAAAAAAAATATTTGTAACATTAAGTTCCAAAATAACACATCAAATAAGTATCTACTTTTTGTTAGTTAATGAGTCATGTTGTGCAAAATGACAATGATTTTCTTTGTCAGCGAAGACATTTATTGGGACTTGCAATGAATTTAGGGTTTCTGTTCATTCAAATCTCTGATGTTTTATCTTTGTCATGTTTCCTATTATTTTAGTGAATAATGTCAAGAATAATGCAATTTTTTAGGAGCTTTGTGGTGTAGAAATGAAGAGAGATGAACTGTCCACCATTAGTAGACTTATTTATTTATGTATTGTTTTACTTTATGCATAGAACTTGCCAAAAACCTCAATCATCTTTCTGTTCCTATGAAACAATATTTTATAGAAAAACAAAAATTAAGACACAGTTCTTTCTTCTATACCATTCCCTCTCTGAAAATAATAAATATGGATAATATTCTCAACTTGTGGAAACAAAAGAAAATGTAATCACAAAAAAGTGATGCTCACTCAAAACAAGTCTTCAGGCCCTTGGAACTTTTTCATTTGAGCTACCCCTTTGTGGTTGATATTAGTAATAGGTTTAAATGTGAACACACCAACTATATTTTACCCACTATATTTTAGTTATTCTGTAATCACATATTTTAGATAATATTTTAGCTGGTTTAGCAGCTGGACTTTAAAGTTTTTGCTAGCAAACTCCTATTATTCAAAATTAATTAAATTTAGTTCTTTACGTACATCATTTGTACATGTTCTCTTATTCAATATATTTATCATTTTCCAATGAGTTTCTCATGTATTGTTAATTCATTTGCTATTTTAATTAGATAAACTTTGGTTTCGCACGATGTAAAAAATCATTAATCAGAAACTTTTTTGAAAAGTTTTCTATTAGATAGTTTTCAAAAGGAAATTAAATTTTTTTCCTTGATTAAAATTATTTACAACTAGAATTTTGCGTATCAGGGAGATTAATTGCAGAAATTTAAAATTAAAATACTAAATGTATTAAAAATTGTATAAGTGATGTGATTGCAAAACAAGTGTGTGTTGGCATTTTTACTCTCATGTTAATGGTATCAACAGTCAATACACATTAACATTAAAGTGAACCTAAACATTTGTTGGGTACTAAGAAATTTTGTGGTTCTTGAATTAGTTTTTGACTTTTGTTCCCAAAAGAGATCCGTTGCAGCCCCCACAGTTAATTATAGTTGAAGTGCTGATCTGGATCACTTCATCTTAGGATAGAATTTTGATTCTCTTTCCTGAGAACAAGAATTTCAGAAGTAAAATCTTTGACAACTATAATACTTCTTTAATCAATTGTATAAATAATTTATATTCACACGATTAATTAAATCTCATATCCATATCTTAAAGATTATGAATTCAAGTTATATTTTTTCATTTTTTCTTAGAATTTGCAAGATTGGTTAGAAAAAAAAAACAAGAACACTCCAACTAGCCTCATGACCTGACCGATAAAATAATATTGTCTAAATATTTAACGTTGCTTCTTCATAAAGTACTTCAAAATATGTGAAATAAACTATTTAAATTTAACTTTGGTAGCTTAATTGGTTAAACCCGAGTTTGTTTCTTAGATATCATTAGTTCGATCCACACACAATACACTGAAAGTTTACTTGTGTTCACTTCAAGACTCGTTTGATTAGTTATATGTAAGTTCGGCGATGTTAATTATAGTTGAAGTTATTTCAATAAAAATCACTCACAAAAATGATTCATAAAATCATAAAGAGATACATGTGTATGTGCTTATGGGCAATCATTTTTCATCTTACTTAGAGCACCACAGTCAACTGTGCTTATAAAGTGTTCTTGAAAAAACAAGATCTTCATATATCTTAATTATCTATTCTTGCTTAATGCCCCTTTCATGTTCAGTCTCTTTCACACTAAATACAGATTCATAGGTAATTAATTATCCAGTCAACAAATACATGGCGTCTCCCTTTGAAATTCATTTTAGAAAGTTATTCATTCTCTTGTTTTTTATGCATGTAGTTTATATTTCTTTTCTATCTTAATTAAAGAGAAATAGACCATATAAGAGTGAGAAGCTAATTAACTAAGCATTCAGTAGTGGTCCTTTGGTTGTTGCTTAAAAACCCCATTTGCTATTTATTCTATTTTCATTTTTACATTATCAATATTGCTAAATTGGAAAATATCTACTAGAAAAATGGGTGCTTCAATATTCATAAATATTGATCATTAATAAATAAAACAAAGCATAAATATAGTTCTTATAGGTTACTTTTCAATTTGAACCCTCAATTTACTAATTGGAATATCAAATTACGGGAATTTTGTTCTTTTCGTGCATAGATCAATATGACGCCGCTACTTCATGCACCTCACGTGATAGGCTTGTGACAGCAAGTGAAAAAAAGAGAGTTGTAAGTAATTCGTAGAATGAAGTAGAGCAAAAATTAAAAATATTACAGCCACATTTGATTCACCCTTTCATGGAGGGTGAATAAAATGAATAGATTGTTTATGAATTGAAATTCTATAAATTAATTGATAAAATTAAAATGGGTGGATTAAATTGACGAGGATAAACTCTAGCTAGGGGACTAAACTGTATTATTCCAAATAATAAATAAGACAAAGACAGTTTGTTTCTAATAGAAACATACATATGGAGAATGTCTTTGACCCAACAATTTCCATGATTTGTTGAATGACTTTCTAAAGGTATTATAAATCTATATACTTTTTCCGCCACAAGAATCTCTCTATCTCTCCAAACACCAGTCGATTCAAAGTTAATATGTTGTATAAATTGACCTGACCTAACGCACATACTTTATTGAAGATGAAGAGAAACCATGTGCTGCAAAGGGATTGGTTAGGTCCAAATCCAATGATGATTTTTGAGAGTTGGAGACATACTTAAAAAGTTAAATCCAATAGTGGTAGACATTCTCTTGCCCGTATAGAATTGGTCTTCTTTATTTAATGTTTGAATATGGGGTGCTTTTAAATCTAACATTTTCTTCTTGTACTTGGGGTCACTTTTCAACGCAGCACCATTTTTCTGGCATATTACTGGAAGTTTTATTGAATTTATTAAATTCTTTTTCAACACATTTATTAAATCATTAAGTTTATTGAAATTTTATTTATTAAATCTCACAACATATTAGTTGACTCTTTTAATATATTGTTGAATCCTACGATATTAATGTCGAGAAAATACCCCGACATTGAAGAATTTTCCCTTGTATTGATTACAAACTCCCTTATTTTCATTTCCCTGTTAATGTACCATTTGAATACATTCTTGTATTAGTTTTAGGAAAGATTGTTCTATAAGCTAGCTAGTGTGAGAAGTAATTCCGTCTAACGGTATCATGAGCTTCGTTAAAAGTTTAAGTTGATAGGTTAAAATGAATTTAATTATTTCATATTAAATCTCAGTACTTAAAATTTCTTAATGAACCTAACACATGATCTTAACTCTGCAGTAATATTATTAACGTGATGATTTGAACTTATGATATCTCATTTTTATACGATGTTAAACTCTCAATAATGTTAAAAGTTTAAAGGATCGGGTTAATGTGAGTTTAGTCATCTGAACTAATTTACTTCACTTGCTTATAGAATGAATCCGAATCACGATCCTAGGGAGGGCTACAACTATACGACAACTACTGGACAGCCCAAACCTCTAAGCTGCTACCAAGTGAGTTTGGACTTGGAATGATTGCCAGAAAAAGAGTTAGGCCTCTCAATTGATTCTATTTTTATTTTTAAATAATTACATCAAATGGATAAATTTTAAAAACTGAGTTAAAGAATAACAGATTTTTTAAAATTTTAAATAAATTATGGATTTGAACACCACATCATCAATTAGTTATTGATGATTTTTCATTGACAATTTTACCCTTCATCGACAGGTTTAATTATATAATTTTGTGAGAATATTTCACTAAATGAAATATCATTATTTTAGGAAATTTTGAGTTATATTATCATTAATATATTTTTTTCACCTAAATTAAATTAATAATAAATATTTGTTTTGATTCCTTTTCCTTAGTGAATTTGGCTATGGAAATTATCTTTTCCATAACAATGATATTGCCATCTGAATTTTTAGCTTTGTTTGAAGGAAATTCAACATCATTAGTGTGATATTGACATAAAGTTTTGCTAGATGCAACATATGAGGAATTGATTCATTCACTTGGTAATAATAGTCAATAAAATGTTCTAGAAGACATTCAAATTCATCATATACCATCCTCTAAAACAAGACGTTTGACCAATAGATCGTAGAAGTAAATGATCTCATCGATAGCTGAATTTAACAGGTTAAAATGTGGAAGGTGTCATATGATTGAATATAATCAAAAGAGATGCATGAATCCAGTGACGTCAACCATCAGTTAATCAAAGAAACAAAAAATATATATATATATATTAGATTTTGAGGTTGATATGCTTATGATAAGAAATTTTCTTGATCAATGTTTATATTATTTTTAATTAATTTGATGGATGTTTTTAATATTTGAGTGATGATAAAGGAGGAAGACCAAGCAACAAAAATTGAGAAGCTTGACGAGTGATTAATCGACAAAACAGCCTTCGAAACCTTGGCAATCCTTTTTAAACTGGTTCACACACATAAGGTTGTATTTGCACACTTGGTCCCTTGCCAAAACTGTTTTGAGCTCATTTAGTTCACGCACATTAAGAATTAGTGCACCTTTTGCTTTTTTTTTTTTTCCTTTTCTTCTTTGTATCTTACTTGGTTTTCTTTTGGAATTGAAATTCTAAGGCTGTGTGGAAGTTTTCAGGCTATAGAAGATCTTGTTCGAGGCTTTGTCGACCCAGTGAAGGGTTTATCTTTCATGGAACTCTACTTTTCCTCCTTACTGATAGTGAACAATTTTGCCAATGATTTACTATACTAAGTTGATCGTTTTTCCTAGTTTTCAATCTGTGTCTCAATCTGTCTATCCAATGAATATGTAATTGAATAAAATTTATTTTCCTGAAAAATAAAATCCCAGTGATCATTGAATATAGAGCCATTTTCTATTTACCAGTAATCGTAACACGAACAAGTTCCTTCTTTGAAATAGTGGTACCTGATCCTGTCCCTGACAATAATCTCTCGATTATAAACCTTTGAAATGAATTTCGATGGCAATCACCACACACTCTTAAGTTCTTCACGATGCGAATCGGAGTTCCAGCCGCTGTATTCATCAACCCGAAAGCAATTGCCAGCTTCTCGCTATGCATTGACAGAGCCGTTTCCTTATCCTCCTCATCATCAATGTCAAGCAATACTTCTCCAGATTCCGGAACATACCCAGCAATCTTCAGCTTAGTTGTCATCTCATCCAAGAACAGGTAAAGCTTCTTAGTTTGAGGGTGGGATCGATCCCCGACAAGAAACTGATGGAACACCCCGTTTAACTCGATGGAGCTACAACCCGGGATTTTCCTCTTGCTGCTTGATCCGATCTTCTTTCTCAATGTCTTTGCTTCATTCCACCTCCCAGTCACTGAGTATATATTGGATAACAGAACATGACAGCCGAGATAGTCGGTATAATCGGCATCGATTTCCTTGATAATTTTCCCTATTCTCTCTGCTCTTGCAATATCCTTGTGTATTTTACAAGCACCAAGTAACGCACCAAACATGGCGGCATCTGGTGTCACACGCATACTTGATATGAGCTCTTCGGCTTCCGCCAAAAGCCCAGCACGTCCGAGTAGATCTACCATACACCCATAATGCTCAATCTCTGGCTCAATACCATAAGAACTTACCATTGATTTAAAATAACTTCTTCCCTCCTCAACTCTATTTCCATGGCTACAAGCGCTTAACAAGGCAATAATCGTGACTCCGTTTGGAGAAACCTTTTCAACCTTCATTCGTTCGAAAAGGTCGATTGCTTCCTTGGGTTTCCCATGCATTGCAAACCCACCAATCATGGCATTCCAAGCCCACACCTTTCGCTTCAACTCGTGTGCTACGTTAAAAATTTTGAACGCGAATTCTAGTTCTCCACATTTCGAATACATATCAATGAGGCTGGCAAGCAACCGCTCATTCATTCGAATATTATTCTTGTCCATATAAACATGTATCCATCGTCCCTGGTCAAGTGCCACGAGATTTGCACATGCTGCAAGAGCACTTACCATTGTGTATTCATTTGGGTTGGTTCCTTCTTGCAACATCTTGTGGAAGAGATCCAATGCCTCCATGAACTGACCTACCTGAAAATGATAAAAGATTTTCAATTTTTAGCCTGTTCAGCACTACAATTTACATTGATACTAACATGGCATTGTCCAAAATCCGTGTAATCAAATATTGTATATTGAATCACCTGAACATAACCAGCAATCATTGTAGACCATGACACCACATCTAGGTCAGGCATTTCATCAAACCGCTTCTTAGCATCCTCCATTTTTCCCAACCTCACATACCCAGCAAGCAATGTATTCCAAGAATACAAATCTGTATTTAGGCTCTGATTCAACACCTTTCTAGCCTCCTCAATCAAACCCAAGATTGCATACATTCCGATTATCGCATTCATAACGAACAAATTACTCTCAAGTCCTACTTTGATCGCATGAACTCTAACTTGTTCTGCCTCTGGAATTTCCAACCCATTACTACATGCCTTGAAAGTGAAGACAAAAGTATAGCGATTGGGTAGAAAACCCGAATCCCGGATTAAAGAGCGGAATCTTATAAGAGAACGATAAGAGGAAGCGGGTGATACCGAATCAGCCTTGATAATGGTGTTAAACAGGAAGAGGTCTGGTTTGGAAATTTGGTCGAACACAAGGTGGGCATAAGACAAAGAATCAAAGGAAGAACTTGACAGCAAATTGAGAAGTTTGTTTGCTGGGATAGGATGTAGGATTAGGCCTGTAGTGACTAGCTGAGCATGCATTTGTTTAATTTGCTGTATTGATTTGCATGAATCAAGTAAAAGGAAGAGCTTTTGATTTGAATTTAGCGGGCTTTTGAAAGTGGAATAGCAACGTTTCATATTTAAGGATGGCGGATAATCTACACTCTCAAACTACTGTTGTAACACCGACAAAAAACAGAGACAACACATAAAAGCAGTGATATGAAGCAAGACACGTGCGTAAAAAGAAATAGGGTGTGTGTTAGAACAGGACGGGTTAAATAGTGTGTGTGTGATCAGACGGGATAATAGCAAAATAGGATAAATGAGCATGTAATAAAGGGAAAGTAGGTTTCTAATGAAGAGAGAGAGAATCAAAGGTAAATGATGTTATATTCTACTGTTTGGTTACGAAAGAAATTGACATGGAAAATATTAGATGGGAGTGTATAAGGAATTTCCATTACATTGTTAATTTTATTTAATTTGAGCTACCATCATCTTCCTTCTTATCTGAAGCTTTTCTTTTCTTATTGTGCTATATTTTCGAAAGACCATGAATTTGATAAGAATGACTTGGTTTTGTTATGGATGGCCGAGGGTTTTCTTGATCATTCAGGCGAAGGAAAGCAAATGGAGGAAGCAGGCAGTGAGTTCTTTGATGCGCTTTTGTTGAGGTCATTGTGTCAACCCAAAAGCTTAAATAGGATTGGTGAGTCCACACCAGCCCAATGACTCAATGTGGTCGTGTGCATATTAGGGTTTTTAAAATCAAAAAATTTCATAACAAACATTTAATTATATTAAATATAAATTTTTTTCTATGATTATGCGTATTTAGATAAACGTATTTAGAGTAGATAGAAACAATTTTATACATTTTTTGTATCGGAGAAATTCTGACTTAGTGAAATCCTATTGATCGTCTCACGTTCTTCGTAGAACTTAAATCAATATTCACACTAACAATCACTCGTAGGATTCACAAATATATCTCAGAAGGAAGTCAAGAATTGAGTGTGGGCTCTCAAAACAACAGAGGAATAAAATTTTCTTTCTCTTCCTCTACATAAAAGTCGGCGACAATAGGGAGGGAGGGGAGAAAGAAACACATTTCTTGCTCTATGTAATCACACATTGTGGTTAGGATTAGGGATGCAATCATATTATCATCATTTATATCATAATTGTGAAATTTACACATATATTGTAAATTGCCAAAATTCGCCATCTCCCTGTGCTGCTTATGCGAATTTTACATCTCCTTTAGAGTCAATACTATGTCCAAAATTCATCAATCTAACAGCCGATGTATTGTCTGGCAATTCGATCCCACTCCTTTGACATATAAAAAATCGCAACTAACTAGGTCAAGTTTCGTATTCACCTCAGGATTAAGGCAATTACAAAAATACCATTAAGGTGTAACAATTAGATTTAGAGCTAGATACACGGTTTTCCTCTAAACTAATTTGTTACTGGTCTATTCAACATGTTCCATAACATGTCTAGATCAACCGTCAGAGTCTCCATTCTCATGCCCCAAGACCGGCATCTTTTGATTCAATCTAACAATCGTAATCAGACTCGATTGCCCAGTCGATCTTAAGACTGCAAATAATATTCTGAACTATTTGTGAAGAGTTTGTTTGGAAAACCCTTCTGTCTTTATTATTCTTACGTTGATAATAGTTCCAAGACTTGAGTAAATTTCATTCATTTATTAAATTCAGTAATACAATACATTCAGAGAAATAATTAAATAATCATAAATAGTTATTATACTCTACTTTATAGACATAATTTTAACAAACTGTGGGCGTGAACACACCCCACCAAGCTTTAACTGTGATTAAAAAGTCTTACTCCACCAAGTGTACTGGATTGCCTGCAAAGTAGGTCGAAGAGAGAACTTCAAGAAACGCCAAAGCCTCAGCTACCTCCACCAAAAGTTTACCTGGGATCCTCTCAGCCATGACAGCTAGCACCTTGCACGAAGCATCTCGGATAATGATGCTCAGCCTTGTATCGAGAGGAGAACTGTAAGCCACGTCCACATTAAGCTTGAAGAAATCAATTGGAGGAGGGTGCCAATGACCCGGCACTATCCTCATACAACGGGGGTAACCTTGTTCAGGAAAGCAACCTTTTAATTTCCTCAATGAAAGAGTTTGCCCAACAAAAAATTGTCCCCAGAAAATGAGTTTCGACCATTAACCACCTCGTTTCTATTCCACCAGGGAGACCAGCACAAAATGATAAACCATGAGAATTCTGAAGCTTGAATGGTCTTCTTTGTTGCCAAGAAAAAGTCCATAACATCGCCTTTTTTAGGAAAATCCAGAATGAAAGGTAAAGAAGCACGTCAGATCTCCTTAGCTACGTTACAATTGAACAAAGCATGCACAATCGTTTCCTCCTTACCAAAACGTGTTTCAAAGAATAATATTTATTAAGTAAATATGATTTAAAATAATATTTTTAATGAATTAAAATGTTTCTAGATAAATTACTCTCAAACGCACCCTTGAGTACCCTTGAGTAGTTTGAGAAATGAATCAAATTCTAGATCTTTTGTTTTCAAAAGAGAATTATCAATAAAAATATTATTAAACTACCCCACATATAATAATACATATGGCGATTGAGATATCATAATTAACAAGACCCTCAAACGTTTTAAACTTAATTATTTGTTCCCTTTGAATTTTATTTCATGATATGTCACTAATTTATTTTGTGTTTACATGTAAAATTGGGGAAAGGAATAACTCAAACTTATTCACACAAAAAATTGCGAGAGGTCCGGTCTATGTCCCAAAATCATGTCCATGATACTCAATTTCACATAACAAATTTAGTGTTACCTTTGGGAAACATAATATTATCACAGCTTAATTTGATTATACACAATAAATATTATATACTGCAATTTTGGTTAAATGAGGAAGTAAATCATCTGTCTCTATGAAAAAATTGTCAAAATAGTTGCATATGCAAAAATTTTAGATAACTAACAAGACGCAAATTATGAAGCTCAATTCGAACAACTTCTTATAATAGTCAAGTATAAATTTAATAATATCTACTAAAAAATACACTAATAATGTAAGAGAATAAGTTAATTGCTAGTAGCATAATCCATCTTGGTTTAAGCATGTGATCATGAATAATTATCATTATGAAATTCATATAGTCCTATTGGCAATAGTCAATGTCTCTAAATGAAAGTTTAATAGACTTCAGTGAGGATCTAAGAGAATGCCCATGAAAGTTAGTTTAGGTCTGGGATTAACTTTACCAATATAAAAATGTTCTTTGAAGGCTTGAAGTAAATTATCAAACAGATAAAGTGCATTTAATTTTAGCTCCCAAAGAGAAGAACCATTGTTCTTTTCAGCGGCCAAGAAAAAAAAGGAAAAACTACAGACAATCATATCTGACACTATGAAATTCTTACAATTTTTCACCTAAATTCTCACTCAACAACAGAAAATCACAAAACCCAGAAGGAAATCAGTAACAAGTAATAGAACAACGAGACTCCATGTCTAAATTATGAAATGCAGGGAAAACACACATTCTTGGTGGGGGAAATGAATTCAAGATCTGAGTTTGAGCATTAGAATTGAAGAGAATCATCCCATCATTTTCATCATCAAACCCACTATGGTTCAGTGCGCACAAGGAACAAACTACCATTACTTCTGAAAATCTGATGAATACTGAAGAATGAAAGGGAAAAAGAAGCTTAAATTGGAAGCAAATGCCAACTGCCTCTACGTCTTTTTATCTCACTGGCAGCTGCTAGTGAGACTAGCGTTCGTGAAAGCAGATAAATTACAGGTAGAGAGAGGGAGAGAGGGAGAGAGGGAGAGGGGGGGAGAGAGAGATATGGGGGAGGGAGGGAGGGAGGGAGGGAGAAAGAGAGAGGGAGAGAGACGCTTCCAATTATTAAGTCTAAATGTCTTTCCAATTATTAAGTCTAAATGTCAATTTTTAATGATAATGAACCGAAATTATGGAATTTAGAACAAAACAAAAGGAAAAATAAATAATGTATATAATATATATATATATATATGAGAATGTCACACTTAAAAAATTAAGTTAAAATATAATAGTTAATTTCATTCAGATGATCATTCTAATTTTTTTATTAATCTAAACATTCTAGATGTTCTAGTATTTTTTTTTACAAGGATGTTCTAATATTCTGATAGTATATCTTAGAAAAACTTTTCCGTTATATAAATAATGGTGTAGAATATAACTTTATTATTTTTCTTCCATCATTCTTCCATCCAACTTCTCTATTCAAACATTTATATGGGTTTCTTTTCTTTGTGTGGAGGCATCTAAGTTCCTTCAATTTCCATCAAATTCATCCAAAAATCAACAATTAAAAAAAATGAAATTTGGTTGTGTTGATTTGAACGAACTGAACATTCTGGTTCCAACCAATTATGCGATGACTTACAAGTTGAGAATGGAATAGATAGGGGTGATCAATATTTCAGTAAAAAAATGGGTAAATTTTTACCGGTGGAACGTTATGGCCTGAACGATAAGGGAACCGAACCCACCCCAATATATGTGGTTTAATTTATTATTTATTTTTTAAATTGGTTAAATGAAGTTTAGGGTTTGTAATTTTTTTAAAATTTAAAATCTTCCCTTTTTAATGTATTTTAACCCGTTAAAATGAGTTTAATATATATAAATCTTGGATGTTCTAATGCCTTCCAGGTAATTTTTTTTATTTCAATGTAGTAGTATTTACAAACTAATGTTTTGATTTATGAACTGAAAATCTCTCTTTGTTATAATAAGCATGGATATTGGAAGATATCCCTTGATTGGAAGGCTTACTGTACCAAGGTTACGACCAAGTTACCGAGGATTCTCAAACTGGTCTTCAACAACAATGATACTAGTTGAGAACATACAAAAATATATTTTTTCAAAAAAAAAATTTAAGTTGTGAATTCCGAACTTCATGATGCCTATAAGATCATAACGAAAGATATATATTACTACTGTAATTTTAGTTGACAGTTTAATCATCTTTGGATCCCAACCGATGAGGAGGAGGAAACAAGATACTGGAAATCAGTAGCAGGAGTGCAACATCTGAGGGAAGAGATATGTTCAATATCCTCATGTTGAAACAATTGTGTAGTCTACACGATGGGGGGTACAAGATGTCTCTGTAACCATTGTGTAGTTTACAAGAGGGGTACACGATCATCGCCTACCCTTATCGTAGTTTACATGATGGTTAGAAGATGTCCATATAACCATCGTGTAGTCTACACGAGGGTACATGCTCATCGTGCACTACTTGTGTACCATGATGTAATTGTCTTATCTGATTTATTACATGTATTCATGTATTTTTAGTCGATGACTCATCTGTACTTATCGTGGGCAGAAGAAGATGTTGATGAGAAGATAGAGTGGCCTGAGAAGGAGAAAGTCTTTTTTTAGAAAGTCGAGGGCAGTAAAAATCCTAAGGAGAGTAATGTGGATCCCTGTGTGAGAAAATGTTTGATTGCAATGGACAATAAGATTTCATCAATGGACAATAAGATGTCCATGTGATCAAACATTTCTCTTACAACTGCCCAGATCAAAATTTTGATGATAGATCACTTGGTAACATCTCGTATAGATAATTACTCATTTGTTGCTTGATCTCTCGTCGGCAATTTAGATATGATGGATGTCAATGGAGAGAGAAGTGAAGAAGAAACGGAGGAGGAGGAGGAAAAGAGAGTGGAAGAGATGGAGAGAGATGAAGAGAACAAGAAGAGAGACAAGATGAAGAAGAGAAGGATGAAGAATAGGACAAGACAAGGAAGAGAAAAAAGTTGAAGAAGATGAGGAAAAAGAAGATGATAAGTAGGAGGGAGAGATAGATGGAAAGGAGGAAGAGAACAAATAGATGAAGATGAAGATGACCACGAAGGTGGTGAGATTGACAAAGGAAATGAAGATGGAGAGAGTGAAAAGGAAACAGATGAAGAGAAAAAAGAGGAAGTGGAGGAAAAAAGAGGAGAAGAAAAAGAACAAATAGAAAAAAAAAATCGATGGAAGAGACTAGAGAAGGTGGCAATTTTGGAGTTTTTACTTTTTGGAAAGTATAAATCTGTTTTACTGCTATATAGGAGAGAGATTTTTGTTCAGATTTACTTAATGTTATCTGAATCTCTTTTTACTAGGATTAGTTTTTACTTTTTAATGGTTTTTGAATTTAAATATGATTTATAATGTGTTTATGGTATATTAAGATCATATAATTTTGATATTTTAGATAATTTACTATTATATTCATATTGTACAAATCCCTAAATTTCCAAAAACAAAAAGGAGAGGAAGAAGCTAAAGCCCAAAAACAGAGCAAAGGGTCGTTTTACACAGGTTGTACAAAAACCATACAACTCCTTTCTGCCGGCTTGCTCTCCCGGCCTTAGATCTCTATTGCGAGTTGCGGCGGGCGAATTTGTCTATCTCGTAGTCATATCTCTCCTCTCTCATTCGTCTATCTATCTCTTCTCTATTAAGGCGCTATAAAAAAATCAGTTGATTTAGAAGCAGAGCACTGATAGCTCAGAAGCAGTTGCAAAATTTAGACCTTTCCTTCAAATAGAGGACAACCAACTACGTAATTTTTGCTTCTTTTTCTGTCACTCTATTTACTTTAGGGCTTCTGTGTGCCTATTCTCTATCCTCAGGATTTGTTTGATTTCATACGCCTTCAGCAAGCTCAACATTCCTTTTGTCCGTTGCAGGTATTCCACCATCCTGGAATGTTTCGCAACGTATTTCCTTGTAACCTGGTAAACAATTAGCATAGAACCGCAAATAAAAATAATTTTCATTGACCCTAATTCGTGGAACAATCTGATTATCTTGCGATCAAGGCTTCGTACACAACTTCATCGTTAGATGTTCAAAACCAAATGATAAGGCTTGTCCCATGGGAGAGGAGCAGAAGTTGTCATTAAGCTTTTCAATGACTATTATAAACTATAAATTTAAGAGAATGAGAGGATTTTGCAGTGGACACTTTTTAGAAAGTGTAAATCTGTCTTAATGTTTTTTTAGGACAGATTTTTTTTCACATTTAATTAATGTGATTTGAATCCAGATTACTTTTTATTAGGATCAGTTTTTCTAATGAACTTTTTGAATTCAATTTTGATGTTTTAGAATTATGAACAGATTAATAAGTGCTTATGGTATGTTAAGATCGTGCAATTTAGATATTTCAAAAAAATTAATGTTTTAGGATTATTGAAACAAATTTAATTATTTATTATTATAATTTCAAAGAAATTGCAGTAAATATACAAGTTTTCAGAGCCAATTTAACAATTGCCTTGGTTTTATTTTGATTTTGCATAAATATACAAGTTTTTATGACATATCAGATTCTTGTCATTAATATAATTATATGTTTACATATATTCCCTATAGTTTTCCAATTTTGATGAATGGTGTTTTAAATAGGTGTAATTTTTTCGTTGTTTAAAATTCAAAAAACACAATATCCGCTTTTCATAGAAATCAGTTAGAAATGATAAGTTGCTAGGTCATTTTTGGCCAAATCTAATTTGTCCAAGTTAAAAATTTATTTTCACATTTTAATTATAAATCTTAACCACGTTAATTATTTTCTACCGTGATACTGTTTGAATTTATTTCCAAAAAATCATTAGAAAATTGATTAATCTCTCAAAACATTCAATTATATTATTGGCGACGTTTCAAATTTTTATCAGTAATTAATAAGTAGTCATTCGATGATTTACTTGCATTATATCACTACTACAATTTTGATGAAGCATAGATCGTAGTTGATTTGTTATTAACTATTTGTATCTCGTTGATTTTTTTTACAGTATATTTGTACATAGTTGAATCCATAATTGATTTCTTCGACGATAGTGTAAATGAGTTGCAGTTAGTTTATCAATGAAGTATTATGGACAACTTTTCTACATATCTCAATGAGTTCCTAGTCAAGGGCAAAGCCAATAATTTAGGTTAGTGGAGGCACTATATTTTATGGCATATTATAATTTTATGATATTTTTTCTCAGTTTATTTTCACAAAATTGATGATTTTTACAGTATATTTTTCAAGACGAGCTCAACATGACTTTGTTCTTTATTATCCCAATGATATTTTTCATAACAACTTGTTGGAATTTACGGCGACGCGTGGCGAAGGCGTTGTGGTGTTTAAAAAAAATTATAAAATGACAAACGATCGCATCGTCGCAAATCCCAAAGATGAAAACTTTTTAAGTGAAAAATACTTTTTCGGATTGAATCCATTATCTATACATTAAATCTAAGACATACAAATATATGAATTATACCTCTTGTAGTCTATCAAACGTCCTTGCAAACAACAAACTTGTAATCTCATGAACAACAGACTGCAAGATCCACACTAAGATCTTCCAAGCCAATCTTCAAACACACTAGGACGCGTGCGGGCGCATAGAATAAATCAAAGACACTTTTCCGTCTCTAGACGCACTCAACACATGAGATCTAAAAATTTTAGAGAATGACTATTGTGAGATAAAACTCTGAGCAAATAAGGAAAACTTACAGAACTTTTTTATTAACCTTTAATCACATAATTGCACATTGATTGCAGTTGCAGCACGAAGGTCAATATAATAATATCAATATATATCTTCTACGTCAAGGCTCATCAAATTTTTTAGGGATTTACATCAATTAATAAATTAATAATAAATCTGTCGTTGTAGTGGGACCCATTACGATTGAGCAACACTATAGTATCACACAATACTGCAGTGTGCCATTAAGAGCCACAGCGCCTCACGACACTGATGACTCGCGGCAGTGTAGTGCCGACAATGTGCCATGTGTCCACTGTAGTGCCACGGCACTACAATAGTACATGTCAATCTCTGATTCAAAATCAGTGATTGACATGTGACAATTTTTCAAATTTATTATTTATTTAATTAGGTAAATATCTAGATATCAGTTAATTCAAAATTAACTTATCTGATTTTCTAATTAATTATCTTATCTATTAATTAAGAGATTAGATAAACCAAACCAAATCATTATCTCATAATTAATTTAATATTATTTAATTTCATAAATCAAATATTCTGTCTCAATTATTGATCATCACAAAATTATTCGATAAAGTTATTTAATTGTAGTTTCTGAAAAGTACATTAAATAATTTAATTATTAATTACATATAATTATCTCATAATTATATATTTATCTCATAAATTTAACACAAGTTAGTCATTTTCTCATATCCTGACGTATTCACACCATGGACTATGTAATACAGAGGTGACTTGGGGATCATGGACCCATAATTCTAAGCTCCAATAAATCAGAATATTAATTAAAATTTTTAATTAAATAATCTTATTTATTAATTCTATTATTACTCCACTATAAATATGAAATATCACTCTTAGTAATTACTTAATATATTTACAGAGCATTCTCGCGTAGTCCATTGCTATAATCACTTTACGTAGTTTTGTCCTCCAATTATTGGTTTGTAAATTAGAGCCAGTCAAAAATACTGTTTTATCCTTCTAATTACCTATTTATCCTTAAGTATCATCAATTCACTAGTGATAGTCAATTTATAATTGTATTATAAATTTAAGCTCAATAACTATTCAGTTTCAAAATTAACACTTAAGGGAACCAATATACGATCCCTTAGGAATACTTGAATTCCAAATCTTATAAGATCATGTTCCCAACCATCCATGTCATTAAATCTCTAAAACAAAAGTCAATAACATATTTTACAAACAAATCTCAACGAGTGAATCAAAAGATCCAGTAGACATGCATAGGAGTTCATGACTACTTAGGATTCAGACTGATCTACATATGATCATCAACTTTGATGTGTATTAATTCTTTATGATAAACGGTAAGTTAATAAAGATATTAATTCACATCGGTCTGTCCTATATAATCTAATTATATAAAGTACATTCATTAAGATATCTATCAACAACAATGATCCGGATCTAGATCACATACATTCATAATGCTTAGTGAACCGTACTAGCAATCATTCATTAAAGATTATATATTTTAATATGTTACGGACTATTTTATTCATTATCTATAATATTAATCATCTTGTACTTATACAAGATCATAATCTCATTAATGAATATAGGATTTTCAAATATTTATATATAAATTATTCAACAATAATTTAAAAAACAATTATAAGAAAAATATAATTTCATATTAAAAAATCTAAACACATCATTGGAGGATAATATGTCCAGCACAACTAACATGGAAGCAAGCTAGCATACTTAACCAAGAAAAAGATACAATAAAAAAGCTTGAGCAATATTGATACTAACCACATAAGTTACAGATGAACTGCCTTCCCTGATCAATAACTTCATGAACAGATTTATGTAGCCCTTACGGTGAGAACATCGAATATGATCACTTTACCTAAAATCAATAACCTAAAATGAAAATGATTCAATTCTTGTTGGAGCTTATACCAACAATTCACCTGGGAAAAGATTCGGTTAAACATTTCTACAAGCAATTAAAGGAAAAACAAAGTGATAACTCAACCATCAACCCAAGCTTCGAATAATATTGGAGACTAGTTGACAAGTAAAACATTAACCCTAAAAAGAACTTACATTACTTATGTTAGAAATAAAAATACCAATCTAACCAAAGATATGACACTATGTTTGAAAAAGATACAAGTTCAACAACTTGAAAGCTCTACCAGTACCACAACCATAAAATTATCAAATCTAGTCACAAAATGTCTAGTTGGTGTCAGTATGTTTCCTATCACATAATGAATATTCTATTGTATATTAACGCATAAAAAAGAGCTTCTTTAATAAGTCACTCCATAAGATAAAGGTTTAGTCTTTGACATTTGCAAACCAAAAAGAAAAGTTTTCATGATAGAATATGTTTAACATGGATAATCACCCTCCTATTGTTGGCTGGCGTACTCAAGATGCACACACCATGTTATTGGAGTCATAGTGGGACAGATAAATGTGTTCTCTTTATTAGCTTATGAAATTAATGAAATTTCTTAGCTAAATGGCCTTGTTTTGATCTGAAAATGTTTATATGATCCGTTAATATATTAATTTCGTATTCTGTCTTCAATGATATGAAATTGATCAAATATTTTAATGTGTAAAATATATTAGTTTTGACACTTTGAACGTTAGTCGCTTGAAACATTCTCTAATACTAGTATTTAGCTAAGGACATCAGATAAGTAAGATTTTACGCATACTTTAATGTTTGTCATATTCTCAAAATTGTGATGTCGGATTGTTTATCTGGTGCTCTCGCTCGATTCTTTGTAAGTGAGTCTCACATATGTAATATTTTGTGTGTGTGTGTGTGGTATCTATATATGTTCGTTACATTTTAATTCCGAGGACGGAATTATTTCTAGGAGGGGAAAATTGTAACACCACGCTAAGCTTGCTTGTAATTATGTGCTAAATTGTCTATTATTGATTTAATTATCATGATTATTTGATTTAATACTTTGACATAATTTTTATATGCAATATTCTGTTTAAATCGAAAAGCTCAGTGAGATGAATCTAACAGTATTTTTAGTTTGTCTTTTAGAGTTAAGATGAAAAAGATACGTCAAGTCTAAGATATTAGTAATTAGGGTAATATTGTGCTTCAGTAAAGCCGACCTCTTTTTCGCCAGTGCTGACGCAGTGCGCATGTAGATAAGGAAAGCAAAATCCCAGTGGGGGAGAGAATGGGGGCCGGTGCCTTTCTTTTACGGCCTAAACTCCTATTTGTCAGCCGTGGGGAACTACTGAATATAATAGATATTTGAATTTTAAAAATTATCGAAGTAACCTGCAGTCGGCTTTCGGGGTGTTACAGTTTGATGTCAGAGCTGAATGTTTTGAGATTCCATAGACTATTAAAAGTTTTTCTATACAAAAGTGATTGTTGAAATTTCCGTATCATGAATTAGAGTATTGTGTGTGTGACATCTATATATGTTCCTTACATTTTAATTTCGAGGATGAAATCATTTCTAGAATGGGAGAATTGTAACACCACGATTAAGTTTGCTTGTACTTATATGTTAAATTATCTATTATTGATTTAATTGTCATGATTATTCTTGGGGAACTCTAGTGGTTATGGTTATGGGTGAAAAAATTACTACCGAACCGAAGAAACCGAACCGAATAAAAAATGGTCAGTTCGGTCGACTTTCTAAGTTACCTCGGTTTGGTTCGGTTCGATATTCTTGCAGAACTGTAAATTTAGTTCGGTTCGAAAAAACATATGATTTGGAACCGAACCGAATCGACATAAAAAATAAATAATAAATATATGATATATCTACTAAACCACACGCCTGCCTCCCTGCCTCTCCTAGTCTCCCTCCCTCTCTCTCCCTCTCATCTTCATTCTCTCTCCTTACTTCTCTTTCTCTTCATAAAAAACTACAAAGCCTAAGCTTCTCCTCAGTAGCTCCACCCTCAGCACAACAACTATCTTCTCCTCGTCACGCAGTCGTAGCCATCCTCTCCTCCGCTTGCAACCATCTTCTCTCATCTGGTTTTCCCTTTCACTTTGCCTTCCCTCTACTCGCGGTGCCCCTCTCTTTCCTAATGAAACTCAATCTCTCTCTCTTTCACGGTGACTGAGATCTACTCATATTTGAGCATATCTGAGCTCATATATGCTTAGATCCGAGCAGATCGTAGCTCAGATCTGAGTAGACTAAGCTTAGATCTGAGTAGATCTGGTTTTTTTATTGCCTTAATTTTTAGTTTTGGAGATTATATAGGGTTCTTATTTTACAATAATTTTTTTATTTTGTTTTAGCGAATCTACAACCCTAATGTTTTAGATTAAGGTTTGTAGTTCATTTGATTTGTTTGCAATTTAATTCTATTCAAAGTGGATTTTGGAGAATTTGTAGTTTTACCGGGAGAATATGTAGTTTTACTGAGAATTTGTAGTTAATGAGTTGTAGAAATTGATTCTTTGCAATTTTGTTGTCTACAAAATATTAAGCTTGATGAATTTTTTTCAACATTGTCGAGCCGTGAAACCTAACCGAACTGAACCGAAACTTTCGGTTAGGTTTAGTTTGGTTCATATGTCATTCAAGGTTTGGTTCAGTTCGTGAAGTGAGCGAACCAAAACTTTTAGTTCGGTTTGATTTTTCCTCAAATAACCGACCGAACCAAACTGTGAGCACTTCTAGTTATGGTTGTTGGATTGTTGCTCGAAATTAGGGAGAAGTTTCTTCACTCGAGCTTCGTTCTCTTATAGTTCCTATTTGTTTATGATATTCATCATTTGCTGCTGCTAATTCTTTTATGTTTACTAATTTGTGTTGTCTTCTTGTTGACAAATAAGTGGGTGAATGAGAAGCCTTTTCACTCAAGGACCAATCCAGAATGACTCGATGCCGCTTACCACTGCCAAGTTTGTGACTGGCACGTGCTTCTTGACTCAAAGAGGGAGGTGACAACCATTTTTATGGGTAACATACTAGTTGTTGTGGACTTATATTCCTTTTTTAGACTTGAATCTAGCTATGTTACACGTGACTCAACTCGATGACTATTTAAGAGATGATCGACTTACATCCTCCTTTGGAGTCCTTTGTGAAAGATGTGTACACTGATCTAGATGGTTGGCGCCTCCTTGTGTCTTTTCATTCTTCCCATCAGGCACTTACTTCTGAGATTGAGGGGGTGGTGGCAGGCTCTGATATAGACTTGTTTGTCCAGACACACTCTTTGGATTATGTTGTTTCTTGTAGAGCTGTCTATGTCTCTCTTACAAATGTTGGGAATTCTGTTAGTTGGGGTAAGCAGATTTGAAAATCATTTATTCCACCCTCTCGTTCTATCCTTATTTGGAGCTTGTTTCATGGAAAGATGTCGACTGACTCTGCGTTGGGTGCTCATGGGTTTAGTTTTCCCTCTTGATTTTGTCTTGTTATGCTCAGAGGAGGATTTACGTCATCTATTTATAGATTGCCCTTTTTTTCATGGACTATGAGATGTCGTGTCAAGTGTTTTTAGGAAGGATATTAAACTTGATGGTACTCTCTTATATGTTTGGCAAACGGCGATGCGTAAGTCTTTTAGCACACAACTGAAAGATTTATGGGAGACTTCAATTATTACAATATTTTGGGTGGTTGGTTCATTCGTAATCAAGTCACTTTTGAGAGTGAAAAAAACTGTCTTTGCTGAAGCTCTTGCCTTGTTTTCGCATTCAATTTGTAAAGCAGACTCCTTTAAGATTGGCACAATAGGGAGCTCAATGGAGGATCTTTTGACACTTCAAAAGTTTTATGTTTTGGGTCGTCCTTCTAGAACCTCGTATATCTTAGAAGTTTTTTTAACATCCTCCCCCACTAGGTTGGATTAAGATGAATAGATGAAGAGGCATTCGACAGTCTTGGGCTTGCAGGTTGTGGAGACATTTTCGATCGTCTAGAGAATTTGTTAAGGGTTGTTATGCTATTCATCTTGGAGTTTGTTTTGCTTTCGAGGTTGAGTTAACTGGTGCAATTCGTGCGATTTTTTATGCTTCAACATTTGGATGGAGACAATTATGGTTAGAGAGTGATTATGTTTATGTGGTGTCCATTCTTCATTCAAAATCTCGGAAGGTTCCCTAGCATTGGCATATTGCTTGGGAAAGACGTTTAAATTTAATCAGCTAGATGAACTTTGTTGTCACTCATATTTATCGGGAGGATAATCGAGTTGTAGATTGTTTGGTATCCAAAGCTCCTAGAATACTTACTCCAACTTGGTGGTGGAATGCTCTGAATTTTTATTCTTCATTTATTTCCGATGATATTTGTAACATATCTTGTTTTAGGTTCTGCTGATTTTTTCTATTTATGATTTATTTTGTAGACTCTTTTATTTTATTTTAATAATATGTTAGGTTGGGATAAATGATAAGGGTGCTACGAAGGTGCCAGCCTAGCTTGGATGTTCTGGTGCATCTACTGATTCCTTCCACCAACAACTTTGAAAAAAAAGAGATGACCGACTTATGTATATTGATTGGGCCAATCAAGTTTTAAGATCTCATAATGCATCAACTGCTATTGAATCTCTGAAAATTCGTCCGTTTTTGGATTCAAGTTTTGCAAGCGACATCGATGGATGGGTTAAATCTTGGGCATTACCACGGTGTTTTTCCTAAAAGTCAGTTAAAGTTTCCACCTTTATTGATTCGTAAACTAGCAGATGAATCAGTTTGTGGCTGTAGTACATCCCTAATTGTTCTCAAGTTGAAATCATTAAGTGTCGGTGGAGAAATCTTGGAGTACTTTCTGAGCAATTGTCCCTTTCTTGAAATGTTACATGTTCATCAATCTGGTTCCCATGTAGACCTTAAGGTTAGTGGTTCTTCACTTAAGTTGAAACACTTGGAATTATCCTCATGTCGGAATTCGGTAAGTCTAGAAATTTCTGCACCAAATCTCGTATCATTTAAATATGATGGGCCCAAAATAAGCATGCTACTCAAGAACGCTCCCAGGCTTGTTGAGACATCTTTCAAAGGTAAATATGGAGACTTTGTTAAATTTAATATGTTCTATATGTCAAGCTATTGTTCATAATTACATAAACTTGAATTGGACATCAGCATCTTCGACTTTGATATGGTTAGAAATTAAAAGTCTATGTTTGATTTGGGTACTTTTAGATAAAAGTTACAGTGTTGTTTAATTTTATGCCTTTGTTGTTTAACTCTGCATATAAAGAATAAGGAAGCTTCTTCTTGTTAGTAGATATTAATAATAGCCTTATTATTTCCATGCAGTTGATCAAGTGGCTTCTCTTGGTTTTAAGGTCAGCTAGCAGCTAGTTAGTTTAAACTAGTTTTAGTCTTTCTTCTAACTAATCTGCTAACTATGTACTGTATAAGAACTGTTCTAGTTCTTCTGTTTTGGTTAATGGAAGTTCTCGAGATATTCTTTAAGAAAATATATCTCTCACTCTCTTCTTCTTCCTTCTCATTTCTCATGTCTCTCGAAGCTTTTTTCAAGTTCTCATAGTATCGGAGCCCTAAGGACAAACGTCCATGGAAAAACCTCCTTCAATTTTTCTACTATTAAATATTTGTAATCTGATTTTCATCATATTAGATTTATCTAATTTTGTTCTTTGGAAATATCAAGTCGCTGCTATCTTGAAAGCTCATTCTCTCTTTGAGTTTGTCGATGGCACTCATCCCTGTCCTACACAATTTCTTGAAGATGACAAAGGGGTTCCTACAGCAAAGGTTGATCTAAAGTATACTGCCTGGATCGCCCAAGATCAGGCGTTAATGACCCTTATCAACACAACTTTATCTCAATCTACCTTATCCTGTGTTGCTGGCTACAATACAAGCCAAGAAGCATGGTCTTCTCTTGAAAGGAGGTACTCATCTCTCTCTCCTTCGAATATCCTCCATCTTAAATCTGAACTTCAATCTGTTACAAAGAAAGGAAACGAATCAATGGATGATTATGTGCAATGAATCAAAGAATTTAGAGACAAACTTGCAGCTGTCTCAGTCTTCATTGAAGATGAAGACATCCTTCTGTACACCCTCAATGTCCTTTCTTCATAATATGAGGCTTTCAAAATATCTATTCGTACAAGATCTGAACCTCTTCAGTTAGAGAAACTTCATGTATTGCTTAAAGTAGAGGAGAAATCCCTTGCAGATCAGACAAAGAAGCACGAGACTCAAGTTCATAGCATGATTCTTATGGTAGCAAATTTTCGTGGCAACCATAATATGGGTTGTGGGAACATATTCAATCCATCGAGAGGTGGAGGTAATTTTGGTTCTGGGCGAAATTCTAGTAATAGAGGGAGACATAACTCTAATTCTGCTTTGTTTCCTTTACCTAACACTGCTTCTGCACATTTTTTTTCTCAAAACTCCAACTTTTCTTCTACTGATACATGACCTCAATGTCAAATCTGTCATAAACTGGGTCACACAACTATTGATTATTTCCATAGAATGAATTACTCTTATCAAGGTAGGCAACCCCCTGCTAAACTTGATGTTATGGCAGCCTCTTTTTTTAGAAATAACTCTACTGAAGCCTCAAAGAATGTATCTTGGATATCTGACACTAGGTGTAATTCACACCTAATTTCTGAACTATCTAATTTATCTACCTCTCATACATATAATGGTGAATATTCAGTGACCATTGGGAATGGCCAACCACTTGGCATAACACACTTAGGTTTAGGGTTTCTTCCTACTGATACTCATCTTGTCACTCTAAATGATATTCTTTGCGTGCCTAAGATAATTGCAAATCTACTTTCTGTTCATAAATTATATGTCGATAATCACTGTTCTTTCACTTTTGATGCTGACAAGTTCTTCATCCAGGACAAGGCCTTAGGGAAGATCCTTTACACATGACCTAGTAGGAATGGTCTTTATCCCATTAGCTCCAATGCAAAATAGGCTCTCTCAAATCTGAAAAGACAAAGTGTTGCATTTTTTGAAAGCAAAGTTTCAAGTACCCTTTGGCATAATAGATTAGGGCACCCCATTGACTCTATTCTCTTACATGTATTGCACACTGCCAGTATCAATTTTACTTTTGATAAATCTTGTATGTTTTCATACTGCATCCAAGGAAAGATGCACATGATTCCTTTTACCATGTCCAGAACTGTAACACATTCACTATTAGAACTTCTCATAGTGATGTATGGGGTCCAACACCCATTTTATCTTTTGAAGAATATAGATACTATATTTCTTTTATCGACCATACTACAAATTATACTTGGATATTTCCTATGTGTCAAAAGTATGAAGTTACTAATGGTTTTTAAGGCTTTTCTTCCTTTTGTTCAAAATTTGTTATCTGCACAAATGAAGATATTTAGAACAGATGGAGGAGGTGAGTTTGCAATAAAATTATTGATAATTTTCTTGCTTTCAATGGTATTCAACACCAATTATCATGTGCTTATACTCATGAATAAGGTGGTGTGGCTGAGAGAAAGCATAGACACATCATTGAGACTGCTCTCAGCATGATGCTCACCGCATCTGTCCCTCTGCACTTCTGGTATTTTACTTTCTCTACAGCAGTCTTTCTAATAAATAGGTTACCTACTGCTACATTGAACAATAAATGTCCTCATGAGATGTTGTTTGGCAATCTTCCTGACTATTCTTTCTTAAAAGTGCTTGGCTGCGCATGTTATCTCCTTTTAAAACCTTATAACTCTTATAAATTGGAAGCTAAGTCCTCATAACACATATTCTTGGGTTATAGTCTGCACTCTAAAGGCTATATATGTTATAATCCTCTCTCAAATAAGTTACTTGTTAGTAGACGATAACCTTCCCTTTTGCTAAAATAGATTATGTTAAACCAACCTCAAATCAAGCTGTTACTAATACTTTCTCACATTTACTATTTAATCTTACTTTGCATCATTTTGACTTATCTCATACTATTCAAGTCTCTAGTTCTAATTCTACGAATCATATTGCTAGTACATTACACTCTGAACCTGTCATCACTGATATAAATGTTCAGAATTCCAATTCTTAATCTCATGATAACTTAATACCTATATATCCTATAATAATTGACTTGCCTAATATTGAACTTGTTCATAGCAACATCACTAAACATGTTCCTACTGAATCTATGCCTTTACCTGCTTCTGTTTCTACTAGTTCAACTAACGATGCAGGTAATAAACATACTATACAAACAAGATCAAAGTCAGACATTACCAAAGAGAAAGTGTACTTAGCAAACTCTTTACCTATTCAACTAGAAACTACAGAAACAAAATCTACCTCCTATATTGCAGCTTCAAAGTCAGAAAAATAGAGAGCTGCAATGGGAGAGGAGTTCAATGCCATTCAAAGACAAGGTACTTGGACACTAACTCCTCTACCTCCTAACACTAACCTAGTTGGTTGTGAGTAGGTATACAAGATAAAACACAATCCAGAGAGGAGTGTAGCAAGGTACAAAGCCAAATTAGTTGCTGAAGGTTTTCACCAGCAACCAGGTATTGATTATAGTAAAATCTTTCGCCCTATATTTAGATCTACAACTGTTAGAATTATTTTGTCTCTTGCTGCTCAATTTTCTAGTCTCTACATCACCTAGATGTTAAAAATGCCTTTCTTCATGGCACAATACAAGAGGGAGTTTTTATGAGCTAACCTCAAGGGTTTGTAGACCTTTCTTATCCAATTCATGTTTTTAAATTACATAAGTCTCTATATGGTCTCAAACAGGCTCCAAGAGCCTGGTTTGAAAAATTCACAACTTATTTGCTTAATTTGAGATTTTCTGTATCTGTTGTTGACTCTTCTTTATTTATGTTTAAATCGGGTACTTCCTTACTCAACTTATTATTATATGTTGATGACAAAGTCATCACTGGTCCTAGCCCTTCTTTAATTAGTGATCTTATATATAAACTCAATTCTGCCTTTGAAATGACAGATCTAGGCTCTTTAAAATATTTTCTTTGCTTACATGTTCAACAAACTAATTCTAGTATTTTTGTTTATTAAGAGAGATATATTTCAGACTTATTGGAAAAGGCTGGGCTAACTCATGAAAAACCTTGCAACACATCAATGTCTCTCAAAGTTAACCTTCATGACAGTACTGCTCCTCTTCTTCTAGACCCGACAAGTTACAGAGTTTTAGTAGGAGGCCTGCAGTAAACTTTTTCATGAACTGATATCACATTCTCTATCAACAAAGTCTGCCAATTTATGCACAGACCTACATCGGTTCATTTTGAAGCTATTAAGAGGATCCTAAGATACTTAAAAGGAACATCTGATCTTGGCATCAATGCATCTCTCAATGCATACACTGACTCAGATTGGGCTAGGGACTCAATTGACAGAAGATCAACTTCTGATTTTGTTGTTTTCCTTGACAAAATTCCTATATCTTAGTCTTCAAAGAAGCAATCAACAATCTCTAGATCCTCAACTGAAGCTGAGTATAGGAATTTAGCGACCACTGCTGTAGAAAGATCTTGGATAAGATATATGATAAGAGATTTACATATTCTTTTACAACATCCTCCTCAATTGTAATGTGATTGTATTTCAGCCATTTCCCTAGCTTCCAATCCAGTTTTTCATGCACGAACCAAACAAATTGAGATAGACTATCATTTCATTCGAGAAAATGTTACAAGAAAGGATCTCATAGTCAGTTAGATCAGCTCTAAAGACCAACTTACAGATATCTTCACCAAAACATTTTCTTTTGTAGCTTTCAACTCCCTTAAAACCAAACTTATGTTGTCCTTACATACTGCATCAGTTTGAGAGGGGCTGTTAGTGTATATTAATAATAGCCTTGTTATTATTTCCATGCAATATTGATCACGTGACTTCTCTTGGTTTTAGGGTTAGTTAGTTGTTAGTCAGTTTAAGTTAGTTTTAGTCTTTCTTCTAACTAATCTGTTAACTATGTACTATATAAGAACTGTTCTAGTTCTTCTATTTTGGTTAATAAAAGTTCTCGAGGTATTCTTCTAGAAAATATCTCTTTCACTATCTTCTTCTTCCTTCTCATTTCTCCCGTCTCTCAAAGCTTTCTTCAAGTTCTCACTTTTATGTCATGTATTTCACAATCTGATAGGAACTGGAACTGAAAATCATGGCATCAGCTGTGGAGACCATTCTTCCCTTAACTTCTCTGATAAAAGAGTCTCATTTGTTGCAGAAATTTTGTTTGAAGGTGAACGTTCTTAATTGGAATTCAAACATTATGATGTTTAGAGTTGGACGAAATAATTTTTTTTTTTTTGCAGTGGAGAAGAGGAGGTATAGTTAGTAGTATGATATATGATGGGTATTGATTGATTTGAAGTTACATTACTATAATCATGATCAGCAATTTTTTATTCGAGAACCAATTCGATTACTAAGCTGTGCTGCTGGAAGACGACATGAGAACCTGAATGTGGTAGAACTTGTTGGTTTTATTTCGAAAGCAATTGATGTTGAACTTGTAATTCTTTTCATTGAAAACACAATTGGACTTGAGAAGATTATTATGGATGTTCGACAACCAAGGTTCGAGGGACACGAATCTGAGTTGATTGTTGCTAGAAGACGTGCAAAAGAATACTTTAATTATTATTTCTTTTCCCCTTTATTTTTTCTTTTGTTTCTAGAGTTTGCCTTTTGTTGCCATGCTTTTTTGCTTTGGGCTTAGGAATGCTAGTTTTCTTTCGATTATCTTTGTTTGATTTTTTTTTTTGCTCAGGGAATGCCCCTTGAAATGTACTCTCTTTTAGTTTTAATACATTGTTTTATTCACACAATAGATGAGAGATATTCACATCCTTTTTAACATAACCAGATTATATTGAAACCAAAGTCAACTGTCAGGGAGGTCTGCGCCTATCCATTATAATAATTTTATATGTCTCAATCAAGTTATAATTGTTATTGGAATAGAAGTAGTTATTTAATGGGATTCTTAGGCAGATAGCAATATCATAGGGTGTAATTAAATTTTTATCAAGCATTTGAAAACATTAGATTTTTATTACATCTGTAATTATATTTGTGATTCTTATAATATAAATACCGTAAATGTCTTTCGATGTAAAGGAATAAAATAAAATAATATATACACATTTTCCTCTTTATTATCTCTCCAATCCGTATATGTGTTAATTTTATGAAAAAAATTAACTTGTCTTATTCTCTTTCATGCCTAAATAACTTGCCTTATTCTCTCTCATGGTCTATGCATAAACATATATGTAAATAGCTATTGCCTTGTTGTTCTAACAACTTGTAAATAATTATTTTAAATTACATGGTCTATGCATAAACATATATGACTAAAGATAATGACATTATTATTGAATGTACATATTTAGGAAAATACATCAAATAATGTAAATCTTTATTCTTATGTATATATTTGAGCATTTTTCTTCAACATTTACATATCAATATTTACAATCTTCTACATTTATATATATAATCTCTGAAAGTCAAAATTGTGTGATTTGCATGTGTCACATATCCTAACTAGTATTGAAATTTAATTATTTACATAGATTAACTCATTTTTAATATCACCACTACTTATTAATTAAGTAGACTTCAATTAAAATTACCTATTTGATAGACATCAACATATTTCGAAGGGTATTTATAGTAATATCAAGTTTATAGATATCAACATTGTTACTTATTATTTACTTTGATATACATATTTTTAAAATTTGACTTTTTGATGTGCAGAAGAAGGATAAATTCATGGGAAAGAAAGAACTTAACAAATAAAAATATATCGACGTTCCCTAAATTTGTGAGAAAAGAAAATTAATGGAAATCAATTTTAATTAACATAAATATAAGTGTCAGTTTATATTTACAAGAATTGTACAATGTTTAAATATGTAAATTTTATCTATGTGTAACTATACGTTAATATGAATATGATATATTTATGTAATACATTATTACTGATGTCAATACGTATCTGCATGATTAAACTTTGTTGAATGATGAAAATTTTATTTCTAATTAGTATCAATTGACATAGTATAATGTCATTCATTATATATTAACATATCATGTTTTTAATGTTAATATTTAATATCACCATACAATTGGAACACATTCATGAGGAATAAATTCAGAAAAACTTTAATGATTGTTTTTCATGTCATAAATAATAGGAAAGAAGTAAAAGTTATATGCATAATTCAAAACTTAAAAAATATGGAAAAGTTGAAAATTCAAAAAGAAAATCTAAGTTAATTATCCACGAAATAGTTAGAAATAGATAAAAAAATAAATAAGAAAAAAACTAACCACAATTATAGCTGGTTGTAAATCACTTAAATTAAGGGATTTATAAGCAACGAATATAATGAAGAAATTAAGTTACAAATTTCCAAAATTGAACCGAAATATAAATGTAAACTAAAAACTCAACATGTCAAGAAAATGGCAAACCCAAAAATTATATATATTCCGCATATATACAGTACTATTAAATATAGTTACGTTAAAAATGACAAACCCAAAAATCATATATATTCCGCATTTAATATTATTTTTACAAAAAAAACCAAAAAGATATTTCCCTTAAATATTATCGATTAATAATCAAATTATATTACATACTATTAATATGTTATATGTTGATCACATCTCCTAAATTGAGAGAGAATTGAAACATAAAATCTCATACCTACCATAGAATTAAACCATAAAGTCAAGTTTAAAATAGTTTTGAAAATAAAAACCGAAAAAACAATCAACTTTTATTTTACGAGGAAGACAAATTTAATTACAAAAACGTAAACAATCATTTCATTGTAGAGGTAAATATGTCTATTAAAAAATGCCCTAGCCTTAGAAAAGATAAATTTGATATAAATCTAAAGAATAAAAAATGATGATAAAAATCTAATTGGGTGTCTGTAAACTGTTATTTGATATAATTTTTATTATTTAAACTAATTCTACTATGACCAATACTATAGAGATAACTAGCTATATAACAATATTATAAGATATAATTAAATTTGTGTCGAGTATTTCAAAAGATTAGTTTTTTTGTCAAATTTTCAAAAGATTCAAATTCTATAAATCTAGCCTACCGTAAATGCCCTTCATTTTTTTTTAAATCAACAAAATAGGTAAGTTTTAATTAATAAATTGGAAAAGACAATTTTTCCCAGAAAGGAATTTACATTTGATCCATTAAATTTCGAAAATCACTTGCCTAAATTGAATCAATTTTAAACTTCCAAATTCCTCTCTCTATCCTCTAAAAGTTCAAATTTTGCACTCTCAAAATCCTTTAAAAATTCAAATCCCCCCCCCCCCCCC
>QANY01011690.1:1210349-1307493 GCA_003255025.1 Datisca glomerata
CCCCCCCCCCCCCCTCTCTCACACGCACTAAATCACTAAAACAACCAAAATCCTCTCTTCTTCCAACAGTACCCCATCTAAATGATCTACATATCCCACGTAAAATTGCTTCTATTCAATTCCCATTATGGTTAATAAATATTGTAGTTGAATAATGAGATTTTCTTATAAAAAGATCTGAGAAATAAAGTTTGATGTAAAAAATTATGTCATTTACATGCATATTTCATAATTACATGATTAACACATAAATTGAATTTGATTTGCATCCAACATGTTTTGACATATCATTGACATAATAATTCATATATCATATAATAAAATATTATTTCCAATAAAAAGTTATTCAAATATTATTTTGGGAGAAAATACATGTCTAATCAATATGTATTGTGTGTAATAATAGAATAGTCGAATCGAGCAAAAACAAATCATCCAATTATATGTACATGTAAATAGTTAATTATAAGTAATTAAAATAACAATTTCAGTATCAACATATATTTACAGTAATTATATATATTTTAAAAACCTTAAATGATCGGAACAATGAGACAATTAACATATTCCATAATTTTAACCATAAAAATATAAACAAAACTAAATAATATTTTAATTATAATAAACAAGGAAAATCTATGATATCCAAAAAATATGAAAGCATAAAATGACTTTCAAAAGAAATATGAGATCAATTGAGGACTAAGTTGCGAGATTTGAAAACGTAAAAAATGGGATCAATTAATGCTTTAAAACAAATTGATTTCAAAAGATTTTCATTTGATTAGGAAAAAACTAGACAAAAAATGGAAGAAAATATGACAATTGTTTATTGTAGGGATAAATACGTCTGTTAAAAATGCTATAACTTTTAAAGAGATAAAATTGTTAAAAATTTAACTAATTAAAATGATTGACAAAAATTTAACAGGCTATGTGAAAGTCTTTAAGCATTTTTTTCCATTACTTGATTTTATTTATTTTTGTTTAGTAGAGTGATTTTTTCCATTCATATTTATATAGTTTTTACATAAACTTATATTTATGTTATATTTTTAAGTAGAATTATATTTTATACGACCTATTATGTAATCTCCATATGTTCACTTTTTTATTCTTTAATATTTATCATGAGAAATAATCTTGATCATCATATAAAATGACACAGATAAACATTCAAGATATTAAATTTTATAATCATATGCTACCTAACTAAGAATTGCAATACACGCGAGGAACATTTAATATGTATAAGAGAGAGGACTCTCAATTGTCCACAATAAAAAATTCTGCTGTAAATCTTTTGATTCTCTCCTCAAATTTGCATATTATTCCCCATTTAACAATAGAAAACTTGCTTTAGTTTGAAATAAGAAACAAAGAAGGGTTTTTGGCATAGATTACTCATTATAAATTTTAGGGTAAAATATAGTTTTTAACTACAGTAATTTAGGTTAGTTTTTATTTTTAACTCTCCACTTCAAAAACTAGTATATGAGATTATATTATTATATTATTATTTCACATTTACTCTTTTGTAAATATTTCATTATTATAAATTGATGTGACAAATTACAGTCGTGGCAACATAATTTGTTACACGAATGACAGGTCAGCCATTGCCCCTTTTTTCCTTCTTCCTTCTTCCCCACTACCACCATTGTTACATAACCGCCTTCCAATGATCTCTCTCTCACTCTCTCTATCTTCTCACTATCAACGCTGATTTTATCAAAATGTGCCTCTAGACGCTGGATTGAAGTGAACAAATAGTATGGAAATAACATATAATATCAAGCAAAAATGATGGATTAATTTAGCGTAACTGCCCAAAACCCTGTTTTCTTCTAAGAGAGGAAGCAGATGAACAGGGCCCACAAGCCGTTAACAGCAATACCCATTACTTACAATTGGTCATCAATCAAAATCTCCTTTGAATAAGAGCAAAAGCAATCAAAAGCTTCATGAACCTTTTCCAAAAGCTTCAACAACCTTTTCCTTTTTTTTCTGCCATACTTCCTTTTTCTTTGTTCACCTATTCGACAGTTTATTTTTTTGTGCTGGAAACCCGGGATGAAAAACCCAAGAAAATTTCAACAATAAAACTAAACCTTTTCATTACTACAAAATACCATACTTGTTGCTACACCCTAACAAGCTCAAAACTTTTGTTCTGCAGATCGATTCAGTAAATTATGAGATATTCGATCTTCTTAGTTTTTGAACGAAAAAGAAGAGGAAATGTTGAAGAGTAAAAAAGATTTAATTTGATTTTCAATTCTGTCTAATCAGAAATCTAATAAAGATTTGAACTTTGCATAACAGAGCAACCTTAATTTCTCGGGAAAAGAAGATAGAAAATTAAGAACTTTTCATTCTTGATCTCCTCAAGACAGATAGCTTTTTGATTTGCCAGGTTCTCTTCCTTTCTCTTCTTTCACACAACAAAAGAAAAAAAACTCTCCCCTTAAATCTCGCCCTCCCCACCAGATTTTATACACACCTTTTATAGAGAGAAACTTCCATTTGAAAATAGTTCTTTTCCAAGAAGGAAAACCCCAATCGTGGAAACAGGGGTTCTGAACAATGGTGATCACGGAGTGGGGAAGAAAGAAGAACAAGGGAAAAGGGGTTTTGCAACCATGGTGGTCGTGGAGTGGGGAAGAAAGAAGAAGAGAAAAATGTAATCGCTGACTTGTTCATTGGGTAACAAATTATCGCCATGTGGCATCGTTTAATCTGTCACGTATTGTCAAGAAATCTAATCTATCACGTATTGTCAAGAAAGATTTCTGTAACGATCCGTTAGTTTATGATAACGGAATACATACGGAAGGACAAACATGTAACAACAATGTAACTATAGAGTTTTATCTACTACTTTCTAAGGTGGATGGTTGAAAATAAAAACTACTCCAAACTATAGGGGGTAAACTATATCTTTCCCTAAATTTTATAGGCAAAAGTGACTCACGAACATACTAGTATGCAAAAATGACATTTTTAAAATTAGTTATGAACTTAGTACTTTATCTTATCATTTTTGTAACCAATAACAGTAGCTTCCTATCAAATTTTTTTCTTATGTTTATTTATGATATTTTCACACTTCTCTTAAATAATTTCTTTCAAAATACATTAAATTAAAAAAAATCTTTTTTTTCTTTTGTGCTTCGCCGTACCACTAGACCAAGACAATCTTTGTTAAAAGATTATCTATAATATATTTTATTATCTTTCAACACATTTTGATCATATTCTTTATATAATATATTTTTTAGATAAATGTATTTAATTAAATAAAAATATAATATTTTTTTGTTTAAATTGATATTTTATTCAATAAAAAAAATATACCAAAAGTCAAAGAGCACACGCATCCGTTTATAGGTTTCATATGCTTAATTTAGTTGTTAAAATTGAAATGGAATAAATATCACCGTATTTGTAAAAAATGTGTACTGCTATTGCGTATATTGTAGCATAAATATCATACAAAGAATATTCAAAATCATGCAAAGATTATGATTTAAAACCAAGAAAACTACATATGATTCGTTTTGAACTATTTGTTAAGAAAATGGAAGAAACATTTAAAAATATTGGCTTAATATTCCTAATATTTTTTATTTTGTTAGTGCACATGAATTATACATAAGGTATTAATTATTTAGTATATTTTTAAATTTTACGTGAATATGAATATCACATGTAATTTGAGATAATTTAAATATTATTTTTTAGTTTGTTACAAGTGATTGATAGATAGACAGGTGCTAACGTAATTGGGATGTATCCAATTTATAGTGATGCAACTTTTAAATTTAATAAACAAAATAATAATTTTATGATACTTGGAGTCTCTATTGTTATTATTAATTTTATAATTATTTTACTTATTCTGACAAGTTTTTCTATTGAGATTCTAAAGTAATAAAACAGAATAATTAAAAGAACGTATCATGACTTCTATTTAGCTTAGTGATATTCCCTTACATTTCATTCATCCCCGCAAAGGTTCAACTCTCCCCATTAATAATTTTCAAAATTTTACATATTAAAGGAAGAGACATGGGCCGATCAGGCTATTAGAACCGAACTCACCAATTGAACGACCTAGCCTATCCCTGGCCTGGCTCGTGAACTTCAACGGTACATCTCAGATCGCCTAATATATTCTACGGGTCGACCGGGACCGGCCAGTAAACAGCCTGAAAAGGCCTAGGCCCGAATCATGAACCGTCTGAGTCTGGCGTCGACGGTCCGGGCCCAGGACGCGCGTCGGCGGCCAAGGTCGGTTGCCATCACTAGTTCAATTACATTTATCTCATCAATCTGTAAATATTTAGTTTACTTATTGTTAATAAATTATTTACTTACTGGCATGCTACATTCTAATTTATCATATTTTCCATCATTTCTTATCTTCGTTGGATGTTGGCCGACATGTAGATATCATATTCAGTTTTACAGTCAATCATCTTTACAGACGAGTATATAAAAATAAATTGATATATATATACATATTTTCATATTGTGAAAAATAACTCGTAAAATAACCAAGAACATAAAGATAATTTTCAATGATTTCTAGAGATTTATTGTAGATTGGAAAAATTTGTTTGAATCAAATTGAACAAATTTGAGTAGAATTTCCCAAGCCTCCGTTCTCCTCTCCTGGCCTTTCTCTCTTTCTTAACCTTCCTTTCTCTCTTTTCTTTCTTCCTCCCCTCTATTTTCTTTTATTTTCCTTATGCCCCTCTGTTTTTATTTCATTTTCCTTCTGTCCTTTTCCTTCCCTCTCTCTTTATGGTTTCCTTTTCTCCTTTGCTGGCTCTCTCCTCCCCATAGGTCTTTATTTTACGTTTTCTTTGTACTTTCAGCAGAGTTTTACTTCCATTGCAAACGGTTTTGGTTTGTACTAGTTGTGTAGATTTTGTTCCACTAGATCTTCAGTCTTTGGTGGTTACTTTCACTTCGGATCTAGCTTTTATTATAATTTTGGGGTTTTACTTGTGTGCGACACATCTGATTGTCCCAAATCTTTTCAGGATGTTGTTCTTTATGCAAATATGCATTTGTCGTGTTAGTCGATCGAGTCAAGTTTGGATGATGGAGGATCTTTACAACGAGCCGCTCGAGCTCTATTTTTATGTGTTGTTTATGTCACGATTCCCTCCACATACGTTATTAGGTGTATATTGACATTATCTAGCACTTATAATTTTGTATTTATATTTAGATCTGATAGTTTTGTTCAAATATTTTTTTATGTCTGCAATTCTGCGTTGTTTATCTTAAAAAATACTTTATTTATAAATTATTCTCCATGATAAAATTTTATTGATATAATAATAAATTAAAAAAATGAAAAAAATAGTGTATAATAATAAATTAAAAAATGAAACAAGCTGTAAAAGTGAAAGATAAACCCACATATCCTAAAGTCGAAAAGTTCGGGGTTCTAAAGATACGTTCGTAGAATAAAAAATCAGGAATGGATGATTATCAGAATGTAATCTTGGTAACATAATGCAAGACACGTGAGACCAAGTATCAAGGAAAGAAGTAGAACAAAGAGTCATATCCAAGTGAGAATGAAACATACCACGACTATCATGTCCATATTCGAGTGTAGAAAACCCCTTTCGTCTCAATGTCTACAAGATTACCTATAAATGTACAAAACATTTCTAAAGTCTTCACAATTACTAGTAATTTTAGGAGCTCCTAGAATTGAATTAAAACCCCCAAGTACAAGCCACAAAATACCTAAACCTGAAATGTTCATAAGAGAGCTCTACGGGTAAAAGCACAAAACTAGTAAAAATAGTAATATGTTAACTATGAAGTAAAATACCTGCATTGAACATAACTCAAAGGGATCACCAAAAAACAAAAAGAACCGAATGAAAACCACAAAAGGCTCAGCAATGCGAACAAAATCCGGATTATGACGTAAATAAAACTCTTTCAAAGCTTGCTGGGTATCACAATTTACAATATTCCTACAGTTCTAATAAATAAAGGACACTCATTTAAATGGTAATTCACCTTTAGCAGCCATAGTCATGGGTGGATTGGCAATAATAACATCATTATTATTATTATTTTTACATTTTTTAGTGGGAACTACCTTCCAATAAAAGTTTTCTATTTTATCAATGTAAGAGATTTCTCTTTAAATATCAATAAAAGAGAAATCTGACTCAGTGTTCTCGTTATCAAACTTCAAGTTAATTGCATCTTGAAGGGGAGCATTTGAACCTTTAATAGGTGGAAGTATCATATAGACAACAACAAGATCATATGTGCTATATACATTATTAGGGTCAGTTGCAACAACAGAATTAAAGTATCCATAGGATTACCAACAGGAGCTAACTGAGTGTCCAAGATTGCATCATTAATGGACATCTTCAAAATGCAAGGGATAATCAGTCTAGTTGAACTAGAAGAGGTAATTTACTCAAGAATAGGTTCAGAGACCAATTTTATAGATTTTTCCATCATGATTTCCTTGTCACTGACGCTTGTTGTAATATACTATAAAGCCAGAGCATCTCTTGACTTGTCTTTCAGGCAGTATTCTTGACGCATTTTGGATCTACCTCTATCAAGATTTTTATCTTTAGCTAGTTATGTTAACATTATTTGGAACAATAATGTGACGACAGGATTTAGCCAGATGTCTATTGAGCATCAGGTAGAACAAGAATTAGGAACATTTTCAAAATAAAGAGTTGGAGGAGACAGTATTGACGAAAGAGATGTGATAAATGAGTTTGATTACATTATGTAGAAATCAACTTAGAGAAGTTCGGCCAATTCGAAAGTAAATCTACTGTAACTCCATTCAACCCAAACTGTAAGTTGAGGAAGAATGATGAAGTTGGACTATCTTAGTCAGAGTCCTAAAAAATAATTAGTAGCTTGATGTACATAATGAATTGCATTAAGCCTGATATAGCATATTCAGTAGGGAGGCTTGCAAGATAAAAACATATGAGTAATACTGAGCATGATAACTAGGATGCATCAATGAGGGTGTTAAAGAACTTAAAATACAACATGGATTATTACTTTCATTATTCAAATTATCCACCCTTGTTGGAAGGATTTAATGATTCTAACTAGATTTTTGATAGTTTAGAGACTAAATCTACAAGTGTATATTATTTTACTCTAGTTGGTGGGTCATAGAGGTCTACAAAGCAGACATGTATAGCTCGTTCAACTATGGACCGAATTCATAGCATTGAATAAGGCTAATGAAGAAGTCGAATGACCTAGAAATTTCTTATTAGATATTCTAGTGTGGCAATACCTTTATCAGTAATATGTGTCCATTGTAACAACATGACGGTAACCCATAGAGCGAAGAATAATGTGTATTATGGTAAGCCTATACATAATACCATTAAACAATTCCTCTCCAATGAAAAAAATAGTGATTTCCATTGACTTTATAAGGTCAAATGAACTTACAGATCCTCTAACGAAAGGATTTCAAAGGAGCCAATCAAGCAAATATCAAGGGGAATTATATTGGGCATAATACCCTCAAAGCATGTGTTTAGACATTTTTAATATGAAATTAATGAAGACTATGATCTTGTATAAGTACGAGAGGATTAAGATCATAGATAATGAATAAAATAGTCTGCAACATATTAGTATGGAATCATTAATGAATGATTACTAGTACATTTCACTAAACATTTTGAATGCATGTGATCTAGATCCAAATCAGTGATGTCGATAGACATCTTAGTGAATGTACTTTATATAAATAGATTATATAGGACAAGACCGATATGGATTAATATCTTTATTAACTTACCATTTATCAAAAAGATTTAATACGCATCAAATATGATGATCATATGTGGATCACTCTGAATCCTAAGTAGCCATGAACTCCTATGCATGTCTACTAGATCTTTTGATTTGCTCATTAAGGTTTGTTTGTAAAAAAGACTAGTGACTTCTATTTTGGAGATTCAGTGATATGGATGGCTGGGAACATGATCTTACAAGATTTGGAATCCAAGTTTTTCTAACGGATCGTATATCGATTCCCTTAAGTGTTAATTCTAAAATTGAATGGTTATTGCACTCAAATTTATAATACGATTATAAATTGGCTATTCACTAATGAATTAATGGTACATAAATATCAGCAGGTAATTAGAAGCGTAAAATGATAATTTTGACCAGCTCTAATTTACGAACTAATAGTTAGAGGACGGAACTACATGAAGTAATTATATCAATGAACTATACGAGAATACTCTGTAAATATATTATATAATTACTAAGAGTGCAATTCCATATTTATAATGAAGTAATAATGAAATTAATAAATAATATTATTTAATTAAAGAGTTTAACTAATAATGTGGTTTATTGGAGCTTAGAATTATGGGTTCATGGTTCTCAAGTCACGTCCTTACTACACAGTCTAAGGTGTCAATATTTCAGGACATGAGAAAAGGACTAACTTGTGAAATGAATTAAATTTTTGGGACAAGTATATAATTATGCGTAATTGATTAATTAAGAATTAATTAATTAAATTATTTAATATAATTTTTGATAATTATAATTAAATAATTATTTTGATTAGTTTTATGTTGATCAGTTAGTGAGACAACATATCTGATTTATAAAATTAAATAATATTAAATTATTATGAGATAATAATTCAAAATTGAATCAACTAAAAATCTTATTTGTGAAGTAACAGATGAGTTAGTTGATATGGGTAGATAAGTTAATTTTGAATTAACTGATATCTATATATTTATCTTATTAAAATAAATAATAAATTTTGAAAATTTATCACGTAGCATATTGGACTGCCACATATCAATCATTAATTTTTTAATCAGAGATTGACATGAGTTACTGTAGGGCTACCCAACACTATAGTGACATGTCGCACACTGTAGTGTCGTGAGTCATTAGTGTCGTGAGGCACTGTGGCTCTTCATGGCACATTATAGTGTCGTGTGGCACTGCACTGTTGCTCAATTATAGCGGGTCCCACTATAATGGCATATTTATAATTAATATATTATTTTGTGTATATCCCTAAAAATTTGATGAGCTTTGACCTAGAAGAAATATATTGATATTATTCTATTGGTCTCAGTATTGCAATCAGTGTGAAACTGTGTGATTTAAAGTTAATCAAAAGCCCTGTGAGTTCTTCTAATTCTCTTAGAGTTTTGTCCACAATAGTCTCTCTCCAAATATCTTGATCTCATGTGTTGAGTACATTTAGAGATAAAAAAACGTTTTTGGTTTATTCTATGTTCCCACACATGTCCTAGTGTGTTTGGGGATTAGCTTGAAAAATCTTAGTGTAGATCTCGCAATCCGTTGTTTGTGGGATTACTATTGAAGTTATATCCATAAAGTATGGTGTAATTGTTGGAATCATGTCTATAAAGTAGGATGTAAAAACTATTTATGCATATTTAGTTATTTCTCAGCCATTTTGTAATATTGAATTTAATGAATGAATAAAAAAATTTCAATTAATTAAAGTGTGTTTATAATTTAGTCAAGTTCTAGAACTATTGTCAACGTAAGAAGAGTAAAGACTGAGGGTCTTCCAGACAAACTATTCTGAAATAGTTTACAACGTTATTTGTAGTCTTAAGATAGACTGGGCAATCGGGTCTGATTATGACTGTTTGATTGAACCAAATGATGCCAGTCTTGGGGCATGAGAGTTAAGACTCTAACGGTTGACCTAGAAATATTTTGGAACATGTTGAAAATACTAGTAACAAACTAGTTTGGACCAAAGCCATTTATCTAGCTCTAAGTCTTTGTTACACCTTAAGGGTATTTTCATAATTACCTTAATCCTGAGGTGAATACGAAAATTGACCTAGTTAGTTGTGATCTTTGATACGCCAAAGGAGAGAGTTCGAATTGCTGAACAATACATCGGCTGTTGGGATCATGATTCAACTATTTTGGAGTTGCGTGATTGATAGTAATGAAAATTGGTGGTTAGATTACAATATGCAACAATATCACCTTATGCTTTATTGATGGGTGTGAATAAATTAACCTGACTAGATACTCGATGAAATGAATCATCAAATAAGACATGGTGAATTATACTGGACAATTCACTGTTATGTCTTTTTTATTCACAGTCAATAAATGAGTTAAGAAAATAATAACAAGATGGGTAAAATGATAATTTTACGTCTCACTCTTGTTACTGATATTTATAAAGAGTAATATGTTAAAATATTTTATAGTGAAATAAAAGAGTTTATTTACACCAACAGAAAATGTAGCGCGCATGAATCGAGAGTTGATTCGGCATCGAACCTATAGTGGAGTCGTACTATGTCAGGATTAAATAGGTCTGGAATTTATAAGGATAAATTCGTTGGGAATTTAAATCCTATAACTTTATTCATGTAGGTCCATTCGGTCTCAAGAGTAGCTCATGATGACATGAATAGAAGAAACAATATCAGTTTGACCAAAATATGTTTTGGGGCCAAGATGTATTTCTTGAACTCATATGTGATGAGTATTATCACTTAATTAGTGAAGGGTAATTAATTGATGTTCAAATTAATTAATTTATTATTTTCTAATTATTGGATAATTAGTAAATAATAGAAATTAATTAATTAATTGATAGAGATTGACGAATTTGGACACAATATTGACTCTAATGGGAGATGCAATTTTCGGCAATTATAGATTATATGGGGTGAATTTTGGAAATCACACATATATGGGGTATATGTGAAAATTTCAAAATTTTATATATTTAGGCGATGGCATTACGGTAACCTAACATAAGTGTGTGTTGACACAACCATAATCACACAGTGTACAAAAAGGTTCCTCTCTCCCCATCCTGCTTTTGCCGCTGAAATCTCCAAAGGAAGAGAAAAAATTGATTTTTCTCCCTCAGTTGTTTTGAGAACCCAATTCCTAACGACGTGCTTGCGATATATACTTCTGAATCTTACGAGTGGTTGTTGGTGTGAAGACTGATTCCAGTTCTAGGAGTGTAAAAATTGATACCAAACTGAACTAAAAATGGTCAGTTCGGTCCGTTATTATATAACCTCGGATCGGTTCGGTTCGGCATTTCTAGCGAACCGTAATTTTGGTTCAGTTTGAAAAATCATGTAATTTCGAACCGAAGTATTTAAAAAAATCTTATATATATACACAATTTACTATTATCCCTAACCCCCTCTCACACTTTCTCTCAAATTGAAGGCCCCCTCTCTCACTCATCCTTTCCCCCTCTCTCACTTGTCCCTTCTCCATCTCTCACAGAGTCAGACTCACAGCAGCCTCCCTCCATCTCTCTTCAAACTTTCTAGTCTTTCCTTCCCCCTCTCTCTTCTCTTTGAAGTTCCAGCACTCTCCTTCCCCTTCAGATCTACTCGAGACAAGATGGTGGAGCACTAGAGCTCGAAGATGGTTTCAAACCCTCAGATCTGCTCGAGAATGGCTACAGACCCTCAGATCTGCTCAAGAAGTCTCTTCCCTTCTCTCGAGAAGAGAGAATCTCCTTCTTCAAGTTTTCCTTCACACAACATCTCCTTCTTCAAGTTCGCCTCCCTTCTCCTGAATCTGAGTTCTAAGATATGGGTTCGTCTTCTCTCTTCTCCTAAATGGTGAGTTTGTCTCCTTCCTTCGTCTCAAAATCATCAAATCACTTCTGAGTTATGAGTTTGTCCTTCGCTTATCAGTTCTGAGTCTCTGCGTCTCATTTCCCCTTCGCGTCTCTAACTTGGGTTTAGGGTTTTCTGTCTGAAATTTGAGATAAAGGTAAGTTTCGAAGCCTTATCTTAGATCTTCTCTATCTTAGATCTAGTTTTTGTCTGAAATTTGAGGTTAGGGTTGAACTTATTTAGGGTTTAATGAATGTGATTATGTCTGAAATGTCTAGGTCATTGGGAGAGAAGGAAGAGAACGAGAAGTTTATGGAGAGATGTTTGGATTTCTATGCCAATTCAACGATCTGTTCGGTACAATTATTGAAATTAGGTATGAAATTTGTGATGTTATATACAATTTGTACTAAAATTCTGTATGAAATTTGAGAATCTATGTAGGGTTTCATGAAATTCACAGAACCTGTTGCTTGTTTCTGTCTGCTACTGTTCTGTTATTATGAATTTTGGGTTGGGTTTTGTGAAATTGTACAGTACATGTTCTGCCTTCTCCAAACTGTAGAATTGAACCGAACTAAACCTTAAGTCACGGTTTGGTTCGATTTATATGATACTCACGGTTCAGTATGGGGCCGAACCGTGAGTTTTGGTTCGGTTCAATTTTTGTCCAAACAACCGACCGAACCAAACCGTGAACACCCCTATCAAGTTCTATGAAGAACGCGAGACGAATAATAGGATTCCACCAAGTAATAAATTATCTGACACAAGAAATGTATAAAATTATTTCTACCTTTTTGAATATGTTTAACTTTGTATGCACAATCGGATGTATGGTTTTAATGTTTAATATGATTAAATTGCTTAATATAAATTTTTTTGATATTCCGCACACAAACCCTTTGTGGTTCAATGATTTTTGCTCAAAATTTTAAAACTCATTCCAACAATTGGTATCAGAGCCTTTATTTCTTGATTATGCATATTCTGCGATTAAACGTATGTATCGCTAGATGCTATGATATTGGCATATTTTTGTATGGTAGATTCAAAATAGTTTTGAATGTGTTTTATGAATGGATCCTAATCTATTCGCTCTAGACATTTTTTTTTCAATTTAAGAAATGATGTACACCAAAATTGAGGCATAGAATTTTATGTAATTAATTTTCATGCAAAAGTTGTATTTTTTTTTAAATTTCATGTAATCCGTTGTCGCCTAAAAAAACTGTCACCGTCGCCGCTGCTGGTCACACCGCCCACCGTTGTGCCACTCCTCCTCCCGTTGTCCGCTATAGTGCCCTGCGTGGTGACTAGGGTTTGTGAAACCCTATGCGATAACAATTAGGGTTTAGGTAACCCTGTGATGTTTTACAAAAACCCTAATCTCATCTTTTAAATTTTAAATTTTATTTTTAAATGGTTAAAATATAATTAAAATTCAAAAGTTATGGTATGAGATAATGATCTAATTTCATCCTTTTATCTTTTGAATTTTGAATTCAAAAGATAATTATCTATTTTATCTTTTAAAGTTTGAATTTTGAATTCATATATTTTTTTAATTTTAAATTCAAAAGATAATTATCAATTTATCTTTTTATCTTTTGATTTTTAAATTTAAAAGGATTTTAAAGGGATTATTTAATTAGGAAAATAGATTTTCTTAATTAAAGGATTTGGATCAAAATTTTAAATTTTGAAAATGGGACTACACTGTTGTAAAGAGTTAAAAAATTGGTGGAACTTCCTGAAGAATAAAGAGACAATTACAGACGCCAAGTAGTCTTGGTTGAAGCTATGGAGCAGACTAGTATTTATATTAACTGTAGTTTATTTATTATTTTTTTATTAGTTGTAATTATAAATGAGCAAATAGGGAGGTTTATTTTGAATGGATGATTTATTATTAATCATACATCTTCATATAACATGTCATATAAAATATGGATATGCCAATATCAAAATGCCATGTAACATGTACATGCGTTATTGTAGTTTAATTTATAATGAGTTATAATTTGAATATAATGTGAATTTTATAAAAAATTATAAATTTTAAATTGGGATTTAAATTTTATAAAAGTTTATAATTTCAAAACTTATTTTTTTTCAAATTAGTAAAGACTTATAAATTTTGAAAAAATAAGGAAAAATCCATTTTCCAAAAACTAAGTGGGAGGGTCGTTTATGTTGAAACGTTCCCAAGGTCCCCAAAACAAACTTGATCGTGGCACGAGAAATCGTTTAGTGCCTCCCTAGCGGTCCTCTCTTCAGTGGGAGAAACTTGAGTTGTGTTGCTTTGAGTCATCAAGTTACTTAAGAAGCTAAAGCTTGTAAAGGAAGTGGTGAGGCAGGACCTTTCCTAGACGGACTGTTAGTTCATGGAAACCTTTAAAGATGATGCGTTGGTTAAACACTTAGATCGAAGCACATTGGAATATCTCATAGAGTCTAGTCAATGGGGCTAAGGTGACAAAAACTATTGGTGATTGGTTAAGCTAGTTGCAGTGACATCTTGAGAAGCTTTAATCAAACGAGAGAAGTCTCGATACGATAGGAGGTAGCTTGGACGTTGTCCCTAGATGAGACAAGTTATCGTTGTTGATCATAACATCATGGAAGAAATATTGTTTATTGGATTGATAAATATTTAAGTATTTGCATCATGCATCATACTTTCTTAAATGATTAAATATTTATTTACATTGCTTTATGTATTCTTTTCAATAATCATGTCGTTATCCCCACTCTCAACTATCTTAAACGTGAACAAACTTACTAGTGCAAAATTATGTGGATTGGAAACGTAATCTTGATATCTTGTTAACGGTAGAAAAGCACAAGTTCGTGCTCACAAATCCTTATCCCCATGAGCCTATTGTTGAATTGACTCAAGAGGAGAACGGTGTTTATGCTTCTTGGTTGCGTTCTAATGATATCGCTAGGTGTTACATCTTGGCTTCTGTTAGTAATGTTTTGCAACAACAGTATCATAACATAGAAACTTTTGCTGATATGATGTTCAACATCACCAAAATGTTCGGAGATCAGGGTCGTCAAGCCAAATAGGTTGCTGTGTGAAACTTCGTGAACTGCATGATGAAACTTGCAACTCCTGTTAGAGAACATATGATGTTGATCATTAGTCATCTAATTATTCGATGAATAAGTTGAAGTACTCAATTCCTGAGCTAATGAATGAATTGCAAGATGCTAAGACTCTATTTTTGAAGGGAAAGATGAAGACTGGAGAGACAAACTTTACTGAAAGCAAGCCTTCCAACTCTGGCGCCAAAAAGAAACACAGAAGAGGTCCGTAGAAGGCTAAGAAGCAGAACTCGAATGCTGCAAAAGGTAATGGCACTGTAAAAGTGGACAAGTTAAAAGACAAGTGTCATCATTGTGGAGCCTCTGACCATTGGGAACGCAACTGCTCAGACTATCTTAAGGAGTTGAGATCTAAAGTTATAGTACTTGTTATTAAGACCTGCTATGTGGCCGACTCTACTTTTCATGAATTTTAGACTCTACAGTCACTAACCATATATGTTGTTCCCTATAAGGGTTCAGGGAAATCAAAAGGCTTGACGAGGGCGAGTTCAGCTTCCGTTGGAAAAATGGAGCACTAGTATCAGTCGTATCTATGAGAACTATTAAATTGTTATTTGATAACAGTTTTATTGTTTTACGTGATGTTTATTATATCTTGACTTTTGGGAAAAACCTTACTTCAGTAGCTAGTCTAATTGAGCAAAGATTCAATTTGAATTTCATTGATAAAGATATTGGTATTTTTAGAAATGATTGCTTAATTACTATTGCACGTTTGATAAATAAATTATTTTATGTAAAACCAATTGCTCCAATGATATGTGACACTGAAGTGAATGTTGATTCACAAAGGGATAGTAAAAGGTTGAAGTCTGACTCAACCGATCTAACCTATTTATAACACTTACGTCTTAGGCATATTAGCCTAAACATGATTAAAAGACTTGCGAATGATGGTCCTTTGCAAACTTTAAGTGTGAGATCATTACCCACATGTGAATCCTGTATAGAAGGTAAAATGACCAAGTGACTCTTTTCAGCAAAGGGTGAAAGACTCATTTAATGCCTCGAACTCATACATAGTGATGTATGTGGACCATTGAATATTCAAGCAAAAGGAGGTAATGAATACTTTGTAACCTTCACTAATGACTACTCACGCTTTGGAAGGTAAAAATGACCAAGAGACCCTTTTCAGCAAAGGGTGAAAGATCCATTCAATGCCACGAACTCGTACATAGTGATGTATGTGGGCCATTGAATATTCAAGCAATTGGAGGTTATAAATACTTTGTAACATTCACTGATGACTAGTCATATTTTGGACATGTTTATCTAATGCCCTAAAAGTCTAAAACCTTTGAAAAGTTCAAAGAGTACAAGGATATGGTTGAGAAACAATTAGAGAAATAAATCAAAACAGTACGATCCGATCATGGTGGAGAGTACTTGCTATTAGAGTTCGAATACTTTCTTAAGGAATAAGGTATTTTTTTCAGCTTACAACACCTGACACTCCAGAACAAAATGGTGTGTTAAAAAGAAGGAATTGAACTCTGATGGATATGGTTAGATCCATGATGAGTTACCCATCCCTTCCAGATTCGTTCTGAGGATATGCTTTGGAAACAACAACATACATTTTGAACCAAAGTCCGTCGAAGATGGTGCCTAGCATGCCATATGAAAGATGAAATTGATGAAAGTCTCTCGTTAACCACTTTAGAATATGAGGGTGACCGACACATGTTTTGAAACAGAAGACAGGCAAGTTGGCCAGTCGATCAGAATTATGTATGTTTGTAAAATATTCCAAAGGAATGAAGAGGTATGTCTTTTATAGTCCAATTGATAAAAAAATATGCATTAGCATGAATGCACATTTTATTGAAGAAGACTATATAAGAAGTGTAAAGTCGAGAAGCACTCTTATGCTAGAGGAATTGTTGTGTGGGAGGACACCGACTCTCCAATCAGGAACTGGTTCTGATTCAATAATGGAAAAATCACAATTGGGACCAGAGCCTATACAGCCTCGACGTAGTGGGAGGGTTGTGAGACAGCCTGACAGGTACATGTCTTATGGAGATGCCTTAACAGCAGTCTCAGATAAGGAACATGATAAACATGTCTCTTACTCACAGACCATGGGTTGTCCTGAAGCAAACCTATGGCAAGAAGCCATGAACGTTGAGATACATTCGATGTACTCAAATAGAGTCTGAAAACTTGTATATCCTCCTGAATGGGTAAAACCTATAGGATGTAAATGAATCTATAAGAAAATAGAGGTGTGGATGGGAATGTGGAGACATTCAAAGCAAGGCTAGTAGCCAATGGCTATACCCAAAAGGAAGGTATTGACTATGAGGATACATTCTCGCCCAAGGCCATGCTTAAATCCATTTGAATCCTCATGTCCATTGATGCTACCCTCGATTATGAAATCTGGCAGATGGATGTCCAGACTACTTTTTTGAATGACACTTTTGAAGAGCGCATTTATATGGGTCAACCAGATGGGTTCATGGAGAATGAGCAAGAGGGGCAATGTTTGTGAACTATTGAAGTCCATTTATGGACTTAAGCAAGCGTCCGAATCGTGGAATATCTGATTCGATGAAATTATCAAGAACTTTGGTTTTGAACAGTTGGTGGATGAACCCTGTGTGTATAAGCTCATACACAAATGGAAAGTGATTTTTCTAGTCTTGTACGTAGATGATATTCTGCTCAATGGTAATGATGTAGGAAAATTGTCTGATGTCAATATTTGGCTTGCAAAGCAATTTGATATGAAGGATCTTGGAGAAGCTACCTTTTTTCTAGGAATTCAAATCCTTTAGGATCAAAAGAACAGACAATTGGCACTTTGTCAAGCATCTTACATTGATAAGGTGATGGATCATTTCAGCATGCAAGATTCCAAGAAGGGACATCTTCCTTTCAAGCATGGAGTCAGCATCTCCAAGGAGCAGTCTCCCAAGACTCCTCAAGAAGAGGAAGACATGAGACAGATTCCCAATGCCTTAACCGTAGGAAGTCTCATGTATGCGATGCTTTACACTAGGCCAAACATTTGCTATGTCGTAGGCGTGGTGAGTCGTTTCCAATCGAATCCTGAAATCAAGCATTGGAATGTCGTTAAGCATATCGTTAAGTTTCTTAGGAGAATAATGAACTATATACTTGTGTATTCAGGTAATGACCTGAATATGACTGGATATACTGATTCTGATTTTCATACATACAATAATTCTACGAGGTCCACTTCAGCTGCAAAGGAGGCTGTATGGCTTAGAAATTTCTTGAAGACTTTGGAAGTTGTTCCAGAAGCTAACAAACCCATGACATTTTATTGCAATATTAGTGCGGTTGTGGCGAATTTGAAGGAACCAATGAGTCACAAAAGATCCAACACACATAGAGCGTAAGTATCACCTGATAAGAGAGATTGTTCAGCGTGGAGATGTTCTAGTAACACACATATCGACGATCAACAACCTGACAGATCCATTCATGAAGACTTTAAACAGTAAAGTCTTTGATGGTCATCTGAAGGGCATGAGATACGAGATTGTACACGCCTACTTTAGTCCAAATGAAAGATTATTATAATTATGTCCATAAAGTAGGGTGTAATAACTATTTATATGTATTTGGTTATTTTTTAGACATTTTGTATTATAGAATTTAATGAATGAATGAAAGTTTTTCTACTAATTGAAGTGTGTTTATAATTTACTCAAGCCTGAAACTATTGTCAACGTAAAAAGAGTAAAGACTGAGGGGGTCTTCTAGACAAACTCTTCTGAAATAGTTTAGAACGTTATTCACAGTCTTAAGACCGACTAGGCAATCGGGTCCAATTATGACTGCTAGGTTGAACCAATACTTACTAGTCTTAGGGCATTGGAGTGAAGACTCTAACGGTTGACCTAGACATGATATGGAATATGTTGAATAGACTAGTAACTAATTAGTTTGGAGCAAAGCTATTTATCTAGCTTTAAATCTAATTGTTACACCTTAAGGGTATTTTTTAATTACCTTAATCTTAAGGTGAATACGAAGCTTGACCTAGTTAGTTACGATCTTTGATACACCAAATGAGTGATTTCGAATTGCCAGACTATACCCCGAATGTTAGGATCGTGATTCAACTATGTTAGAGTTGTGTGATTCACATATATAAAAATTATTGGTTAGATTGTAATATTAACAATATCACCTTATGTTTTATTGAAGAGTGTGTGAATAAATTAACCTGGTCAGGTACTCGATGAAATGAATCATCGAATAAGACATGGTAAACTGTACAAGACAATTCATTGTTATGTCTTTCTTATTCATAGCCAATAAAGAAGTTAAAGAAATAATAACAAGAGTGGTAAAACAGTAATTTTACAGCACTCTTGTTATTGATATTCACGAAGGGTATTTTATGAACCCATATATGATGGGTGTTGTCACTTAATTAGTGAAGAGCAATTAATTGATGTTCAGATTAATTATTTTATTATTTTCTAATTATTAAATAATTAGTAAATAAGAGAAATTAATTAATTGATGGAGATCAATAAAATTTATCAATTTTAGATTGATGAATTTGGACACAATATTGACTCTAATGGAAGATGTAATGTTTGGCAATTATAGATTATAGGGGTGAATTTAAGAAATTACACATCTATGGGGTATATGTGAAAATTCCAAAATTATATGTATTTAGGTGATGGCATTAGGGTAACCTAACCTAAGTGTGTGTTGACACGACCATAATCACACACAGCCTTAAAATTTTAAAATCTGATCCAACAGTTATAACTATTTATGAGTATTTAGTTATTTCTTAGATATTTTGTGTTACTGAATTTAATAAATGAATGAAATTTTTCTATTAGTTAAAGTGTGTTTATAATTTACTCAAGTCATGGAACTATCATCAATATAAAAACAGTAAAGACTGAGAGGTCTTCGAGATAAACTCTTCTGAAATAGTTCAGAATGTTATTCACAGTCTTATGATCGACTGAGCAATCGAGTCTGATTACAACTGTAAGGTTGAACCAAATGATGTCGGTCTTGGGGCATGGGAGTGGAGACTCTTACAGCTTACCTTGACATGTTATGGAACATGTTGAATAGACAAGTAACAATTTAGTTTGGAGCAAAGTCTTTTATCTAGCTTTAAATCTAATTGTTCACACATTAAGAGTATTTTCGTGATTACCTTAATTCTGAGTTGAATACAAAACTTGACTTAATTACTTGCGATCATTGATACGCCAAAGGAGTGAGTTCGAATTGCCGAACAATATCTCGGCTGTTGGGATCGTGATTAAACTATGTTGAAGTTATAGTGATTCACAGATATAGAATTCATGGCGAGATTGTAAAATGAAACAATATCACCTTATATTTTATTGATGGGTGTGTGAATAAATAAACCTGGCAAGATACTCGATGAAATGAATCATTGAATAAGACTTGGTGAATTGTGCCAGACAAATCACTGTCATGTCTTTTTTATTCACAATCAATAAAGGAGTTAAAGAAATAATAACTAGATGGGTAAAATGATAATTTTACATCTCACTCTTGTTATTGATATTCATGAAAGGTAACATAACAAAATATTATGTGGACCGTGAAATAAAAAGTGTTTATTTGCACCAACATACAATGTAGCGCGCATGAATCGAGAGTTGATTCGGCATCATACTTATAGTGGAGTCATACGATGTCAGGATTAAATATGTCGAGAGTTTATGGAGATAAATTCACCAAATATTTGAATCATATAGCTTTATTCATATGAGTCCATTCGGTCTCAAGAGTAGCTCATAAGGATAGGAATGAGGAACAACACTAGTTGGACCAAAAATATGTTTTGGACCAAGGTATGCTTCCCGAACCCATATGTGATGGGTATCGTCACTAATGGAGTGAAGAGCAAAAATGAATGTTCAAATTAATTAATTGTTATTTTCTAATTATTGGATAATTAGTAAATAAAAGAATTTAATTAATTAATTGATGGAGATTAATTTAATTTATCAATTTGGATTGATGAATTTAGACACAGTATTGACTCTAGGGAGATGTAAAATTTTGACAATTACAGTAAATGGAGGAGAATTTCGGCAATTTCCAGTATATGGGTATATGTGTAAATTCTGTAATATTTATATAAGGGATGACAGTAGGGTTGCATCCCTAAGTGTGTTGACACAACACTGATCACAATGTATGATTACACAGAGTAGAAAAAGTGGTTTCTCTCTCCCTTTCCTGTTGCCGCCGAAATCTAGAGGAAGAAGAGAACAAAATTGTTATTTTCTTCTGTTATTTTGAGAGCCCAAACTCAATTCCTGACTACATCCTATTAAAATATACTTCTTAATCTTACGAGTGGTTGTTGGTGTGAAGATTGATTCAAGTTTTACGAAGAACGAATAACGCAAGACAATCAATTGGATTCCACCAAGTCAGAACTTCTTCGATACAAGAAAGGTATAATATTATTTTCACATTTTCTAAATACGTCAATCTAAATATGCATGATCATAAAATATTTTATATTGAATATGATTAAATAGTTTATGTGAAAAAAATTATTTTTCGCCCACGAACCGTTTGTGGTTCATTGTTTTTCCTCAAATTTTTAAAACCCGATCCAACAATTACAAGTTCGTTGTTTGCAAGGACGCTTGATAAGACTACAAGAGATATAATTCTTTTCTTTGTATTTCTTAGATTTAATATATATATACTCTTTTTCTCATCGGATCCATTATATATATATAATGGATCCGATGAGAAAAGGAGTTTTTCAATAAAAGTTTTTTATTTTAGATACCAAGGCGTCACAATTATTTTTGTTTTAATATTTTTTTTAAAACCACCACGCCTCCGCCGCCGATTCCAACAACTTAGACTAAAGATTATTCAATGATCATTCAAGTAGCAACCTAACCTAGGTGATTGGAAATATCAATATCTAGGTTTAATTTGCAAGCTGGCAGGAATGATTCACATAGACACACAAAAAAACTTCTGGTTTCTTCCTATTGTTGTGATGTAAAGATATTGTATTTTTGTCGACAAAAAATGGTATACTTAGTAATTTATGACATTGATATCTTACTAACAAGAGGAGTAACGATAAAATACTCTTAATCATTGTCATCTATATGGGAGTAGAATTGCGGCCGCATCTATGAAAGAGCTTAATGACTTAATCTCTCAAAAGTTCTCAAGAAAGTGAGATATGTTCAGATATACGAGTTGTTGGAGATTCATTTGGTTTGCAATCATACATTAAGAATATAATAGTTTCTAGTTAAGGTGGATTCACAATACATAATATTGAATGGGCTATCATGGAGACTATATTATTTAGATCAAAATATGTTATTCGGGCAGATAAGTTAGTATGGAAGAGTCGATGTGCCATGGGAAATCCTTCTCCAAGTTCGCGGATGAGATTTTGAATAGAACTTTGATAGGTGAGAGGCGTAAGCACCGCGAGATGTTAATAAAATGAATGAGAGGACTTTAACTTTCCATTATAAAAAAGAATGAACGTTCACCTATTCCTGCAATTTTGGTCGGTCTCGCTACCGCATTACATATTATTGATGGAGTGAGACAATATGAGACGTGAAGAATTTGTTGCATTTTTATTTTACACGTTTAAAGAGTCCGTAATATGTTCGGTCGGCAAATAAGTAGCTGACATTTTTAATGCTAAAATTGTTGTTATTTTATACCTTAAGTTTTACATATGAAGTCTAAATACAAAATTGTTGTTATTTTATACCTTAAGTTTTTCATATGAAGTCTAAATTCAAAATTGTTTGCCCTTTTAACTTAAATTAGTATATTTGATTTCTAAACCTTCAAGTGGTTGATGGGTTCGTTTGGTTCCACATAAACTTATAACTTAAACGTTTAAGTTATAACTTATTTTAATTTAACTTTAATCTACTAGTTTTATGACATGTGTTGCATGTGTATATAAAGTTCTATAAATATTATTACTATGCGTGAACTTATTTTGCTTAATATATGTGCTTTCATAGAGATGTTACTTTACAAAAGATGTGCTGCATAAAATGACCATATATTAAAACGTCCACATCCAATTCTTTTTCACTTTTTTTTAATGCGGAAACCTTGTGTTCGGCTTGGAGACTTCAACATCCGGTGTGATTTTTAGAGATAAGAGAAAATTTATTCCAAATAATCTTTACGAATAGAGAGGAAATGGAGTTCGTGCGAGAATGTGGACTGTGATTGGTAGACAGCAATCTGATGCTCCTAACGCCATGGAACAAGCACCTACAATTGTCCTCCTTTCACATACAATATTGTAAATTTTGGGTACTGGTGCATGAACTCTCACTGGACTGTAGATGGGAGGAAACTGTTAGACAAGTCCGTGCAAACCTAGGGCAAATTATTAAGATTGATAGAGGGAGGATATCAAAAGGAGTAGAACAGAGAAGATATCTTAGGGTAAGAGTAAATATGGATATTACTCAGCCACTGAAAGGGGGAAGATTATCTAAAATGAAGGGCAATCTGTCTGGATTGCTTATAGGTATGAAAGATTGCCTAGATTCTGTGCTTTTTATGGTCGTATTGGCCATGAGGTGGATTTTTACAATCAATATAGAATAGAGCAAGGATCGGAAAAAGAACTAATATGACAGTTCAGTGAGGAGCTTAATGCAACTGCAGGGAGGCGGAGAGTCACGAAGGAGGTGCAATGGGGATTTGGGGAAAAAGAGCCCGGCGATAGCCAACGTATCATCAATGGTTATAGGAGGTAGCATGAGACAACAACCTCTATGGGCAGAGGAAGGTCAACCGAATGGAAAAATTCTACAACGTTCTAGTGGAAGGAGACAAGTTGTACAACATCGGGTCCCACAAAGTATAAAAGAGCACCTCATACGGGTCATTAAAAAATTCTGGAAATAAGGGAAGGAGAGCTAGTGATGATGGTTTGACAACTAACAGAGAAGAAAGGATGATGGCTAAAAGCCTAAAGGAGGTAAGGGTGGACGACGCAAGTAGTGGGGAGGGCAATAAGATAATTGTGGAAGAAAATATCTACAACTTTAACACTGTTGTGGACTTGCCCGCGGAAATATTGGGTGGAGAGCTTAGTGACAATAATAGACTGGGCTTCAAAGTATTAAACGAGAGCATGAATATTGGGCCAAAGGACAAGCTAACCCATGCGAGCATTTCAACCAGTGCAGAAGCAAGGAAGCTTAGGAATAAAATTCTGCACAATCGAAAGACTGCTCTTAAGGTGAAGCAGAGCAACTCACAGACAAGAAACAAGTAGAGACCATTGAAATTGGCGTTTGAGGAGATTTTGAATGGAACAGAAGGGAATAAAGTCATTCGAGTTAGAGATAAAAATTACCATCAGGCAGAATCAGCTTACATAGATGCAGAGGAAGGGGTTATGAAGACCGGCCCAAAAAGGTCTCCACGAGAGCCATGAGACTACTATGTTGGAACTATCAGGGGTTGGGGAAAACCCTGAAAGTTCAGAGCCTTGCTGATATGGTAAGGCGGGAAACCCCAGATATTATATTTCTTCAAGAGACAAAAAATAAAAGAGGAAGGTGGAAAGGTTAAAGCAACGAATCATTTACCAGAATGCAATGGTAATTGATCCGATTGAAACAAGAGGAGGGTTGTGCTTGCTTTGGAAGGAGGCTTCAATGGTGCAGGTTCGTAATTTTGCTTATTTCATGATTGAGGCTGATATCAGAGATGCTAGATTACAATTAAATTGGAAATTTTTTGGTGTATACGATAGTCACGATAACAAAATTAGGCGGATTCAGTTTGAGATTATTAAGGAGAAAATTTCGGCTGGAAATCAGCCTATTCTAGTGGCGGGTGACTTTAATGAGGTGTTTTTTTATTGGTAGAAAGCGGGAGGTAACCCTGTTGGCTTTAAAGACGGTGATATTCTTCGTAATTTAATTCGGGAATGCAGTCTCATGGATTTGGGTTATTCAGGGGACTCTTTTACTTGGAACAATTGCAAAGAAAGAGGGAATATTCGCTCTAGATTAGATAGAGTGCTATGCTCATATAGCTGGTTTTTAAAGCACAATAAGGCAGTTGTTCAGCACCTTTTTGCCATGGGTTCGGACCATAGGTCTTACTATTGAATACTCAGCAGATCGAGCCAAGGTTAGAGTGAGGCAGCAATTTAGATTGGACCTTTGATGGTTGAAAGAGGAAAGTTGCAAAGCAGTTATTGCTCAAGTTTGGATTTGGCAAGTCTCATCCATGTCGTAGAATGATTTGATGAGGAAGCCGAAGTCTTTGAGAACACAGTTAATTTAGTGGAGGAGGAAACACAACGTTAATTCTTGAGCCTGCATTGATGAGTTAACAAAGGAGTTAAAGCAGATGCACGGCAAAAATAATACTGATATGGGGAGAATAAGGAAAATAGAAAAGGAAATTGAAACTGATGCATTGGAGGAAGAATATTATTAGAAGGAAAAAGTCATGAGCAACACGAATATGGACAATATTTCAGAAAGGTTTTCCGAGCAAGAAAATTTAGAAGCGTTGAATCAGATGCACCCTTCTAAGGCTACGGGACCTAACGGAATATCAGCTGGTTTCTTTCAGCAAAATTGGACCATGGTACGGTGGGACTTCATGAAATTATTCGATGATTTTTATCAAACGGGTCGGTTACTGAGATGATTAAATGATACTCACATTGTTCTAATTCTGAAGCAGGCAAACCCATCGTCGATTAAGGATTCCAGGCGTATCTCATTATGAAATGTGGCTTACAGAATAATGGCCAAAGTACTTTGCAACATGCTGAAATATATTCTGCCACTATTGATTAGTGATTACCAGGGAGCCTTTGTTCAGGGGAGACAAATCAATGATAATATACTAATCACTCATGAAGCATTACACTCTTTGAGGCAAAGGAAGAAGGGAAAAAGTGGAGAGGCCATTATAAAACTTGACATGGCTAAAGCTTTTGACCGTGTGGAATGAGCCTTCGTCGATGAAGTCCTTTCTAAATTACAGTTCAACGGGAATTGACGTAATTGGATTAGAGAATGCATTCAAACAGTCTTATATGAGGTTTCTATCAATGGGGAGCTGACTGAGAGTTTTATCCCGCAGAGAGTATTGAGACAAGGAGACCCTTTTGTCTCCTTATTTTTTTATTTTATGTACTGAGGTTCTTTCGACATCTTTGTCCAAGGCTGCATTTAGAGGATAGATTCATGGCTTTTCCCCGAAAAAATGCATCCATCCATCTCGCATTTATTTTTCACAGACGGTGCGATCCTGTTTTGCAGAGCATCTTTGGATGAATTCATCTGTATTTGGAATATTTTAAAGGCCTATGAAGAGGCATCGGGACATCAGGTAAATTTTCATAAGAGTTCTTTGTGTTTCTCCCTCAATACCCATGCACCTATACAAAACCAATTCGCTGACATCTTAAATATATCGAACTGTGGTGGCTTTGGTAAATATTTGGGTATGACAGCGGCTATAGAAGGATCAAAGAGACTGGTTTTTGATGATTTTAGAAAGAAGCTTGATGCGAAAGTGAATTCGTGGACATAACGTTTCTTATCAACGGCGGGCAAAGAAATCATGCTCAAAGCAGTAGCTTTGGCACTCCCGACCTATTCGATGCGATGTTACAAAATGCCAGCTTCACTTATCAAAGATATGGAGAAAATGATGTCCCGGTTTTGGTTGGATTTAACAATGAACTGTAGGAAAATACATTGGATTTCATGGGAGCGATTGACGAAATCGAAAAGAGATGGAGGATTAAATTTCATGGATTTTTCATCTATGAATAGAGCTTTTCTTGCAAAGAATGGTTGGAGATTAATGAAAACCCCTTCTTTTCTGTTGGCTCGAGTATTGAAATGTAAATACTTTCCCATCTCTGGTTTAAAATATGCTAAGGCTCGTGGGAATGTTTCTTGGGGATGGAGGAACCTTTTATGGGGGAAAATCTGCTTGAAATAGGAGTATTGTGGAAAATATATGATGGAAAAACTATTAAGATCTGGCAGGATCCATGGATCCCAAGAAGAAACGCATTGAAGGTTCAATCTCCTTGCATTGAGGCAGCCACAATACTTGCAGATTTGTTCCTTGCAAACCAATAAGTACAAGATGTTAGAAAAGTGCAGAATATCTTTAATAGAGAGGAAACAAATATTATTCTAAGCATTCCCTTAGCTTCTCAACCTATTCCTAATTCTTTATGGTGGGGGTTAAAGTAAAGGTGATTATACGGCGAGTTCAGGATATAAGTTGGTGCATGCATCATTCGGATTTCAGGCGAATAGAACGCGATTGGAAAGGGAGGGTGATAATTTGGACAATGAGAATTTTGTTTGGAGCTCTGTTTGGAAGCTTGATGTAGTGCCTAAAATTAAGTTTTCATTTAGAAATGTCTTTGAGGATGCCTGCCAACTCCTGACATGCTCCTTAAGAGAAATTGCAGGATTGAGGCAAAAAACTGTCCCATGTGCGATGAAGGGGAAGAATCCATTATCCACTTGTTTGTTCGCTGCCCATTCGCGAAAGCTTTTTGGTTCGCTTTGGATCTCCATCTCAGAAAGGATTCACTTCGAGGTGATACATTTTATATTATGTGGACAAATCTGATTTGCATGTTCTGCCAATATGATAATCGTACCCAATATTTGAGAGAGTTAGCTTATGGTTTTTGGTGGATTTGGAAAACGAGGAATTATAAAGTTTTTAATAAATGCTCAAATTATGTTGACGATTTAATTAGGAAATGCAAGCTTTCTTTAGCTGATTTTAATAGATCCAAAGAGTCCAGAAAAGGTTGCCTCAACCTTTTTCACTCCAACAAAAGCAAAAATAAAAACAACATGATGTCGAGGAGTAATTGTAGATTTATGGACTACAAGAGTAAGGTGAAGTGGTTTCCGCCAAGGAAGGGCTATGTTAAGGCGAATATAAATTTCTCTCCTCTTCTGAATATGGAAAATATTGTGGGTGGATGGGTTTGCAGAGGTGAGGCAGGAGACTATTTGAGGGGTGGCTGAATTTGTTTAAGACCGAATGCTATATTGATGGAAACGATTTGCTCTGCTGTAGTGGAAGGGATACGGGCTATGAAGGCCCTCTTCCTTCTTAAAGTGGAAAGAAATTTCAAGCTTTGAGGCGTGGATTCTATTTCAATTAGTGGACATGGAATTTGATTTTGTTAAGGACATTTTCAAAGAAGCGTATAATTGTATTTTGATTTGTTTTATACTAGTTGATGATTCTGTGAACCTTTTTGTTAAACTGATAGCAGAGAAGGCTCTAGTGGTGTGTAATAGTTATGATTTTGGCTCTTTTCCTCCCGTTTGGTTGGAAGAAGCCATGGTTTTGGAGACTAACTATAACTGATTTTATGGATTAGTAATGAAATTTTGTTTGTTAAAAAAATGTTACTCTCAAGCAAAAGAGAGACACGTAAGCATGTCACTTACCATACAAAAGACACCCACTTTGGTCGGTTACGTGTAATCTAACTTCCCACCCAACTCCCTTTGCCTTTTTGTTCCCACTCCACTCTAAATCCTCGTCTTTCTTGCATTTCCTCAAACAGTTTGTCTGCACAAACTCAACGCCTTCAACAAGAAAGTAATCTCAAGCAACATAACTCCTGTCTTTTACAGAACAAAAAGAAAATGAGTACCATTAATGGAAGAAATTAAACCTTCCATAATGAATCTGCATATCCCCTTCAAACCTTTAGAAGAATTCGATCCTTCACCGCCATTAGAGGACGAAGAAGTCCACGTAGAATAACAAAGACAATTTTCAAAGACGAATGCCAATGGTGTTGGAGAAAGAGATCAATAAGCTTGAAATTGGACGGCAAGGGAACTGAATTAGATGACCTTTCTTCAACGTAAATGGATTGTAGGGAAGAACACGAACCTGTTACATTAGAAACCTCAGCGGAGGAGGGTGGACAAGAGAGGCTAAATAGGCATAAAATCGAGATGGTAGGTTGGGTATTGAGAGCGAGAGAGAAGTTACTGCAGTACAGGAAACTGATGTCTCTATAACGAGAGGTATTCAAGTCCAGAACGGGAGCAGACGTCTCAAGAATGGGGAACCATCGCCTCCCAAATGAGAAACTGACGTCTCTAGAAATGGAAGCCATCGAGTCCAGAACGGGAGCAGACATCTCGTTAACGGGGAACCATCACCTCCGAAATGGGAAATTGACGTCTTTAGAACGGGAGGTCTTCGAGTCCAGAACGGGAACAGACATCTCGAGAATGAGATATCATTGCATCTAGAATGGGAACCGACATCTCGAGGACGAGAAATCATTACTTCCTGGACAAGATAGGACATCAGAGCAAAAAGGAGAATTCATATTAATAGTCAATTGGCCGTGATTGATTGGGTAAGCCGCATCACTCGGACAAGATAGATTGGTAAAGTCACCAAGTGGCTCTGACTGATTGGCTTGAGATCACAGGGAACTGCCATGTGGTAGCAGTTGATAGGGCGACTGAGCGTGACAAATGAAAGATAAAGAAAAAATGAGATCCCACGAATGGGTGTGATCCTAGATCTGACCTCATCTGATGTTTTGGTTATTATTTGGTTATTTTTAGTTAAACCCATGTAATGAGAGGTCTATAAAAAACCAATCTACTCAATAAAATGGGACACTTGGAACCTCAAAGACTTTTTAGAATTATCAAGCCTTTCTTTACGTTTCACAAACAATAATACAAGTTCGATCGATCGATATTAACGTAATTTCTCGTTCTTGAGACTTTCTCATTCTTGAGGCTTTCTTGTTCTTGAGACTTTCTCGTTCTTGAAACACTTTCCGTTCTCAAGTCATTTCAACTCAAAACTTTAAATCCAATCAGGATTAAAACTTAGAACTTTGTTTATCACGAGTTAAATAAGTTCTCCTCTCCTTTTTTTTTTAAGTTGATAACGATATAAAAAAATAAGTCAATCGAATATGCAAGGAACGAGTTTATCATTTTCTTTTTCGTTTCCAGTTTTGTACTTGTTATCGTTCCCATCTCTGCTTCCAACCCATTGCCTTTTCTATTCCCATTTTCGTTGTTGAGGGGGGAATTTGATTTGGTTTTTGGCATTTTGGAAGGGATTTCTACAAGACCATAAAAATGCTGCAGATGATCCTTAACAGGATGCACGAGATGGAAAGAAGGAATATTGAAGCAATGTATAATACATGGCATAACGTACAAGAGAAAATCAACACGCTACAACAAGAACTCGTGAGAACACGAGCAGAAGTAAGCCAACGGGTGAATGATGATGAACATGAAACCCACGCCGAGGGTGACCAACAAAATGAAAGGCAAGGGGACCACAAGAACGACAGGAACATACGACGAGAAGAAGAGGTCCAATTGTAAAACCTTGTGAAGGAAACTGCGGAAGAGGTTCGAAAACCCCGAATCATGTCAAAAGAAGCACTAGAGGAACTGGTCCACCAAAAAATGATGGAGATAAGGAATCTCGAGAGTACGAGAAAGAGGGACCTTGAGTCTCTTATCAGGAACATCGTTAGGTCCAGAAGTTTTAGTGGTCCCCGTACACAAGAAATTCACCGTACCCAGGTTCAAATGCTATGAAGGAAAGTCTGATCTGGTAGACCATCTCTGATGATTCAGACAAGACATAGCGTTATACCAACACGATGACAAGCTGATGTGTAGAATGTTCCCTACCAGTTTAGACGGGATGACTTTGAAGTGGTACCACTCCTTACAAATGCACTCAATCACTAACTTCGCTACTATGTCCTTAGTTTTTAAAGAACATTACTCAACATACCGTACTATCATGGAAGACTCGGACCATACGATGACAATCTCCACCAAAGAAAGGGAGCCCCTCAGAGAGTACACTCACCACTTCAAAGACGAAATGGTCAAGGTCGAGAACTGCGATAATCGGTTCGCCAGATTGGCCTTCCAACGGGGTCTAGACCTAGAATCGCCTTTCTTTAAGGACATGTTTAAAATAAAGCCCGTTTCCATGGCGGAGGTTTTTCAACGGGCACGAGCTTATATTACGCTAGAAGAAGAGAAAATAAGTATGTGAAGAACGGTTGAAAGGAAGGAAAATAATCTCAAAAATGGGAAAGGAGCTCAAGACCTAAAGGGGGAACAAAGACGAAACAGAAATAGTGGATGGGAAGAAGACCCAACAGAATAGGAGATCCCAACGGAGATGATATTTTGATAGAATCCACCCAAGAGACAAGGTCTACACACCATTGACCATCCCAGTCAACCAAATACTGGTGACAATCAAAGATAAACATTGACTGAAAAGACCAGCCTCGTTCACCAAAGAACCTAGCTACAAAGACAAACATAAATATTGCTCTGATCATAAGAGCAGCGGACATTATCGAGTCTAGAATGGGAGCAGACATCTCAAGAACGAGGAACCATCGCCTCCAGAACAGGAAACTGACGTCTCTAGAACGGGAGGTCTTCGAGTCCAAAACGGGAACATACATCTTGAGAATGGGAGATCATTGCATCTAGAACGGGAACCGGCATCTCGATGATGAGAAATCATTACTTCCTCGACAGGACATGACATCAGAGCGAAAAGGAGAATTCAGATTGACAGTTAATTGACCGTGATTGATTGGGTAAGTCGCATCACTCAGACAAGACAGGTTGGTAAAGTCACCAAGTTGCTCTGACTATTTGGCTCGAACCACAGGGAACTGCCATGCGGTATCAGTTGATAGGGAGGCTGAGCATGACAGATGAGAAACATAAAGAAGAAAGGAGATCCCATAAATGAGTGTGATCCTAGACTTGACCTCATCTGATATTTTGGTTACTATTTGGCTATTTAGTTAAACCCATGTAATAAGAGGTTTATAAGAAAGCCAATCTACTCAATAAAACGGGACAGTTGGAACCTCAAAGAATTTTTTGAATTATCATGCCTTTCTTTACATTTCACAAACAATAATACAAGTTCGATCGATCGATACTAACATATTTTCCCTGATTTTTCTCAAAGTCTAAGAAAAATCATTTACAGTTTAACTTATAACTTATTAGCTTTTTCACTTAAATAAGTTAGTAGCTTATTTTAATAAGTTAAGCCAAACACACCCCTAAAATTAAGTTGATAACTTATTTAAGTGAAAAGCTATAAGTTACCGCTTATAATTTGAGCTAAACGGACCGATATGTATACATTAAATTGGTAGATTTGATGTTCAAACTTAAGATTGATTACTAAATATACATTAAATTGGTACATTTGATATCTAAGAATAAAATTTTGCACATTAGATATAAGTCGTTCCATATTTTGTTGATATTAAATTAGATGGATCGGATAATTTGATGTAAAAGACAGACCTAATTCAAGAATATTCTCCCTGTACAGTACATGAATTCAAAAAACCCTACCGAAGCTTGTGGGTTGAATCGTACCGTTCTGAATACTGTACGGTCCGATCCAGTCCGGGCTCAAAGTACTAGGCCCACAACAGCCCCTACCTAAGCCTGTGGGTTGAATCGCACTGTTCTGTACAGCCCCAGACCGGTTTGCGCTCAGGTCTTAACGGGCTAGTTCGGCCAGTTTGACGGGGCGTTGCCATCTCTACTGACATCTCAAGCGCTACCACAAAGTAGCAGCTCATTGGTTGCTCAAACCTCAACAAACACAGTCAAAAGAATAGGACACCGAGCAATGACTTATTGGCTCAATCGTAGGCTATTCTGAATATGCCTTCAGATTCCTTCACATGTGCAATTTCCCTCATGCACAGATCAGCCAACCATCGGTAAATAGAATATCATCTTATTTGTTGTTTTCTCTAATCATAATATATTTATCACAACCTTGTAATTTTGATATCTCATCATCAATACAATACTTATTTTATGGAAGTAGAGAATAAATTTCTCATCATATACATCAGCAGAAATGTCTGCCATTGGATACTTTTTCGATTCTCTCTCTGCAGAAATGCTGCAACATTATATATTAATATTCGGTAATCTATTCGTTCTAAAAATAAATAGGCTGACATTGTTAATGAATCTCATCATTTTTGAAAAACTATATACCTTAAATTGATATATTCGACACTGAAACCTGAAATTGGCTGCTATTTTAGACATTAAGTTTTACATAAGAAGTCTAAATTTAAAACTATTTGCTATTTTAACTTAAATTAGTACACTTGATGTCTAAGCCTTGAAGTGGTTGATATTTATACCTTAAATATTGGTTAGATTTGATGTTCAAACCTAAAATTGATTACCATATATACATTAAACTGGTACATTTGGTGTTTAAGAATAAAATTTGGCACATTTGTATAACCCGTTCCATATTTTGTTGACTATTAGACATGGATCAGTTAATTTGATGTGACCCAAATCATATCTTGTTTACAATCTGTAATCTAGTCAGGTCACTGAAAATAAGTTGGACCATGTCAATAATATTTTGGTTAAAATGTAAAATATACTCATACACTTTCATCAAAATACAAACTATACCCCTATATGTTTTCATATTTTTATGCATTTAGATTTTAATCAAACTGTAAAATATTTTTTTGTTAAAAATAACCTTTAAAGGCACGTGACACGCACGTGACAAGCTTCTGTTAACGGAATTTAAGTTAAGTGTTTTTTGAGAAATTGTCATGGAGAGACTCTTATGATAGACTTTAACCAAATAAAGACCTTGGGAAAGACTCAATGATATTAAGACCCTTGTGAAAGACTTGATAGAGTAAAAGACTTATTTAGCATTTATAATGAAATAATTCCATGTGAGTCCCACTTCGGAACTTTCTATGCAAACTCACTCTCGATGGTCACTCCCCTCTGCGAAAGGCTTCTCCATGTGATAGACTCATCTTCTCTGCGAAGGGATTCAAAGCTCTTCTCTATGAACTCGTAAATTCCGTCTCTACGAAATCCATCTCTGCAAAACCCGAAACCCTTCGAAACTCTTCTATACAAAGTGAAACCTTTCTCTACGATTTCCTACGATAATAGTCCACGGAACCCTTTGGTTCGTTATTCTTGGAACACTAAGATTGTCGTCGAAGCTCTTCACGGAGCACTAAGATTCCTGTCAAAGCTCTTCACGGAGCACTGAGATTGTCGTCGAAGCTCTTCATGGAACACTGAGATTGTCGTTCGCGATTGCCGTTGAAAACCCTAGTCCACCGAAGTCGCACAATTGTTGTTCAAAATATGGGGTTCGTAGATTTTGATTTCATATTTTCTAAAGTTGCTATGCTTACTGGCTTACTGATTCTCATTCTCATATAGTATACTTACTAGCTTACTGATTATCATATAGTTACTGGCTTACGGATTCTCATATGGTATGCTTATTGATTCTCAAGTGCAAGTACTAAATTTGCTAAAATATGTGAAAGATTGTGATTGCAAAACACCCAAAGTGCAGGGCCAAAGAATGTCAAAGAAATTGGAAGAAACAGTTAAAGTTCTCGGCCTAATCCTCCAGAGAAGGGTTTATGTCGCCTAAACTCTTCTTTTTTTGTATGGCTAATGAAAAAATATGAGAAACAAAAGAAGAGGATACAACAAGGGGATCAATTGTTCTTTGGTCTTCTAGTACTGAATATGATTATAGTCTAAAAGAAATACACATCAACTTGTTATCACACTGCGTGAATCAATTGAAACTAAGAGGTAAATATTTTTATGTTGGGTTTATGATATGTATAATTGTTGTAAGCTCTTGCATCTTTGGTTATAAGCTGTGAAATCTATTAAAGGTAGCAACTTAATTAAGTCAAAATACATCCTTGATATGATGCATATAGGCTTGTGATTTAAGTTGTACCTCCCTCACCAATATTGCAGCTGCAAAAGAGAGCAAATTATGTTAATGGAGATGACAGGGACAAACTTAGCTGCCTTTTGGAAGACAGAATAAGAAGAAGAAAGTTAGATACCTTGGTGTTAAGCCCAAACCCCCAATCAATCCAGCGTAGAGGTCACATATAATGTCACCATACAAATTAGGCATCACCAGTACAACTTTGGTTATTTCTCTCAGTTGTGAATGAATTTTACCTTTTGTTCTGTCCCGATATCACTATCTGTATTCTAAGTGGATGTCATTTAGTCACTAGCATGATTTCCTATCAACCTGTATGACAAATAATAGTTGTGGAAAGTTGAGTTGGTTGAACTGTATGTACTATATGATAGAGATTCTTGATATGTTACTCTCGCTGGAGAATATATAAGTAACATGAAGAAAGAGGGACGGGTAAAGGAAAGCACTGGTTTTTTGTGTTAATGCCTGTTGTAAAAAATTGTAAACACTGAAATTGTGGATTGTTTAATATATTTGGTTATTTGACATTCATTTTATTGTGTAGGTGCAATTGTGGAATATTTTGTGTTGAAGTTTGTAGAGTAGTTGTGTGTTGGTCAGGACTTATCTAGATGTACTCAAAGTAGAATGGTTGAGCTTAGAGTGAAGATGACGGTTGATATTTTTTAGATGGGCATGACATTGAAGACTCTAGATTTTAGGATATTTATTATGTTATTAGAGAGTTGTAGTTATATAAGATGTGAATCAATGTTGATGTATTAGAACTTTCATACTATAAATCATGGAATATAGATTTTATGACTCTTTGTTAGAATTATTTCTGTTTAGCGACCTGGCATGTAAAAAAATTATTTCTGTTTTGAGATGATCTTATATTGTTAATGCAGGTTGTTTGAGATGTCATAATTACAGACCCCATATTACCATGTTTTTGTTTGCTCTGTTAGACCATGGTGTAGCAAGTGTTAATTTTAACAAAAAATTGCTAGATCATGGTCAAGCAGAATATTTTCTACTAGACCACAGTCTAGTGACTTAGCACGTGAAAAATTATTTCTATTTTAAGATGATCTTATATTGTTGATGCAGGTTGTTTGAGATGTCATAATTACAGACCCCATATTGTCTTATTTTTGTTTGCTCTGCTAGACCATGGTGTAGCAGACAATATTATGCTAGACCATGATCTATCAAGTGTTAATTTTAGCACAAACTGCTAAATCATGGTCTATCAAGTGTTAATTGTTAGACTTTTTCATCTTAAATTCAAATTTTTTCTTCATGGCAACCATAGTTATACGTATTTGCAGTTCACTTTTATTCTTATACAATGTATCCAAATCAAAAATCAAAATTTGTGCTCACAGTAGGCGTCGGAGTACCCAGGTTAGATGAAGCTCCCGATGCGTAAAAGTAATTTGTGTTACATGGTGCATATAATGCACTAACATGATTTCTGTTATGTAGACCAAGTACAACGTCTACTTCTTTGTCTGAGCGTGCAACATCATTATTAACAAAAGGTGCTTCACAATGATTGGCATGGTCTGAGTTTCACACAATTGTATGAATACTATAATCTAGCAGTCTAGCCATATACTAGACTATAGTCTAGCAATCTAGTCTAGCGGTCTAGTAATATAATAGACTATAGTATAACATTAAACTCTATCCAAATGGTCTTCATATCACTAGGCAATATTATATGATAGAGTTTAATGATATGAAGACCCTTTGGATTGTTCTAAGGATATTAAGAATCATGTTTATGTTGCTCTACTAGACCATGGTATAGCAAGTGTTAATTTTAACACAAAACTGCTAGACCATGGTCTAGTAGAAGCACCCACTGGATCAGATTTTCAAGGAAGCTTTCATCTGTCAATCATCAACTCTTAGTTCTGAATATAAGAACCTTGAGTCAAGAATAAATCAGATTGGGAAGGTCTAACCCAACACAATAATAACTCAGCCAATCTAGATAAACGTAATAGGTTCATAGATTCATATGATATGGATCGGAGAAAAATCATACTTGCTGAATAGAAGACATTCATGCAAGAATTCAGAATTGATATATTTTTCCCTTATTATGTTGAATATATTTACGAAAGAAATATCAAAATAATTTAAAAGTATAAATGGGTTAAGAAAGACTCTAGTATAATATCTACTAGTCATCCTCCTCCGAAAAAAATCATGATTAATCATAAAAATTCTTTAATCATTGTTCTCCTTTCAAAATTGCAAAGGAAGAAGAACCAAATAAAAAGGTAGTTGAACAACTCAATTAAATTAACTAGAGCCTAATTACAATAGGTAAACAATTAGACAAAATTGAGACTAAGGTTGATGTTCTTAGTGAACCAAAATTTAATGAAACTCTAAAAAACCCCTTAATAATCTTTTAGATAAAATCACTTTAAAAATTATTCCAATTAATAAGAATATTAATAAAATGATTCATGAATTAAAAAATAAATCTATTTTTTACTCTTTCCCAAGAGCATATATTAGTTAGTTGAGCAATGAGTAGATTATTTAGGAATAATTCTTCTAATAGTAATAGGTCAACAATAACCTCAATACCTGACTTAATAAATGATACAGAGAAATAATCAATTATAAGAATAACCAGCCACTTAGGCAGAGAGTAAGATTAAATATAAGTAATTATTCATGTAAACAAATAAGCAAACAATAATATCAATAACCACGTATTGAGGTTATTGTCAGAACTTGAGGATTATTATTAGACTTGGTATTTTCTTTCTTCAGAATTACCTTTCTAACTCTTTCAAGGTATTCTTGTTTTAATTCTGGATTTTCAATTTTACAAATTAAATTTAACAAGAGGGTTTCTTGTTCTTCATTTTTATTTAAGACAGTGATTTTTTCACAACAGCTATCTCCACACCCCATAGTGATGTTAGGAGAATCACTGTTAGAACTTAAAGATTCAGTTTTAGAGGATTCGGGGGTTTCATATTCTCCTAAATCTTCACTATCATTTTCATAATAATCTATTGTTTCTAAGATTCTAAACAATTTTTGTTTATCTTCTTCAGATATTTTTAATTGATTAATTTTATTCTTAACTTGACGGGTGTTAGAAAGATGTCCTTTCTAACCACATTTAAAACATGTAACATTGCTTTTATTAAACTTTTTTCTGGAATAATTTTTATTCCTAGAGAAATTTTTATTCTTAGAAAAGTTTTCGTCAAAACTTTTATTTTTATGTTTATGGTAATTTTTCCTATAAGGCTTGTGAGACCTTCTAAGGTTAAGTGAGAATTTTTTCTATTTTTCTGAGAATGGGCAATAGAGGGTAAACCGTATTGCTCACAAAAATTACCTAACTCATATTTAGCAGTTTTGCTTTCTTTTTTAATTTGTTTGTTGATTTTCATATCAACACACATTTTTAATCCTTCTTCTTGTATTATAGTAATTATTGTTTCATAGGTTAGACTATCATAGTCAATATTTCCTAGGTCATTACTAAAGACTGCCCTTATTTTATGCGCAAATAGATTGGGTAATTCATTAATAAATTTTTCTTTCCAAAATGGTTGATTACTATCATCCCTTGACATAACTCTGGATAAGAATATATTCTTATATCAATTAAATCACTTAAGGTTGGACACCTAATATTTATTAGTTGATCATGAATACGCAAAGTAAAATTACTTGGCGTACCAATGAAATGTTCAATTATTGTATAAATGAGTGTATTGATTCCATCAGGTATTGTATCATGATTTTCTCCAATAATTGGGTTTCCTTCAACATCAATCTTTACATGCTAAAAAAATAGTAATTTTATATTCTTCTGTGAGATGTTTTTCCCACCAGGAATGAAACATTCCTGTGAATCCTGTGACTAGAAGATTTATTACTTCTTTATGAAGTAAACTGTGAGAGGTAATGTAGCTGTTAGCTACCATTGCCAAAGTAAACTGTGAGAGGTAATGTAGTTGTTAGCTATCATTGCCATGTGTTGTAATTTATTGAGGATTTCATATTTAGAAAGACCATCAATACTCCATCCATATAATTTTTCTGCAGATACAGAAAAATTGTTTAACAAGAGATAATTCAGTAATTTGAATATTAGGAGGCATGAGTTTCTTATGCCATTTTCTTTCTAATTTATTAATTTTTAAATTCTTAAATATTTTTCAATATTGTTAATATTTCAAAAATCACTTATTGTAGATGATTCATAGGTTGATGCTGACCTATGGTTATCAGAATCTGAATTATCGTCTTGGTAAATTACTTTCAAATCTTGAAATATTTAACCAATCTTTTCAGACTTAGTTTTAAATTCTGAACTACTATCTTGGTTGACAACTTTAACAGAGAAAGACGATTCAATAGATTTATTTTTTAATTCATGAATCATTTTTTCAATCTTCTTATTAATTGGAATAATTTTTAAAGTGGTTTTTATCTAAAAGATTTATTCAGGAATTTTCTTTTAGAGTTTCATCAGATTTTGGTTCATTAAGAACATCAACCTTAGTCACAATTTTGTCTAATTGTTTAGAAATTAAAGATATTAAAATTGAAATAAAAGATTTGAAGAATTCAAACACTGAAATAAAAGAAGAATTAAATCGTTTAAAAATAAAAAAATTAATTAATAAATAAGAATTTAGTGAACCTAGTAAATTACTAATTTCTGATAATGAGGTTGAAGAACCTATTAACTGTTAAGATGAATATTTCATCCAAATACCTAATCACATCAAAATCAAAAAATGGCACTAATGGTCAGAATAATTATCAAGATTTTGATTTCACAAAAATGACTCTTGTGGATTCAGGAGCAGATTTGAATTGTATGCAGGAATGACTAGTTCCTCCGAAGTACTTCAAGAAGATGAAAGAGTCTTTGTCTTCTGCCAACGGTACCCGAATGCTTATTAATTATGAAATCTTCAAAGTTCATATTTTCTAAGATAATATATGTTTTAAAACATTATTTGTCTTAGTAAAAAATATGACAGTTAAAATAATTTTGGACTTACCATTCATTTCTTTGTTGAAAGTAATTAACCAAGACGATAATTCAGATGCAGATAGCCATCCATAGGTCTGAATCAACCTATGAATCATCTACAATAAGTGAATTTTCAAATATTAACAATATTGAAAAAACATTTAAGAATTTAGAAATTCATAAATTAGAAAGAAAATGGCATAAGAAACTCATGACTCCTGATATTCAAATTACTGAATCATCTCTTGTTAATCAATTTTCTGTATCTGCAGAAAAATTATATGAATGGAATATTGATGGTCTTTTTGAACAAACAGTCTTCAATAAATTACAACACATGCAATGGTAGCTAACAACTATATTACCTCTCATAATTTACTTCATGAAGAAGTAATAAATCTTCTAGTCACAGGATTCACAGGAATGTTTCAATCCTGGTGAGAAAAATATCCCACAGAAGAATTCAAAATTGTCATTCTTTCAGCAATAAAGATTGATGCTGAAGGAAACTCAATTATTGAAAAAAATCAGGAAAATATACCTGATGGAATTAATACACTCTTTTATACAATATTTGAACATTTCATTAGTATGCCAAGTAATATTACTTCATATATTCATGATCAACTAACAAATCTTAGGTGTCCAACCTTAAGTGATTTTAATTGGTATAAGAATAAATTCTTATCCAGAGTTATGTCAAGGGATGATAGTAATCAATCTTTTTGAAAAGAAAAATTTATTGATGGATTACCCAATCTATTTGCGCATAAATTAAGGACAATCCTTAGTAATGAATTAGGAAATATAGACTATGATAGTCTAACCTATGAAACAATAATTACTATAATACAAAAAAAGAAGGATTAAAAATGTGTGTTGATATGAAAATCGACAAACAAATTAAAAAATAAATTAAAACTGCTAAATATGAGTTAGCTAATTTTTGTAAGCAATACAGTTTACCCTCTATTGCCCATTCTCAGAAAAATAAGGAACATTCCTACTTAAACCCTAGAAGGTCTCACAAGCTCTATAGGAAATTTTACCACAAACATAAGAATAAAAGTTTTGACCAAAACTTTTCTAAGAATAAAAATTTCTCTAGGAATAAAAATTATTCCAGAAAAGGGTTTAATAAAAAATTTGATAAATGCAATATTACATATTTTAAATGTGGTTAGAAAAGATATTTTTCTAACACCTGTCAAGTTAAGAATAAAATTAACCAATTAAAAATATCTGAAAAAGATAAACAAGAATTGTTTATAATCTTAAAAACAATATATTATTATTAAAATGATAGTGAAGATTTAGGAGAATATGAAACCCCTGAATCCTCTGAAACTGAATCATCAAGTTCCGACAGTGATTCTCCTAACATCACAATAGGGTGTGGGATAGCTGTTGTAAAAAAATCAACGTCTTAAATAAAAATGAAGAACAAAAAACCCTCTTGTTAGATTTAATTTGTAAAATTAAAAATCCAGAATTAAAACAAGAATACCTTGAAAGACTCAAAAAGGTAATTCTGAAGAAAGAAAATATCAAGTTTAATAATAATATTGCAAGTCTTTCACAAACCCTTAAAAAATTCAACAGGGTAAAAGGGAAAGAAAAGGAAGTTACCTTACAGGAACTTCAAAAGGAAATTAAAGATAATAAAATTGAAATAAAAGATTTGAAGAATGCAAACACTGAAATAAAAGAAGAATTAAATCTTTTAAAAGTAGAAAAATTAATTAATAAACAAGAATTTAGTGAACCTAAGAAATTACTAATTTCTAATAAGTTTTTTGATTGTTTACAATTGTGAGTATGTTAAACAATACTGGAACTGTTTGAAATTATTTACCAGAATAATAAAACAAAATAGTTTAGTTGTCTCTGCAAATAGAACCAAACTATTTCAGAATAGATTTTCAGGACTTGAAATAAAAATAATATAATTATATTGATTATATTGATGCATGGCACAAGATTTTCTTGCATCAAAATAGCGATTTCTCTCACTTTTGGTTCTTAAATTTTGATAACACTTTCAAAATTGATTTTTCAAGTTAATTCTTAAAATGGTGGCCCATTCATGGTCTTACTTTAGAACTTTTTCCAATTGATTTACAGTAATGTTTCTATTTATTTTTAAAGGTTTACAAGCCCTCACCAATTGAGGTTTCATTTCCTCAAATACTTTTTTTTAATAAAATACTGGATTTTGAAATGACAATACTCGATTGAAAGAGAAATATTCACCAGAGAATATTATGTTAAATGGTGGGATAAGTTGAATATCCAGAAAATTATTGTATCCATCAATTACGAATTTGTAAGCATCCATCCCAATATGAGACTAGCAAATCCTTTCATCCAAGCTCCATTAAAAATTAATGAACCCATTGACCTACCTCCACAAATAAAACTATCTAGTCCAAATTCTTCCAAACCTGAATCAAAATCCGGATTCAAACCCTCTTCAAAGGGTAAATCAAAGGGCACAACTCCAAACACCAAATTAAAGAAAAAAATTACTCCAAGAAATACTTCTTCTTTTGGAGGAAAATAATGAATCTAACTCTGAATCACTTACAGAATCAAGTTACTAAAAAAAGGAATCTAGGAAGGCCACTCTTCAGTAAGAAGGACTCATCCAATAATGATGATCTCAATAATAATTCGGACGAAATAAATAAAGGAATTTGTCTTTGGAAAAAAATGTCAATGTTTGAATAAAAATAATTGATGAATCATGATGACACTTTAACTCAATGCAACGGTCATGATGATCTCCAAGAAAAGATAATTATCAATAATCAAAAGCACAAGAGTCCTAAACAATAATTATCATGGACCCAAATATACAGCAATATTGATTTTCAAGACAGCAATAATGACTTTCAAATATGAAGGCACGAAGACCGAGATATCAATTATCAATGAATCTTTACATTTTTGTCTTCTTCTATAATTATTGTACACAGCTGTCAAATAATTAGGTAATTATTCATGTTTTTTACTATTCTTAGTCAAAAGTAGACAAAAGTAGAAATGTGAAATGTTTTTTACTTTTGTAGAATAAAATAGTTCAGGTAAGTAATGGATTTCCGGTGAACTCCCTTTCTTTAGCTATAAATAGGCAGTCTCTCCCATTTGTGAATGAGAACTCGTTTGTAAATACATGCTCTTGGGCAAGAGCATGAAACATGTCAATTACTTTTCTTTCATGTAATAAAGCATCATATTCAAGAATGATATAATTTTTTTCATTTTGGTTTAGTCTAGATTGAAGTTAAATCAATCACAAAGAAAATGCTTAAATACCTCTGTCTTGCTAGCCTTGCGAGATACAAGATTTACAATTTTTAATGATAGTATTTTAGGATTAATTGAATCATCACTTTGTAATGGTCCAATCCATTTTTATTATTTTTCAGATCTGTCTGTTAGTTTAGCAGATCCTCATATTTTAAAATCTTTAATTTTGAATATTAAAACTAGTGGTTATGAAGTCCTAAAAGGCATCCAACCCCTAGCTTTAATCTTTAGGATTCATTACTAAGTAACCAAAACAAATATGAATTTTCAAGCCATCAATAGGAGTCCAAAGAACCAAACTCTATTAATACAATCTAGTCAGAGTAATGTTAATATTAGAGTTCCTAAAACAATTAGGTGGTCTGATATTAATTTACCTTCAAATTGACTTTTACCCAATGAAAGTCAACATTCTCAAATTTAAAGACCAATTGAAGATGTAAATTACATCTAGCAGTACTTGGTCTAGCATAATATTTTCTACTAGGTCTAGCGACCTGGCACGTGAAAAATTATGTTTGCTCTGCTAGACCATAGTCTAGCAGAAAATATTATGTTAGACCATGGTCTAGCAAATGTTAATTTTAACACAAAAATGCTAGACCATGACCATACAATTAAATTTCACTTAATTGTGTCAATATTATAGTCTAGCAGTCTAGCCATATCATATACTACTGTCTAGCAATCTAGTCTAACAGTCTAACCATATACTAGATTATAGTCTAGCAGTCTAGTAGTATCTAGACTACAATGTAATATTGTGTAACCAAAATTCATTATATCTATCCATATAAAACAGTAATACAAAATTTTGATTTTTATGCATACATATTAGAATTTTTTTAACTCAAATGCACAATAACTAAGTGAACATCTAACAAAAAAAATTAACAAAGTCATAACCTTAGTAGTGTACTTCTTTGATCATCTAACCACCATGATGCAAAATATATTCTTTAGAGTCCACCACCTTCTTTCTAGAACCACCTTACCGTTGTTGATAGTAAACTCAATAATTTTAGGGTTTGTGTTAGTGAAAGATATTAGTGAGAATTATTTGTATCAATGGAAGAAACAAGTGAGAGATTGAGTGGATGAATATTAAAAAAAAAAAACAAGAGGTCCATGTGAAGAGAAGTTAGAAAAAAATGGAGAATATGTTAAATAGAACCTCAAATTAGAGGGAAAACAAAATAAAAGATTGAGAAATAAATGAAAAGTTATGAGTTCCTACATCTTAAAATGAAAATGACACAATTAACTCTTCACCATGAATAGGTGAAGTATCTATATATGGTTAAAGAACCTCTCAAAGAGCTCATCCTACAAATTTCTCGTGATTTTTCCTTACTTTTTTGTTTATTTTTACTTTGTCCTTAACTGCCCAATTGCAGGGGAGGGGGAAGGAGTTCATCACGACAGAGAGGGAATGGCGGGCTAGGCTCTGGCCAGATCTGAATGTCAAAGAGGGAAGGGGTTCTTGATTATTCTTTCGGGTTCTTGGTTCGAATTTAGAAGGGAGAGAAGGGAAGAAGAAGCTTCGAGGAGCGTGGAGAACGCCGCCTTGAGAATAGAAGCTAGTGAGAGGAGAGGTGGAATAGGGCTCAGAAGTTGAAGGGTGAGAGGAGTTAAGGTGGCGGTTGAATGGGCAGAAAGGGGACGGTGGTGGTAGGTGGGGTGAGGCGGTGTTGACGGCGGTGGAGTAAGAGAGAGCAGTACGTGTTGGGCTAAACTGTATTAGAATTGGCATTTTCCCTAAAATGATGAAGCAGAATTTTACAATAGCAGGTTTCTTGAAGGAGGAATGCAAGGTATTGTTTGTAACTAAAGTGTATTAGATATAATTTATGGAGATTCTTTTTAATCAGCTTAATCTAGTTGAACCCTTCAACTTTAAAAAAAAATTAGTTGAAAAATAAAAAATAAGAAGAAGAAGAAGAAGAGATTATTAAATTGATTAGACATGTGGATTGACAAAGAAAAGGAAATAATGAAGAAAGAGATAGGCTGCAAGTGGTAATATGAAGTTGGTGGACTAAAAGTATAAAATTTCTTATTTTTAAGAAGGGGTATAAAATTCTTTAGCCCAACTCGAAATGATATGGTAACTTTTGATAAGTCTATGGATAATATTAAGAGTCATAGTGAGGATGCTTTTAAATGGTTGAAGAATCTGCAAGTAGAATCTTGGTCTAGGCATGCATTTGACCATAGGGGAAAAAGTGAACACATGACTAATAATATGACAGAGTCTTTTAACCATTGGGTAGATGCATATAGAGATAGACCGTTGTTAACTTTTCTTGATAATATTCAGTCAAAATTGATGAGAAGACTCCAAAAAAGATACCAAAAGGGATGTGGGTGGGAAGGGAAATTAACTCCAAATGCAATGAAGAGGTTGGATAAAATCTTACAAGAGAGTAGATTTTGTATAGCACTTTCAGCAAGTCAAGATGAGTTTGAGGTAATGGAGGGTGTTTCTAGGTTTGTGGTAAACTTACGAAAACATTCATGTGATTGTTGTTTTTGGAAAGTTGTTGGAATGCCTTGTAAACATGCAACGGCAGCCATAAAATATAAGAGAGCATCAATTGAAGACTATGTCCATCCATGTTATTCAAACAAAACTTTCCTTCAGGCTTATGGTGATATCATTCACCCAATGCCTGACGTGAGTACATTATCTGAGGATGTGATGGAGTCACCTCCTATGAGAAGACTTCCTGGTAGACCAAAGAAAAATAGAAGAAAAGAACATGATGAACCTACACTGAGTACTATTAGAAAACGTTCAACCACCATGCGATGTGATAATTGCAAGGAGTTGGGGCACAATAAGAGAACTTGCCAATGTGCTCTGGTCAAGACGAAGAAAACGATGCCGAGACCTGAAGCTTGCTCCCAAGAGGCTTCAAGAGATGTATCACATTTTGACACTACACAAGAGAGAATGAACGCAAGAAATGAAGCAAGGAAACTAAGAAATGTTGTATTTTATATTCTTTTATTTGACTTCATTGTGATATATTTCTATAATGTTATTTCACATTTAATTTCAATGCATAAAAAGGAAAAAGAAAATTCTTGTCAACTGTGAATGGGAAGTTCAAACCAAGGATTTGCAAACTAGACTGGATGAATCTGCGATTGTTTTGTGCAATGGTTAAAGTTGTTTTGTGTAATGGTTATTATACTGGATGAATCTGCTTTTGTTTTGTGTAATGGTTATGAATATGGATGAATGAATATTGTGTAGTGGTTCTGTAATGAATATATGATGGAGTTAGTGACTAGAAACAAAAAGAAGAGTGGAATGAGCTACTATATAGTAATGGAATTGAATTGACTAATGTTTTGTGTAATGGTAAATGAATATGGATGAATGAATATTGTGTAATGGTTCTGTAATGAATATTGGATAGAATTTAATTGACTAATTTGTAATGAAATTTAATTAACCAATGTACGTGTATATTTATTCTTTATTTATTGTTAGCATCTTGGTTAATACTGTCACCTTATAATGCTTAGCCTCATAACTTTTGAATGCAATAGAGTATTAATACCTAAGTAAGAAAAAGAGCAATTGATAAACTATCTCTAAACATATAGCAGTCTATTAAACATCATAAAATTCCAATCTAATAAACATTATCTACTAAGCTAAACTACTAACAATGATCCCAATTATAAATGCTAAACATACAATGCAAACATGGAAACAAATTTCAAAGTGTCTGTCTAACTCTCCAATGCTTGCATCCTTATATCCATACATTTGAGCTCATCCTTGAGTTCTTTTAAATCGTTGTTCTCATTATTAACTTCATTTGTTTTATCAAGAGGATTGCAACATCTAAAATATTCACACTTATTCTGCTCGCAACAATAATATAAACTCAAATCTACTTGTGTGAAATCATTGACACTAGATCTTGACATCCTACAGAAACAAGTAGAAGGGCATAGAAACATCATATACCCATCTACATGAATTATACAAAAACATCATACACTCATTACAAATATCATATACCCATTACAAATCTATGGTGCTGCCTCTAAGAGATTTCTTCAAACAATTCGAAACCTATTTATGAAAGAATGGTAGCGTTGACTTTACGAGATGGCAGATCGGGGAGTGGCTGGTCACAGGTGGAAGTTTGTGCTTTGATGTGGGTGGAGGAAGGAGAAGCTCATTTGGGGAGAAGTCACGGGGTAAGTGAAGTCACAGGCTAGGGCTTTCAAATGAGGATGACAAATTGAGGGTGTTTTGATAATTTATGTTATTTATTGAAGGGTATTATTATCTTTTATTACCATTTAACAGAAAATCTAATTACAGGGGTGTGAGTGTTCTTACTTAAAAATTTTAAAAGTGTGAATGATATTCTTAAATGTAAGTGTCATTTAAAGAAATTATAACGGGTCTCAGAAATTTTCCAGAGAAATTTGTTCCTTCAAAAACTAAGTGTGATTGGAAAAATTAAGTAATGAAACTAAAGGTGCATAATAATGTTGAAAAGTTAGTTTTCCAGAACAGATCAAACATCTCAAGGTCAACGCTACCCTTCGTTTGCCCTTTATTTATTGTCAATGATAATCTATATATTATTAGCTATTAAATTATCTCTGACTTACTTCTTGGTTGGGTTTATGCAACGAATCAGAAGACGTTAAAATCATCAATCAGAAGACGTTAATAAATTAATTCCGTCAATTTATCTAACGAAACGTTAAAATCATCTTCCTCTTCATCTTTCCGTCGCACACACACCATAAACCTGCAGAGATCTTTAAATAGCCAAAATTTCAGATGAGACAGAAGACGAACGCGAAGAAAATGAAAACAGGCAAAAAATTTAAGATCATGCAAAAAAGAAATAAATATCAATCTAAAATATCAAATTTCTAAAAACAATAAAAACTTCAGAAAAAATGGTGAATGAAAGAAGTTGCAGAGTATATAAGAAGAATACGAGGGATTTGAACGGTACATTAGATAAATTTACGAACTAACCACTAATTTTGTCTATTTTAAAAGTTATGGACTAATTTTAGCATTTAAAACTTTGTGAGTACAAATTGACAGGCTAAAGTTTACGGAGTATATGTTAGATTCAACCCTAAGGTAAAGCTATGTTGATAAAAAAACCCTAAGGTAAAGCTACGATGTGCAACTATATATTAGGGATATTTACATTTTTAACCCATTAACTCTCACTCACAAATGAATCAAAATGGTCCACTAACTTTTATTTTGGTTAAATTTGTACATTAACTTTTAGTTTTGTTTAGATTTAGTCATGTCGTCAAACTCTACTAATTTTTTCATCCACAATGCTAACATGAATGTCAATGATGTCATGCATGCAACATGTGAATGCTAAATATATTATTAATAATTTATTTTCTTTAGTCTGTTGACTATTCTAATTTTATATTAAATTAGAGAAGTAATATCGAAAGTGATATCAATATTTAAATCCATACGAAACAAAAGAACGATGATCAACTACTATTGTATTATACTTAATAGTAGCAGAAAAAGAGAGAGTGAAAAGAAGATGCAGAGAAGAAGAAGACAATGCACCATTGGGGGAGACGTTTCAATTGTTTATTAAAGAAGACGAGATGAGTAAACGCACTGTTCTTGATGATTCAGAAAAAAAAAATCACGAAATCAAGGTTTTTTTCTCCTCAAGAGTCTTTCTGAATAATTCATCTTCTTTATATGTGATGTGTCGGGTCAAATTTTCAATGTGCAACCTTATGCTATGATATATACTTTACCATAAAAACATATGAATTTTATTATCTTCTGATGATTAATTTAGCATAATTTTATTCATTTGATTTATTTTTAAGTTGAACAAATAACATTATGACACTTAAGTTCTTCAACTTATGATCATGGACTAAAATTTACAGTATCATACATGGATGCACTGTTTTTTGTATGGTTGAACGTTGAAGAGGAGAATGTATGGTTATATTATAACAAGGTTGAAATAGAGACTATCAATATACTCACAATTATAAGTTTCAGTAACATAATGGAAAGTATGTATATATTCATTAAACATGAATATATATGTTTTCATTCTGCTAGGAGTATAGACATGTGGAGCTCTAACAGCAAGCATGGTGGTGTACCCAAATATGTCCAAATTGTAACATCATATATATATATANTAATTATTTTTTATTAAAATTAGTTATCATTTATTAACTAGAAATATAATTTAATCAATATATTCATATATAAGCTTTCGCATGTCATAAATATTTTATTTAATTATCAATTTATTATTTTTATATAATAAAATATACTCATTTTTTAATCATAAATAAATAAAACAACTAATTATTCAAACTTATTTGATTGGTTTTGTAATATGAATCCTTAATCAAAATTATAATATGATGAAATATTATCATTTAAAATTTTCATAATTTATAATATAATTTAGTATTATGTATTTATTTTACAATGTATAATTGAATATTTCATTATTATAAAATTATTAAGTTCGCATACATCCAAAGAGTCTTTTTTCAAAAAATTCCAAAAAAAATATTGAGGTCGGTTATAAAAATATTTTATTTTTCTCTAAAATAATACATAAATATTACACACTTTCTTGAAAATTTTTAAAACACGTTCTTAAATATTTTGTTATTATATTTATTATCCAATCTTATCACCCTGCATTTTTATTATCCAGCTCTTTGTAATATTGACAAAAAAATAAATTAAAAAGAATTTTTTTTATATTATTCTATCCGTTCAATATAAAAATCGTCATCAATTTTTTAAAATTAGAAATTTTTATATTAAAATCTATTTTATTTAATAATTTTTTTATATTAGATGTTTTCAAACCGGTTTAACTAATTCTATTATAAAATACATAGATAACACATATCATTACAAGCTAGAGAGGATCACGCGATTCTCTCTCTTTCTTTTTCTATTCTTCAGAAAAAAAAAGTGGATAACTCCACGGAGCACCGTGCAAGTTTATTTCTTTCAAGTGTACTCAACCATACTTTACTTCCCATTTCTAACTCTTCCTTTGTTGATTTTCTTTTTCTTTATACCTTTTTTAAATTAAAAAAGTCATAAAGAATCAAGTCCCCATACAAGTACGATATAATGGCGATAGAGCAATTTAAGCTGAGGAACAATGTGATGAGGAACATTGATCCTCAGCTTATCTTATAGCTCAAAATTATTTTATCGTTTAAATTTGACAAATTCTTATGTGTTTAGTCAACAACGGACTGGCAACTTATCTTAGCACTAGACTTCACTTGAAACATAGAGCCATTCAGATTTTGGAGCTTAAACGAAGAGAAATAGAGAAAATAGCTCTGATAGAACATGAAAATCCCTGTTAAAGCCCAAATTCAACCAAATCAATGAGTTAAGCTTCAACCAGAACAACAAAGGTAAATAAGTTTGAAGATATTCATCATTTGTGCAGCTGACAAGCACAATTCTCAGTTCCTACATCAGCAGCAACACAAGGAGGTTCAATGTTCTTGGTCTGGTACCAACTTGGGCGTTTCTCGATTAATTCATTCAAAAAATCATCCAGCTTCTCAATAGTCACATTTGGCATCACCACGACGTGGGCAATATTGCCTTCGCATGCTAGCTGCCACCTGCGAACAAACACTTCATCTAGAGGTCGCTCAAAGACAACTGTGCAGCTGAGCTCGTTAAGCATGGCACTTATTCCCGCTTCATGCAAGCGGTCCTTTAGGTAATGTGCATTTCTAAGACACTTCTGGACTTCTTTTTGGAACCCTGTGTATCCTTTTCTGTTAAGAGTGTACCACAGGAAGATGGGGGCATGGCCATTCCTACTTCCCATAATGGTGGCATCTCTTGAGGCAAGATATTCTACATTCCTTGATAGTGCATTTATGTGCTCCAGCCTTGTAATCTGAACACCACAAGGCATTGGACATCCAACAAATTTATGACCAGACACACTGACACTTCCGATAGGTTTCTTGAAACTAACCTTTGGTGCCTGTTTACAGTCCAGAAAATTAGGAACAAGGGAAGAAAAGATCCACAGGGCAGCTGTTTAAGAAAATCTTGTGTACAAAAAAGCGATCTCATCATTCATTATCCGCTGATAAAGGAGCACGGGAATTCTTGGACATATGCTTAGCCTTTATATAATCAGTCTTTGATATTTGCTTATCTCGGATCCTAAGCACCCCACATAATGATAGGAATCTCAAGAGAACTAATATTTAAAAAGAATGTAATCCCACCACTCAGTGCAACAGTAAATAAAGGTACTTCTATGTTCTTGTTCTTAATCCGTCCCACAGATGGTTTCGTGAAAATATTTAGCCATAAATATAACTACCATGCTTTCATCTACAACTAAGTGCTTAAGATAAAAATCAAGTAATATGTATCTATCTACCCCCAAAACATTCCTTAGCTAGACAGAATGGAATCCTACCATAATGTAACCCAAGTTTTAGAGCTCGGCCTGTATATTGAACACTAAACTGAAGTGAAGTTGCAAACAGATTCAGATGGAAACCACATGTGCATTTGCGTACATATATAGTATATAATATAAATAATACAACTATATATATATATATATATATATATATATATATATATATATGTAGAACCGAACATCACATATAGACAGCTCGAGGTAAAAGATACACTAACTAATATGTGCTGGATTACTTCGCCAGTGAACACCATAAGCTGCAGAATGAAACGACTTACTCGTTTGACAAAAGGCATCATAAGACCAAACAAGGCTCCATCGCAATGAATGTAGAACCGGTCTTTAGTGAATCCACATTCCTCAAGGGTTTGTATTACAAGATCAAGGTCATCAACAGCTCCTTTTACTGTTGTTCCTGTAACAAGATTGACCCATTCGAATCATTTAAGTGACTACAACGAGATTAGATAGTATCTGTAAACATCAGAAATGGAGTAAGAGAATCACCTATATTAACATTGAGGATGGCTGGTTTGTCCTTGTTAGCACTCAATTTAACTTTAAGATCAGAGCAATCAATCTCACCGGAGACCAGAGTGCCAACCTTTACGCACTCCATTCTATACATTCTTGCTGCTTTGAAGACAGAATAATGTGATTCCCGTGACGCGTACAAAATCCCATCTGGTAGAACTTCCCTCCTGTGCAAATATTTAACCATGTTCAGCTTACCATTTAAAAAAGGATGACATAAATTCATCTACAATGTAAAAGATCTTGTTCTCCATTTTAACTAACCCGACCAAAATCCCATGTAGATTGCCTTCCGTACCACAATTGGTTATGTATCCCCAATACTCATTTTTCTCTATCTCCCAGAGTCGAGCAAACCAATCTAAAACCCCAACTTCAAATTGCCTTGAATGCACACCGTAGTTGCTTTCTATAAACGGATCGCCGAGATTGTTGATTGAAAAATGCTGCAACTGGGCCAACGCCCCATAGTCGAAGTCCAAATTATAAGGATAACCTGTGAATAACATAAAAAATTATTGGATATAAGAACCTGAATAATCTATTTGCGGAAAACTCCTGATAATTCTTACCTAAATGGTGTTTCGTCCTCTCCATCAGCGTCTTTCTGTACCGAGCCAAAACACTCGCCATGTAAGCATCCTTATCACCGGTGAACTCATCGTTGACATCAGGCTCTGTCACAGCCAAACACGTGGTGTGCACATTCCTGCCTAGCACAATCTCTCTTCCCCCTTTCCTGATCGCTTCAGCTCCTTCTCCTACCTTGCCGTTTGTCTCAACCACCGGAGGTAAAGGCTCGGCAATCACATCAGTCGGATCGAAATCCTCGGTCAACATCTCCACTAACCCGTTGTTCTCCTCTACTTCCATGACGCTCCCAACCATTTCTACTCCCAACCATTTCTACTTTCTCAACAAAATTCCTTTCTTCCTAATTTAAGAATTAACTTAAATTATAAAAAAAACGATATAAAAAATTGACCATCAGAAATGGACGAGAGAGAGAGAGAACCTCAGTGGTGTAGCGAGGCGGTGAATTCGCTCGAAGGGGAAATATATGCTTAGGGTCAGATCAGATGGATGCAAGAAAATCGGGTGCTTGCTCCATTATTTATTGGCGCGAGAGTATCGGAGTTGAGCCCTCTCCAGAATTTTGTTTTGTTTTGTCAAGTAACAATTTTCAGTTTAAAAAAAGTACCAATTTTCAGTTTCACTCACTTTCTTTTAATATTGCATGTCTTTAAATTATATTATAATAGGCAAAATAAGTTTAGTTATATTATTTTTAACTGTCAGATTTAGGGTGTGTTTTAGTGATTATGACTATAACTATAAGTATTTTTTATATATTAAAATAATAATATTTTAATTCATAATTATGTTATATATATTTTTTAAGAAACATGTGTTTATATCTTAAAGTTTATTTTTTGTGTATGTAAAAGCATTTTAGAAAACATCAAAAGATGTGTTTTTTAGAAGTGTTTCACATACTAAAATCGTGTTTCTTTTTTCTTTTTAAACAAACATCATGCATCAACACCAACAAGAGTCCTCAAACAACACATCTCCAATGGAATGGGAAAAATCGTCAAGTCAAACAAAAAAGTTGACTACTAAAAGAGTTAACTTAGTAAATCTATGAGTTGCCTCATTACATTTTTCGAAATATAACTAAGGGAGCCATTAGAGAGATAATAAGGACATACAAATCCCTAACTACAGAGCGTTATAACCGTGGGTTTGGACACACCTAAACAAGCTTTAACTGTGATTGACAAAAACAACAAGCCTTAACCATGATTAAAGAGCCTGACCCCGCCAAGTGCACTGGAATGCTTCTAGAGTAGGCCAAAGAGAGACCTTCCAGCAACGCTAAAGCTTCAGCTGCCTCCATCGAAAGTTTACCTCGGATCCTCTTAGCCATGACAGCTAGCACGTTACCTGAAACATCTCGGATAATTATGCTCAACCCTGTATCGAGAGGAGAAACACACGTCGTGTCCACATTAAGCTTGAAGCAATCAACTTGAGGAGAGAGCCAATGATCTAACACTAGCCTCGCAGAACAGGGGGTAACCTTGTTCAGCGGAAAGCAAGCTTTAATTTCCTTAATGAAAGAGTTTGCCCACGCAAAATTCTATCTCCAGAGCACAGAATGATAAAACCATGGGAATTCCGAAGCTTGAATGGTTTGCTTTGTTGCCAAGAAAAAATACATAACAACGTCCTTTTTAGGAAAATCCCGAATGAAAGGAAAAGAAGCACGCCATACCTCCTTAGCCACCATACAATTGAACAATAAATCATGCATAATTGTTTCCTCCCACCAAAACACCAAAACGTGTTTCAAACAATAATATTTATTAAATAAATATGATTTAAAATAATATATTAATATATTAAAATATTTTTAGACAAATTACTCTCAAATTCACCCCAAGAGTAATTTGAGAAATGAATCAAATTCTAGAACTTTTGTTTTAAAGAGAGAATTATCAATAAGAAAATTATTTAAACTACCCTTACATATAATAATACGTACGGCAATTGTGATATCATAATTAAGAGGACCCTCAAACGTTTTAAACTTAAATTTTATTTCATAGTATGTCACTAATTTTTTTTTTTGTGTTTACATATAAAATTGGGGAGAGGAGTAGCTCAAACTTATCACGCAAAAAAATTGTCAGATAGGTAAGGTCTAAATCACAAATTATGTCACCACGTGCAAAAGAAGTATGATACTCAAGTTCACATAACAAATTTAGTGTTACCTTTGTGAAACATAATATTATCATAGCTTAATTTGATGATGATACATAATAAATATTATATAATCTAACTTTGGTTAACTTAGGGAGTAAAATGTGAGTAAATCCTTCAAGGTTTTTTCATATATATATATATATATATATATATATAACATGGTTATTCAGACTAATTCTCATGAATCCTGAAGTTAACGACTGGATAAACCTCCAATGGTCAAGAACCAACTCAAACATTAGACCTCTAGAGAGCATACCCAAGACTTTATCATTTGAGTTGCCATACTTGACTAAATCTTTCGAAATTATTATCAAGAATAAAACCTATAACCGATAATAGTGATGTGTTTACTTCCCATGTAATTAAGCTCAAAATCGTTACTCTCCTTATAGCGCCGGGGGGGGGGGGGGCATGAGGCCTATCCGAAATCAAAATTTTATCGACTCAACGGCAACTCATTCGATAAGAGCCCATGCACTAGTTGTGACTTGTGAAGGTTAGGGGTGTTCACGGTTCGATTCGGTAATAAAAGCAAACTGAACCGAACCGTGAGTTTTGATTTGGTTCGGTATGATTAATTAAAAATAATTTTTAAATGATATTATTGAAAAAATAATATAAAATCAAAGTTTTGTTTCGATTTGGTTTGGTTCAGTTTTTTATGAAAATATATAAATATAAATATAAATTTAATGTTTCAGTTCGAAAATCACCAAAATTTTTAACCAAACCGAAACATTAGTTCTCTCACTTTCTCGAACCGAACTGAAACAAACACATATAAAGAACCGACTGAACCAATTATTTTCAATTCGAGACAATTTTGAACATCCCACAAGGGACTGGTTGATGAATACCTAATAATAATGAATTAATTAAGTGTGTGGCATCGGAAAATGTTCTTTGAATTAGATACATACTAATCACTTAGTTCTTTTTGTCAAAATACTAATTTTGGAAATTAGGAAGAAAAAAAATGAAGAAATTATAGAAATATTCATTTTCACTGTTTAGCATTAATGAAACATGAAGATGAAAATAAACATAGAAATGACGTTTAAGGCTTTATTACTATAGCTTTTATCGTTCTAAACTGAAAATATAGTGAATTTACTTTAGATGTTATAATATTAGGCTTTTTACTTTTTACTTCGATACATTACTACATTTGGCATGCCAAATTAAACAGTACTAATTCAATCAGAATAGATTAGATTATACTGTCATGCACTTTTGTATCATTTGAGTTCAGGTCATATTTTTGTCGAATAAAAAATTATACATTCCTTGTAGAACTCAGAACCAATGTTTGCGCCTAAACAAATGATACTCATAAAGCAAAAAAACAAACAAACAAACTGTGATTTACAAGAAAAAATACAATGAGAAAGGTTTGAGACATCAAACCCAACACTTAATAATAAGATCAGATTAGCTGAGGGGAGCACTCTTCTTTTCAAGTGCTTCTTTGAGTTTTCTTCCCAAAGCAAATGCCAAAGGAGGAGGGACAGCATTTCCAATCTGCCTATGCTTGTTTTGAATGTTACCAGCAAACTTATAGCCATCTGGGAAACCCTGCATTTCCCATTTTTCAATCACCAGTTTAGAGAGTTAGACACCAAGATTTGGAGCATTACAAATGTCTATAATTAAACATTTTTTACAGATGCTGCATGTTTTGCAATACAAGCACATAAAATGACTTCCTTTCCAACAAGCAAGTTTAAGAAAAGGTTTTTTAGTTCTAGAATCCCTTTTTTCTGGGACGTCACAAATCAGGAGGAAAACTTACTTGAGATCGAGCACATTCACGGACTGTGAGTATCCTATCCTGATCAGGGTGGAAACACATCCCAACTTTGCCCATTGGTTGAGGGTCAGTGATGGAGGTCGGGAAGTTTCCATCCCAATCTAACCGTCCAAACAGGCCTTTCCATTGATTATGTCTTTTAGCTGTGTTTGGCAGGCACCAAGGTATCAAATCAACTATTTGCCCTGTTGACAACCGAACCTGAAGAAAAAGTAATGCAAAACAGAAAGAGATAAGTAATGACATTTCAAAAAGAAAGTAAATAAAGGGAAAGGATATTCTGAAGGAGGCATAGCTGGCTTCTTTAGCACATTTTTTTTAATATAAATAGTGTACCAATGGAAAGGTTTAATAGCTAATCCTACAAAACCCAAATCAAACTTGTCGAGGAAAATGTACCTTTTCATCTGGGAGATCACGCCAATCAGCACCTGGTCGTTTTGGAATTCTTTGACATCGAATAAGATTTAACTCATTCATCTCCTTTGATATGTGATCAGTTAAGACTGGCATATCAGCCCGCATTTTCTTTTGAAACCAAGACACAGGTTCATTCTTGTACTGTTTTAACAAGTGTGCAAGAAATAAGTAGAAGCACAACAATCGGGTGTAACACTTGTTTACTAAACATAAAAGGAACTAACTTTACCTCCATTGTTGGAACGGAAGCTCCATTACCAACAGCTGGGAGATCTCCAATTGTGTCTCTAACCGTTATTGCACGGAAAGGAGCACCACTCGCAGTACTCCTAACAGCAGCATACTGGGAATTTCCAGAGAGTGTGACTCTGAGCTCTGGGCTGGCAAAAACATGCATTGGTTCTGGCCATTCTGGCAGTACTTCCTCAGGAGAAGCTGCCCATATAAATGCACGTTTCCTAGATTGGGAGATGCCATATGCTCCAGCTTCCAAAATACCAAACCTCACCTAATAAAGATAAAACAGCAAAAGAAAACGCTGTTATTACCAAGAAGAAGCTACAACAGTAAGGTATAGCGAGAAATAATACCCAATAAGAATGGCATGAAATAGTTTGGACATCTGTTTGACATTAATACACCAATATCTACCTGATACCCCATCTCAAGAAGTGAAGCTAGGGTTAGCCGAAAAGTTTGTCCCTTGTTGAATGAGACAAAATTCCTCACATTCTCCAGAAGGAAATATTTTGGGCGGAAGTACTCAGCAAATGATAAAAAAGCTAAGATCATCTCACACTGGACCTTACTCCAGGTGCTCTGATTAAATCTGTTCATTCCGGAAAAACCCTGCATATGTAACGGTAACGCATTAGGATAATTTTGAAGCAAGGCATTGCATGCTCTAGTACATCTGACAGAAGAGTAGAGCTCCAGTCCAGATACCTGACAAGGAGGTCCTCCGTTGATGAACTCAACTTGACCAGGACGAGGCAAATTATTGATCTCCTTTTCATCAAGTTTTGCTGCTAAATCAGCAGCTTCAGAGGTTGATATGCAATCTTCTACATCTCCACAGGCAGTCATGATGGCCCTATATTACACCCCATGATAAACAAACAAAAAAATGAGAACTGAGAAGGAATCAATATATTAAAAAGCTGTAGCTAAAGAGAACAACAGCTATAGCCTCTGGGTAATGTCTACTACATCAATATTCCCAAATAATAGAAATATAACATGTAGTACAAAATAGATCAAAAGATGAAACAGTAGTTGGACGCCGAGAATCAGAGCAGATGTCAACCTGAGAATCACATTGCAGTTATTTATAAATGTCAAAGCCTCTGGATGATTTACATTAAATGCATCTCCTGCTGGTTCTTCATATTCAATTGCCCACTTGGTAAGGGACACACCTACAGATAATAAGTACAGCATAAAATCCCAGTCTTCAGAGTAAGCTTAAGTTTAATTGGTAGCGTACAAGAATAAGAAGATGTTACTCACCTGCCTGCTGTAAGCCCTCAGATAAGCCACCACAACCAGCAAATATATCCAAAGTAGACAATCGATTCTTAAGCACTGAATCTGTTTGTTCAGCAATTTCATTAAGATCAGATTCTCCTTCTTTACACTTCCCCTTTTTCTTTCTCGAGGCAGAATTATCAGCCCGCCTCTCACTGAACGAAAGTTTGATGTGAGCTGGCAACTGAGAATTAATTAAAAATCTATCATCATCGGCTTAAAATAGACTGTGATGTTAGCTGGCCAACATGCATTAAAGCAATAGCACAATATAGTGGTCGAGGGCAAAAGTGCAAAACCAAGACCTACTGATGGCAATGGGAATCAAAAAACAGACAGCAAGAGCAATAAGATGCCACAGAAAAAGGAAAATGTGACGACCAGTGACAACCAAATCTATTCTAAGCGAATTGGATATGGGACTAAGAAAAATGTTACCTGCTTGATGGCTCCCGTCTCAGGATCATACAAATGCTCACAAAAGAAAGTATGTTCAAAGATAGCAGGTAGTCCTGAACAATGAAAATCACTCCTTTTTTTAACTTCACACTTTCCTTCAATAGCTGCTACAGGCTTTCTCAACATTTCATCACTGTAATAAACCTGAAATTTATTTAATAAGAAAATCAATAATCAACTAGTCATAAATCTGTGTAATGGTTAATAAATATGAACCTCTAAGGATTTTTTTTCTTTCCTTAGTTTCCAAAACGCAAGATTTAGTTTGAAAAGGAATTATTTTTGGCCAAGCTCAGTACCCAGTTTGATGTTACTTAAAATGTATTTTAACACTCATATACACCTGAATCACATTTAAACGAACAATAACATCTGGATTTAGCTGGATGTCTTTGGATTTATGATACCTCTTAAGAACCAAACTTACTTCTCTAACATCAGAAGAGTATGCTTTTTCGGATGAAATGTCCTCTGGTCTGAAGAATCTCCTAACTTTGACCATGGTCGATTCAGGGCAAGCTCGTTTGGCCGCCTTAGGTACTTCAATTTCCAGCAAATGACAAACGACATAGGCTTTGAGGCCCACATTTCTCCCACTCTTATATGTCTGGTTGTCCCTACTGTCTGTTGTGAAATGCTGAGGCGCTAGATATACAAAATCATGTATATTATACTCAGATCCCTTATATGTGAAGCCAGTCATTGACGAATTCACCTTAATATTTTCCTTTTCCCTTTGGGATTCCTTTAGTGAACAAGACTGGCAAACGCCATTTCCAACACCCATGGTCTCTCTTTGAAGCCTAAGAAAAGCACCTCTTTCGGGACAATATAAGCTTTTACAATGCAACTCCATGGGTAATCCTTTACATTTCCTCTCCTCCGCTCTCTCACGCTCGAGCTTATCCTTATTGGCATTGGCCTTCCGATGCTGATGTCCCCAGGGCAACAAGGAGGTCTGCACAACGACTGTTTGCTTAACTACCTCCAACCCAAAGTCCTGGCAGTCATTTGTAAGAAATACTTCCCTTTCATTAGCAGTGTTTCCAAGAACAGTCTCGGATCCTCTACACATCAACCTACCATGAACCATTTTTCTTGCATCTGAATTCTCAAACATGTACTCAACAAGATATATGGGAGGAATTTCATTTATATTTTCTGCTTCCACCAACACAAAACTACCCACAGCGACTGATTCCCCATGAACAGTGGCCTGTTTATAAAGAGCATAACCTGCACAAGTTTTTCCCACAATCTCTCCGTCCCAATTAATTTTCTCATCAGAACACATCAATCTCCCTGGCTTAACCACTAAACAAGGTTTCTGGGTTTCCTCATCTACTTGCCTTCTCTCCTCATCAACCTCTTCAGAATCCTCCTCTGCTGCGTCTTCTTGTTCTTCCTCTAGTTCATCTTGTTTCACTTCATGATCATCTATCTCTTTGTCTTCTGGTAAGTAATTTGAGTAAAACTCTCCCCAAATCCTGTTTATCAATCTTGTCGTTGTTGCAGGCATAGCCTTCCTTTGTGATACCACAGGTGCCATTCCTGCTCTAGGATTCAGATTTGGCTCCTTATTTACGACCACCTTTTTCTTCACCAACCACTTGGTATGATGTCTTTCCTCCATTTTATCACAAAGCCCCGTCACGAAAGCACATTTCCTGATTGTAACATCAGGAAACTCAGCAAACTGTTGCAGAATAATCTGTCCATGGACCACAGCGTACCTTTCTACAATTGCTTGATTGGATGATATGTAAGCAAGGTTACCTTTGTCAAACTCAGAAACTTTCTTGATGACATCTGCAAAAGAAAGTCGCGACACACGTGTTTGCTCCTTCAACAATGTAATGATGCTTAACGCCAGCCTAGCAGTTTTAAGAACTGTTTGATACCATGGAGCATACTGCTTAGATGGTTTTCCAAGCCTATACCTGAAGAGGAAATAGCAAGTGAAACACATTTCTGATATAGCATATTTTCAGAGAAAAAAATTAAGAAATTCTCTTTTTTTCCTTACCTAGCAGTGACTACGCTCTACAGAGTATTATAATTACTTGAAAAGGTCTTTACAGATCAGAATAATAATAAGAATTGCCTTAAATACATGTACATGCATACGTTAAATTATTTTTCCCGTACATATAAAGTATATCTCAATTTTAAAGCAAGTGGTTAGATCATTGATGTAAACTAATTTCACTTGTGTTCCATATACTTAAACTTTCTCATAATCAAAGACCACAATACCAGGCCATGTCAGTTCGGATTGAAATGAAGATCATCGATGATCCAAATTCTATCATCCATTCCTTTATTGCACTTAAATAAATTGGGATCCCATCAACGTTCTGCAGTTGGGCGGAGCTTGAAGATTGACTAGAATCCGTATCAAGACAGAAACCACTTCCATCATCTTCTGTCATAATCCCTGATCCATATATTGTCACGTCAATATCGGCACAAGGTTTCATCGGAAGGAGCTCCAAAGAAATCAATCGAGAGTCCGAGTTATAAAGTGACCAGTTATGAAGCATGCTTCGAGGAAGTTCGTCAGGATCACATATATCAATATCACCACCAAAGATAACATACTCATCTGTTTCTTGAGCAGTAGTCTTGTAATATGCAGGCAGGGGATAATCATTTGCAATTTCATCCTCATTGATTTTTATATAGAAGTTGTTTGACAAAGTCCCACCACGCTGACCTTTTTTCCTTTTCATTGATCGCCAGTTCTCCTCTTCCTGCAACAGTTTTGCTAATTTCATATCATCGTCTTCCTCAGTTCCAATAGCAGCAGAACTGGGAGGATTGACTTGCTTATCATTAATCTTCAATGTAAGATTTTTGGGTATGCTAGCATCTGGAAGCACTAAACCACTCTGTTTCCTACTTTCATCTCTAAGAGCAGCAAGTGCAGACAAGCCCTGGAAACTCTGGTCACTTTTCTTAGATGTATCATCTAAACTAACAAGTTGATTAAATATGAATTCTCCTTGTGAGATGATAAAATCTTTAACTGACATCCCAGGAGGAAAATTCTTACTCATACTCATGGAGCGGACTACCCCAGCAAGCAGTTCATCCAAAGTCGAATCTGGATTCCCACCGGATGTCCTTGATAATCTTTTATATACCTCAACACATATATTAGCTTTTTGAAGGAAGATATTGTACAGATTTTTGTACCCACTGGCAGGTTTAAGACAGTCATAATCGGCAACATCTGTAGAAACCCAGATGACTGGAGAGCCATCTTCATATCCAGATATTGACCAAGATTCTATTCGTCCAAAACCCTCACATCTAACACCCTTTTCCATGTTTTTATCACAACATCCTTCTAAAGGCGAGATGAGACCAGAAATGAACAAGTCATCAACTTCTAACATCTCAACAGGTTGCGGCTTTCCATCAGAATCATGGAAAGTAAAATCAATTAGCCTTCTATTTGGCCGGGATTCATCCTGCCCAGATGTCAGTACTATAGCCGCAATCTCATCTTCCACTATGGGTTCTCCCTTGCGTTCAATAACAGAAACCTTCTCTGGTAAATGAAGTGACTTGTCCTTGAAATCTGAACAGGCAGCGGCACGCTTTGGCATTTTTCGAACACCAGAAACCCTTTCATTGCTCTCTGACCTATTTCTTTTCTGCTTTGATTTTGTTGGTTCTACCACATTGGTATTTTCCTTATTGACATCACAAGCTGAAGCCTTTGATTTCTTTGCATTCTTTTTTGCCAGTACTGAAACAAAATAAGTGGCCTATTAATTGAAGATACAAGAATCAAATAGACAGGCATAAAACATGGAAAAGGGTGTTTGGGATAATCTCTTTGGATAGGAAATTCCCCGAAAGGAATACAAAATGCAGCTTCTAGGGGAACTAAATATCAAATGTAGAATGTGACGTTCACATTGAAAATTAACTTGAGGCATCATACATGAACCGGGGGCAGAAATCAGAAAGATTAACAAGGAATAAAATGAAATAAGTCATCAACCCCGTCGTAATCTGGACAAATCTTTTTCTTGGTCGGTGTAATCTGGACAAAATTAACTATGAAAGAAAACATGTAAACAAAAAAGACATAATAAAAATTCACAGCATCAGATATGGTATCTCCTCTAATCTAATCATTAACCTGTCGATCTACAATTCTCTCTCCATTTGCATGCAACTATCCCTCCCTCTCCCCAGTTACAGTGATTTTAATAGAATCCTTTTAACTAAGCATTAAACTGTTGGCTTCCCATGGTCTTTCCATTTGCATGCAACTATCTACTATACCATGGAAAGTATCACCGAAATCAAAAACCAGGAAAACCCAAAAACAAACAGCAGAATTTACCCGGCGGATTTTTGTTGTTTCCGTCAGGTGCCACCGAATCCTCTTCATCTTGGCTAGTATTCAACATGCTCGCTGATCCCATTGTTTTCTTCCGCCTTCTATAAAGCTGAAACCCCTTCAGAAAGAGGGAACACCAACATAAATGTATAATCTAAACTTAAGCAAGAACAGCACAAGAAGCAATCCAGGAACGAATCGGCCGGAATTATTTGTATTGGAAGCGATGAAAACGAGAAAAACAAAAAATCAAAAACCTTATAAAGTTCTTGATCTGAAAAGAGGCTAAACGATTTATGTGCTATTTAAACAGCATTTTGTGGCGGGAAAATGTTCTTTTTTTTTGCAAGATTGGCGCCATCTCTGACTCCTTGCATAATGCCAAAACTGTAAAATAATAAACCCTAATTGCATTTTAGGATCTTTGGACATATTTGAACCTCAGTTATAAATTCCTTCCACTTTTGCAGACTTGCAGTCAAGAAAAGATAGATCTGGTAATGTAAATCGATTAGAGGAAACAACTACCAAAAACATATATTTGGAGGGGTTTTTTTTGCCAATGAGTATTTTTAGTTACATTGCTTAGTGATTTGAATTTAAATTTGGAGACTGAAAGTGTCAATTATGATCATTGAGTTCAAGACTATGTTAATGAGGCTTTCTAAGAGATAAAATTAAGTAATTATTGAATTTAGTTTATCGTGTTACCGTTTATAATAATTTTTCAAAAATAAATATATTTTATCAAACTAACGTAGTATCTTCATATAATAAATTGTTAATGACTTATACAAATAAGATGATTAGTTACCGACATAATAATGACAAGTTTCTACCGGTGATATCAATGTCGGCAATAATAGTATTTAACGCTTCGTCTGTTTTTTATGATTCTGTTACTATTTAATAAATTTATTAGGTTCTACCACTTATGTTTTGTGTCACGTTTGTATATATGATTTCAACTCTTGATTATGATAAAAGGTGTACGTGAACTTCAAAATACGAGCAAATTAAGAAATTCAATTCCACGAGCATTCTATAACATGTGCATTGGTAACATTATTTCAACTCATGCATATATTATAAGTGTTTTTATTTTGATTACTCTATTATACCTAGAATAACTTTTTTCAAGAAGTTTATATCAGCAATTGTTTTTACCTTTTACACTATGTAACAACAACGACGCTATATACATAGAAGGGGGGGGTATTGCCCCCTTCAATTTTGACAACTTAAATTAGTTATACGTATTAGAATGATATTTGATCGATCAAATATATTTACCCTTGTACTTATTGGTTGTTGGCTCTCGTTGTGGGGAGGGGAGGATTAGATTGGGATTCCAAGGTCATGTTCAATCTAAATTGGACTTTTTTTGTGTCAAAGGGAGGCCGTACATTTTGATTTACCTTCATGCTCCATGGAGATGTAAGAAATCTCATAATTTTTGGAGGTAGATTGGAATATCATCCAATGTAGGCTTATTACCACCATACATGTTGATGTGTTGGGCATGCTGGATTGAATCTAGTTATTTGGGATTTGAATTTGTTTCGAGTTGCTCGGCCACCGTATAGACCCATTCCGTCAGCAATATTTAGATTTAGACTGATTAGATCAGACAATAAAAAAATTAAACTTTTTCCATACATTTTTAATAATGAGTTAGATCCGGTATATTTAAATGTGAACGAGTAGTTAGATTTAGTCCAAATTTAACATATGTCCTTACTTAGCGATTAATACTAACTATGGGAGGAAAGAGGATCATCTCAATTCTTTCCCATGAAGTCATGAAATGGAGAAATGAAAGAGAATACTGCTTCAATTTATTATGCTAATAAAAAAACATTTCAGAAATAGATTTTCTAATATAATAAATTGGTAAATAATCATATAAATAAGATGATTGACCATTAACTTACGATAGCTACTGACTAACAGTTGACATGTAATTTGCCGTTTTTATTAGCTTCTTGACACATGCATCTATTATTTTTTTAACAAACAGATGGGCAGCCTCTTAATTTTGAATTAATGATACAATGGCTTGGTTTTATTATTAATTATTTTTTCGAATTTCATTATGAACATGGCATAAGACAACAAGACTGATGGTTTCTTGAATTTAGATTGCCTCAAATTTATCAACATATGTTCAATCACTTTCTGGTGTCATCCTCATACACATATCCATCATGTCATAATATCATTAATCTGAAAATTAAAAGATATTTATACGTTAATTAGGTGTCCATTTTCTTATGTATAAATACAAATAGAAGTTGAATGTTATTGATGATTATGGCTTAGGGATGCATAATGCATTGGAACCAAATCGAAATGGCAGGGATCAAATCGAGACAATTTAAAATTACAATGACCAAATTGAAATTAAGATGGAACCATAAGAACTAATAGTATATTTTTTACCCTTGTTTCTATCAATAATTCATGACACTATACCTTCGTTTTTTTAAAAGTACATGTACTTTATAAGTAGACTAACATTAAACTTTTCAAAAATTTAATGTATAATCTGTAATCTTATTTCTAAAAGCGCTCTCTCAAATTCTTCGAGATTTAGTTTGAGGATTGACCTCTATTTCATTTAGGCTTAATGTATAATCTTCAAACCACGAAAAGAAATTGAGGATAATTTCATTTCATTTATTACGATTCTATTTTAATAGGAAATATTGAGAAAAATAAGCATAATGTTGGACAAGTAAATCAAATTAATAACTAAATACATGAACTTCAATACATATTAGTAAACCTCCCTTTTCGGCCGGTTTCGAGAACGAAGAGCAGACTTATCTTCTGTAGAAGTACCAAAATCTTCATTAATATCTCTGTCTTCCTCGTCTACATCTTCATCTGCCTCCATAATTGCTTGATTCAGAGCAAGCTGGTTTATGGACAATATCACTAAAATGAGCATTAAAATGAGTAATAAATATAGAACCCTTCAAGCCTACACAAGTTTTTTAGGAGTTGATGATATAATCTGGACTAACATATCCTCTATGTAGGTATGCATATATCTATTCAGTGATTCAGTTCTTTCCTCAGACCAAACTTGGATAATCGATATCACTGTTAAATTGCTATAGCCTTAGAAATCGGTATCATTCTATGGTATTGGAGTGATGATACAGGAGCGAGAGAAATGTTAGAATGTCGTCACACATTACCTAAATCTGTCCAGATGGGCTGGTTAGGTTTCAATACCCTCTCTCCTTAATACATAGGTTTTAAAAAGTGATCGGATTGGGTTTTTCAACTAGAAAGAGAGAGTACTGCCCTGGATTGTGATCTCTTTCCCTTCATACCTTCCCAATTGATCATGTTCCATTTGTAGAATCACAATTTTTTTCTTCAATAAATACCCATTATTCTACACATCTCAGAGGCTCTAGAAAGTATTAATGTTTCAATATATTCTTCATCAAGTCTAGAAATCAAGAGATAATGCTATAATTTTGGTTCACAGTTTCCTTCTAGTTTGCTGTGCTACTACTGCAGGGAGAAATCCCTGCGTCTTGACTCTAGAATTAATCTCTAGCCTCGATCGAATACATTGCTTTGAGTTTGGTTACCAACAGGTTTTCTGTAAGTTCTAATCCTGCCCCTATGCCGGTTTTAATGTGAAATTATGTGAGACCAGGACATTCTTTGACTAACGTAAATAACATGGTGGTAAATGTACATTGAGTAATTTCGTCGAAAACTTAGCTTTCACATGCCAGACTTGACAGTACCAAAATTATCCAAATATCTCAACTAATGAAATTTGCATTCAGTGAATCAGTACCAGACAAGAATCAACCCTAAACAGATAAAAAAATCTGCAAAATTTAGAAAAATATTGAACTTGGACGAACCGAAGAAATAATACAACGAGAATAAACAGAAAGATATGAATAACTTTAACTAGAATTAAATAATACCAAATTGAGAAATTAGATTTATATAATAAAGTGAATTTACCTCCTCAAGGTAATCTTTATCAAGCTTATCACCAATTTTGAGAGCTGTAAAGATAGTCACAGCAAGGAGAGAAAGGGGGAAAACGAACGCAAAGACATAGACGCTTGAGCTGGGAGCCGCTGCGGTCACCACAGAGAGGCGTTTGGTTTTCCGGCATAATGGGTCTACAGGAAATCGAACTCGCGTTGCGTACGGAAGCTGAATTAGTTTCGAAGATGCCCGACTGGGAGCAGCCGGTAGAGAGAGAGGCAGACGTTGGTTGGAGATGAAAAGCGTCGCCATGGCTTTCTGAACATTACCGATGATTCGTCTTAGTAAAAAGCACTATTAACGGAACGCAGCGAGGGAGTGTAAGAAATGGCTCAGTGTAAGCAACACAAATGGATTCGAGCGAAGATACTCGTTGAAACTTGAAAGGATGGATAAGCGCACAAATGGATTAGAACCAATGGGATATATTTTTCTTCAATTTTACTAATTTTTAAAAAACAATTAAATTAAAATTTCTAAGAGAGAAAAAAAATGAATGTGAGATATTTCAATCACCAATCATAAGATACGATGAATTGTTAGATCAAAACAATAAAAAAAATGAATACAGGAATCATATTAATCAATAACGACTTATTGATGTATAAAAAGAAAAACACATACTATAAGTCCATATAAATTAAATAGAGCTCATGAGAAATATTCTTATGTCCGTTCCACAGATCCTATGCCATCTGTACTCGACTTAATCCACTTGAACCGAAATGTCATATCTGCATCACAACAATAACGGTTCGAGAAAAGACCAAACAATACTTACCGTTGCAGCTAGAACCATTTACACTATAAAACTGTCGCAAATCAAGATATGTGACAGCTAAAGCTCACTTGTGCCAATTATACAATGCCAACTGTGTAAGTTGGCCAACTCAGCAGAATTTTCCACATCAGCAACACTATCATTCCGCCACCTCATTAACTACCAGCAAGTATTTCATTGGCTTAGGACAGCTAATATCTTCTAACAACTTAGCTACTAGGCAATCATTGATTGGAGCTCTCCCTCATGCATGCAAACCAATTTTATTATTCCTTAACAGAATTATTCTTTTTGTCATTTAGCATAACAAACATGAGGGAGAGAAGTCATGAACTCCTATATATATCTACTGGATTTTTTGATTCACTCGTTAATTTCTATTTATTAATCAGGCTAGTGAGTTTTGTTTTGGAGATTCAATGATATGGATGGCTGGGGACATGATCTTACAAGATTTGAAATCTAAGTTTTCCTAACGGATCGTATATTAGTTTCCTCTAGTGTTAATTTTGGAACTGAATGGTTATTGAGCTCAAATTTATAATAAGATTATAAATTAACCATTCACTAATAGATTGATGATACTTGAGGATCAATAGGTAATTAGAAGGGTAAAACGATAATTTTGACCAGTTCTAATTTAGGAACCAATAATTGGAGGACAGAACTACATGAAATGATTATGTCAGTGGACTACATGAGAATACCCTGTAAATACATTTTATAATCTCTAAGAGTGCAATTCCATATTTATAGTGGAGTAATAATGGAATTAATAAATAAGACTATTTAATTAAAGAGTTTAATTAATAATATGATTTATTGAAGCTTATGATTATAGGTTCATGGTACTCAAGTCACCTTTATACTACGTTGTCTAGGGTGTGAATATTTCAGGACATGAGAAAATGACTGACTTGCAAAATGAATTTTTATTATGGGACAAGTACTTAATTATGAGATAATTATGTGTGATTAATCAATTAATTGAATTATTTATATTTAAATATAATTTCAGAAATTATATATATATAAATAATTATCGATTTTACTAATTATCGATAAGTGAGACAGAATATCTAATTTGTGAAATTAGATAATTAAATTATTATTATATAATAATTTAAATCAACTAAATCTGTTATTTGTAAAATAACATAAGTTAGTTGATAAGGATAATCAGATATGTTAATTTTGAATTAACTGATATCTAGATAACTATCTGAATAAAATAAATATTTAATTCACAGTAGTTGGCACGTGTCAATCACTGATATCAGAAATTGACATGGACTATTGTGGTGCCATGTGGCATTACAGTAGTGAGTGTGCAATACTGTAGTGCCACAGGGTACTACGATGGTGCCATGAGGTACTGTGCTGGCTCACGGCACACTGCGGTGCCCTGTGGCACTATAGTTGCGCACAAATGCAGTGGGTCCTACTACAATTGGTAATTTTATAATTAAATATTATTTGAATTTATCCCTAAAACTCTGATACGACATTATCTAGAATAAATGCAGATATTATTCTAATGACCTTGGTTGTTGAATGAAGAAGAGAGAATCTGTTGATCAAATCATAAAGTTCGTCAATCAAGAGTTGAATTGAGAACACGATCAACGTCAGAGAGATTTTCTTATGTGATTAAAAAATTCAATAAAATCTCTAAAATGATCATCATCACGTTCTGTTGGAGAATCGACTCACTAAAGTCATTCTTAGTAAATCTCTAGATCTCATGTGTTGAGAACATCTAGAGACAGAAAAAGTGTCTTGTAATATTTTACGTGCTCACACACGTTCTAATGTGTTGAGGATTGATTTGGAAGATCTTGGTCTGGATCTCGGAGTCGACTGATAGTTGGAACGATTTCGTGACAATGGAAGATCTGTTGGTTTTTGCAAGACATTTGATATAGACTGCAAGAAGTATATGATTCACAAACTTGTATGTTGTAGATTTAACTCATAAATATATAATCGATTTTGACTTATTGAAAAATAGTTTTCAATCGAAGTTTTATTTGGTTATCGTGACGTTACGCAAATTTTATTTTATTAAAATATTCATTTTTATCAAAAATTAATTTTTAAAAGGTCACGCGCCTTGACGCTTCCACCGCGACGACAAGCAAGTGGTATCAGAGCGGTCTTTATATATTTATACGTTAAATGTTGTTTGAATTTTCTTGCATTACTCATATAATATGAGATATGCATGGTGATTGATGGTTATGTTTTTTAAATGTATGAAAAATAATGGATCGTTAATTGTATGGTGATTATTGGGATAGTCTTTGTTTTAATTTTTCTTAGATCTTGTGTAAGTCAAATTGAGACGTAGGAATTTTTTTAATTTTATTTTGAATATTATTGTAATTATTACGAACGCGAGAAGATGAATAACGCACGAGACAAACGGCAGAAAACTATTGTTCACGTGAAAACACTATTCATGCCGGAAATTATATTATTCCGATGGAGGTGAACAGTGCCGGTGGTACTGTACCGCGGTGAACAGTGGCTATCCGGCGCGGCAGGCAGCTGCTAGCAGTGAGACGGGCAGCGGTGGTGATGGGCGGCGATCGAAGAATCCTACCGTCGGTGACAACTGTTGTCACGTTTTAAGAAAGTTTTCAACAAACCATGCAACCAACTCTATCACCTAAGTGTTTCATTAAAACTCAAACTCTTTTAATTATCTATTTAGATTTTAAAATTAATGTAATTTAAAAATAAATTATTATTTTTTATTTTATGAGAATTAAAAATTAATAGGTTGATTGAGTTTGACCCAAATTTGACCTAATTCAAATAAAGTGCCTATTTGACTACGTCAAAGTCAACTATATTTAAAGGGATAATATAAAAATTATTTTAATTGAGAAAAAGGGTTTTTTAATTAAAAAAAAGGTTTTGCTCAAAATTTGAAGATTATGAAAATGGACATCAGGAAGAGAAAGCAATATTTGGGAAATATGTATTCTTGAAGTCGAGTTTGTAATTTTATTTTTTTATTTCAAGGGTTGTATTTAGAAATATCAAATAGTCACTCGGTCCATTATTATTCTATTTAATTGTCAAATAATTATTTAATTGTTATGTTTGATAATATGTCCATGCATTACTCGATCACATGTCATACATGAAAATCTCACACAATTTTATTTAATCATGCATATCATCTGTAGAAACATGATTTATTAGGATTGTCCTAATATTATTATATGAATTATTTTATGAAATCAATTGCATATAAACTGTTAGATTTTAACTAGTTAAAATTTGGTAATCAGACCATACTAAAGGCTAGTAACCTTTAGGTTAATCGACTTTAGTAAAATAGTTTTATTAAAGTTTGATTAATATAATTAATTAGTTAATCTAAGTTCACCTAATTATGAATTAGGCGTTTCGGAAAGTTAAGTGAACTTAGATCAATGAGATTGGATTAACTGCTAATTAAATATTCGTACAATTATTATTTTAACTAGTAAATAATTTGAATTTGATTGATTAATTAAAATAGAAATACATTATCCTAAAATAGTGAGTGTGAGAAGGTTGACATGTCAAAGTAACCTATGGTCTCTAACATTAGTACAACATCGTGAGGTGTAGTGAGGGTCTCGAGATGACTTTGTTTTCATCTCCCTAAGGAGGGTTTCGAGCTGTACTAATAAAAAGGTTGGACTTCTTAAGAAGATATGAGGAAGTGATGTAGTTTAGTTTTGACCGACCCTAAGGCGGCATATTAAATGAAGTCATGAAATCTGAAATGATGGGTTACACTCACAAAATCACAATTAAGCTTTCATGTGGATATTTATGATTTAACCAAACAAGCGATACCTTATTGTTAAAAGATAAAATATGAGATATTTTAATTTTTAATTAATAAGGATGAGAATATCTCATAGACAGTCTGAGGTTCGCCTGACCGACCCTAAGGCGACACATTAATTGTTGGGTTATTTTATCGTGATTAATAAATGTGAAATTTATGTATTTATTATGATTGCATTCATGTATCACGTTTGCTTTTTAAATTCTAGATATTTCTCAATCATATTGAATCATGTATGTTTTTGAATTTCAGTTATCCATATTATGTCTACTATGGGCAACCATGTTACTACATTACTCATTCTTGAGAAATTGAATGGTGATAATTTTGTACGTTGGAAATCAAATATGAACTTAATGCTGATTTTCTATAACCATAAGTTCGTTCTTACTGAGGAATGTCCTGAGAAGCCCACTGCTAATGCCCCTAAGAATGTTAGAGACAAATATGATGCTTGGTTCATATCAAACAACAAGACGAAGTGCTACATGCTTGTGAGCATGAATGATGTTCTGTGAACCAAGCATGAACGTATGGAGACTGTCTATGAGATTATGGAATCTTTACATGCAATGTTTGGGCTACAGCCCGATCAAAGTCGCCTTATATTGATAAGGTTCTGGATGATTCTCTATGAAGAATTTCAAGAAATGTCAACAACCGACCACACATGGAATTGTCCTCTCCAAGGAACAATGTCCTAAGACACTTTACGAGGAAGAGGATAAGAGAAAGTTTTCCTATGCTTTAGCAGTTGGAAGTCTCATGTATGTCATGCTGTGTACGAGACCGGACATCTGTTATGCAGTTGGAATTGTCAGTCGTTATCAATTAAATCCAGGTTTGGAACATTGGATTGTAGTAAAGCTCTTTCTCAAGTATCTTAGGAGAACGAGAAACTATATGCTTGTTTATTTAGGTGGAGACCTGAACCCCACTAGATATACTGATTCTGATTTTGAATCAGATAGAAACAATCAAAAGTCGACATCTAGATCAGTATTCACCCTGGGTGGATGAGCTATAGTCCGGAGAAGTATTAAACAATTCAGCATTGCAGATTCCACTATGGAAGACGAATATATAGCGGCTTGTGAAGCTGCAAAAGAGGCGGTATGGCTGAGAAACTTCTATTCTGATATGGAAGTAGTTCCAGATATGGACAAGTCGTTGATCATGTACTGTGATAACAGTTGGGCAGAATTCCAAGGAACCGGGGAGTCACAAGAGGAGCAAGCACATGGAGGGGAAATATCATCTTATAAGAGAGATCGTGCATCGAGGGAGATTGTTAGGGGTTATGCTCTCAAAGCATGTATATTGACATTTTGATATGAAATTTAAAGAGAATTACATTTTTATTATAATTGTTCTTTTAAATTATTGTTGAATAATTTATATAAATATCTAAAAATTCCATATTCATTAATGAGACTATGATCTTGTATTAGTATGAGAGGATTAAGATCATAGATAAGGAATAAAATTGTCAACAACATATTAAAGTATGGAATCTTTAATGAATGGTTGCTAGTACGGTTCACTAAACATTATGAATGGAATGTGTGTGATCTAGACCTAGATCATTGATGTGGATAGATATATTAGTGAAGGTACTTTATATAATAAGATTATATATGATAGGACCGATGTGAATTAATATATTTATTAACGTGTCGTTTATCATAAAAATTTAACACAACAATTCGATGATCATATGTAGATCAGTCTAAATCCTGAGTAGTTATGAACTTATATACATGTCTACTGGATCTTTTGATTCACTCGTTAAGTTATGTTTGTTAATCAGGTTTGTGACTTTTGTTTTGGAGATTCAATGATGTGGATGGCTGGAGACATGATCTTACAAGATTTGAAATCTAAACTTTCTTAACGGATCGTATATTGGTTCCCTTAAGTGTTAATTCTAGAATTGAATGATTATTAAGCTCAAATTTATAATAAGATTATAAATTAGTCATTCACTAGTTGATTAATGGTACTCACGGATCAAGAGATAATTATAAGGGTAAAATGATAATTTTGACCAGTTCTAATTTATAAACCAATAATTGGAGGACAAAACTACATGAAATGATTATATCAGTAGACTACATGATAATACTTTGTAAATACATTTTATAATCTCTAAGAGTGTAATTTCATATTTATAGTGGAGTAATAATAGAATTAATAAATAAGATTATTTAATTAAATAGTTTAATTAATAATATATTTTATTGAAGCTTATGATTATAGGTCCATGGTCCCCAAGTCACTTCTATACTACGCTGTCTAGGGTGTGAATATTTCAGGACATGAAAAATTGACTCACTTGTAAAAGGATATTTTATTCTGGGATAAGTTCATAATTATGATATAATAACGTGTGATTGATTAATTAAAAATTAATTAATTGAAATATTTATATATTTAAATAGAATTTTGGAAATTATATATATATATAATTAGCGATTTTTTTAGTTATCGATAAATGAGACAAAATATCTAATTTGTGAAATTAGATAATTAAATTATTATTAGATAATAATTTAAATCAACTAAATCTGTTATTTGTGAAATAACAGATAAGTTAGTTGATATGAATAACCAGATATGTTAATTTCTGACACTCTATCAGTGATTGCCACATGAAAATTATTACGTGGTCACACATGTCCTAGTGCGTTGAGAATTGACTTGAAAGATCTTGGTGTGGATCTCGAAGTCTACTAATCGTTGAAACGATTTCGTGGGAACGGATGATCAATCAGTTTTTGCAAGAACACTTGATATAGACTATAAAAGGTATATGATTCATAATCTTGTATGTTGTAGATTTAACTTATAAATATATAATGGATCTTGACTGATTGAAAAAGAATTTTCAATAAAAGTTTTTATTTGGTTATTGTGGTGTAGCGCAAATTTTGTTTTATTAAAATATTCATTTTTTATTCAGAGTTCAATTTTTTAAAAGGTTACGCGCCTCCACGCTTCCGCCACCCACGTGCCACGATGACCAACATATTTACCTCTCAAATTAAAGCAAGAACATTGTGATACGTTTAAGCTCTAAACAGTCAAGAAATGAGCCCTCTTTATCAATGATTACATCCTCAAAATGAAGTCTATTACAGATAGTGTCTCCTCTACAGGTCAAGTCATTACAGATGAAGGCCTATTGTTATATATCTTGTGTACGATCTAGTTGTTGTTAATCTTACTTCTTGAGGAGACTCTGTGTCACTGCAAGAATCCCAGTTCATATTGCAGAGTCATAAGATACAAATTGAATAGCTTCTCAGTCAACACTCTCTAGAAGTTTCCTCACCTACAGCTCGCATGGCTAACTTCCAGCAAATGAAAGTGAATAACACTCATTACACTTCTTCCAACTTTCACAGAGGAAACTCCAGCAACTCAAGAGCTTGAGGGAGGGGTAGAGGAAGAGGATGTGACAAGCCTATATGCTAGATCTATCGAAGAGTAGGCCATTATGCCTCAACTTGTTACAGCCATTTTGATCCTAATTTTCAGGCCATCGAACGCTCCCAACAGTCAAATGCTCAAATGTCTTAGTCCCTATCCTTAATAGCTAGTGCATATATCGTATTTTGTCTGGTTCAATACTTTAAAAATATAAATTTTATTTGTTTTGCTCATATACCAGTCTAAGACTATGTGTATGATTTGAAAAATATTCCAATGCCTAAAAATAAGAAGATTTGTCCAAGAACTAAAAAATAAAAGGAATAAAAGGACTGAAAATAAAAAGTGAAGTCTTAAGTTTGCCTATAAATAGAGGGGCGGTCTTCACTTGAAAGGGGAGATTTGGAGAGTGAGAACGAAAATGGATTTTAGAGAGAGAAAGAGAGGTCTTGAGAAAATAGTGAAAAAATGAAAGAATGAGAGTTTTCATTTCTATTCATCTTTCATCTTCTCCTTTATTTATTAAGGTAGTTCAAATCTCTTACATTTTAGCTTACAATATATATTGTTCATTCTTATTAATCATCTCTTTTTTTCATACTCATGTATTTGATATTTCTTTGTTTCATTTTCCATGTATAAGTTTGTTTGCTCATTCTTTATCATTTCTCCTACTCTTAATCTTAAGTTTTTATTTTAATGTATTGTTTATTTCTCTACAAGTTTGATAATGAGATTTTTTTGTCATTAATTCAATCAATGAGGATGCGAATAAAGCTTTTGAGAGATTTAAAATAAACACAATGTGAATCAACCCTTTAATAGGTTGAAAGTGTACATTTGATGAAAAGATCTCCTATGATAATTTCTCATACATAAAAATGCATAAAATAGAGAGCAAAACCACTATACAAGATTATGTAAATATATAAGTTTTGATTTTTTTTATATTCTTACAAGTCTTCTCTTCTTTTCTTTTTAATTTTTTACCATCATTTTTGTTACGCCTGTTTGAACCAGTTTTCATCCAAGATCATTCCAACACAATGAAGGAAGAAAAGAAAATTGTAATTAGTGAACTAAGTGGTCTAAAATAAAAAAAAATTGTATATTTATATCCCAAACAAAAACTATTTTATTTTAAAAGTTTTATTGATTTTTATAGTGACACTTGTTTAAACTAGTTACCATACATGATCATTCATAGCAATGAAAGAATAAAAGAAAAATGATAATTAGTGAACTAAGTAATCCAAAATAAAAAATGATATATTTATATCTCAAACAAAATTATTTATTTATTTTAGTGACACTTGTTTAAATTAGTTACCATCCATGATCATTCTTTTGTTATTTGATTAACATTGAGTTAAAAAATGAAAATTGTAATTAATAAGCTATGTAGTAAAAAAATAGCATCCTCATGCCAATTATAAATGAAATTAAACATTTTTTTCATAGATTAATTTATTTTACACATAAAAAAATTATTATTAATTTATTTACTAAATTATATATACATATATATGATTAAAAAATGAAAAAACAAAAAAAGATAGAGGGTGACATCACCGGTGACATCACCTTCTGTAAAAACACATTTTTTTCTTTTTTTCTGTTATAATTTTTTTTAGTTTTTTGTTGTTTGCATTTTATTTTATTTTTTTATTTTTTTGTGTTCGTTCATTTTTTTATTTTTAGTAGATATTATGGTTTGTTTTAATTTATTTTTATATATTATTTTAATTATTTCACATTTTGTTTCATTATTTTCACTCTACATATTTTTTTTTTAAATTTATCATCTCTAACATTTATTTCCATTCTTCTTTCTTTTTCTTGATAGTTGTTATATATTCTTATCTATTTATATATTATTGTCATATGTCACAGTTGTGTGTGATTATTGGTTGTATGTGATTATTATTTCATTCTTTTATCATCAGAATTGACGCTAGCAAATTAAAATCATAACAATTTGATTTAAATTTTATTTAGTTTTCACTAAAAAAATCCGATGACGGATTTTAAAATTTTTAGGATACCAAATTTCTTGAACTACCGAGGTGAGGAGTTATTTTTAAGATACCGAGAGTAACTCCAAAAATGCTTTGATATAAAAAAATAATAAAAATAAATTTTTAATGATCTTTGTACCACCCGTTAAATGTCATTTATTTGTTCATTTTTATGATGCAAAATGTACCAAATGGGACATTCGAAATTGAATTTCTATAACATTATTTAAAAAAAATTGGATAATATTTGATTAAATTTGGTAACCATTTTTCATAATGGGTGTTGTGGGGTGCTAATACCTTCCCTACACGCCAATGACTCCCAGACCAACTTTAAATTTTCGCAGACCAAAATATTTTATTTTAAAATTGGGTGATCGATTACGCCCTAAAATGATTGGTGGCGACTGCGAGTTTCTTTTTTTCAAAAATGATTTTTCAATCATCGTTTCGCGTCGTATGCACGTTGCTACAACTTGGCGACTCCACTGGGGAGAAACAATTGGTCTAACCCTTTTTAGATCAATAGAGAGTCAAGCCAAAATTTCATCACATGCTATCATTTTGTGTGGCTCTTTGTTTGTTTATTTGATTCATTGTTTTTTTTTTCTAATTCGTGCCTGTAGTTGTACATAAGTCCGTTTTTACAAAGTATATTTCTTACATAATTTCTAATTTCACACATATACACTAGCCCTGTACCTGAGCTTTCCCTTTAGGATTAGCAAGAATGAGTAGTGGAATGCCTTCGTGAAACTACGGTTCCCATGTAGACTCATGAAAGTTCTCACTTAGGTCGAGCCTTCGGGATACCTTTTGGAGGCCCTCGTTACTCTGTTCGGATAATAGTGAGGAAAATCTGAGAGCCTATTAAGAGATTTGAGATCCCAACCACACATGCATTTTGTTCTTAGAGCCCATTTCATGATCGATGTTTGATAGAAATAGAGATTCTGCTTAATTATGATATTTGATTAATTTTGTTCATGTAATATATGTCCTACGCTCTTTAAACATTTCTTTTCTTTCCCATTGTTTAACTTCTGACTTCATCTTTCCTTTTTGCATACATGCATCATGTTGCGTAATAGGGATTATAGAGAAGTATTCAATTCATTCATATTTTAGAGACCATGACTTCTACTCTGAGTTTGATAGAAGATCAAGTTACAGTAGCCTGATGTCCCTCTTCATGCGTATTCATATTCAATTTATCTATGACTACTGATGAGTTTGGTAATGCTTATGTTAGCAATTATAGAGAAAAGATTAGCATAGCTCTGTTTTCGTGGTTTCAAAGACTAATACCAGCATAGTTAAGGTCAAGCCTAGCAACCAAGATGGATCATCGAAAGGGAAAGTTGATTCTTCTTCAAATAAGAGAGATTGAAACATTCTCCACTGATTCAAAATATAGACCCGTCTCAACCATCACCAAATCTGAGGTACCCGTTTCAAAATTTCCACATATCTGCGATCCTGATAATTGTTTTCTTATTTTTTTTGGACTGAAAGATCCCTCTTTTACTGTTCAATACTTAAACGGGTAAATTGAGTAGTTAGCCTTCTGAATTGCTTTGATTTTTAGTAAATTGGGTACCTTCTCATGAAGATCGTAAGAGTTCTATTTTATCTTTTGAATGCTATGATTTTTTACAAATTAGGGTATTTACATCGTAAGTGCGAGTACTTATGCTATTTATATGCTTATTTTTGGTTATTGGTATGAATTTGATTAGCTAGCATTAATTTTTAATGTGCTAACTTAGTTTAATATTGGTAATTGATTTAGATAATAAAAAAGTTAGGAAGACTGAGTCACCAAATGATGGTGAAGAATTATTGAAAGTCATTGCAAGCTTTGAGCACCAAGTTAAAGCGTATTAGAACGTGGCAGAGAAATTGGAAAAAAATAATGATGTTAATGTCGACGCACTGAGATGTGATTACTAATTACTGCAACAAGAGCACGACTTGATTCGACAACTATCAGGGCAGGCTATAGAATGGCTTAAAGGTGTGGCTGTGAGAGCGAGCAATTTGGCGGAACAAGTATCAGTTTTGAAAAAAAGTGTTTTGCCCATCCATCCTAATGGGAAGAACTTGTCTAAGTTCTTGGAAGAAATCAACAGAGATTTGGGTCATTTTGTATAAACTCATATTGCAGAGTAGTGTAGTTGACTTCTACATACTCAAATGTAGTGGATGACTCTACTAATTGAATGAAATTGAGTACTTTTGGACTTTCACTTTGCGCAATATCATTTCTCATGCATAAATTTACTTTCATTATTATTATTGTTATTATTTATTCTTCTTCATTAGCAAAATCTACCATCTCATTGTTTTCTTTTTATTTATTTAAGAAAAATTTTCAAAGATAGCCCGTCAACTCTGACATCCCTATCGAATTCGAGCTCAAGTTAGGGTCATTGATGAGCAAGAAAGAGAGCAATCATGAGAGGAAATGAAAGAAAAAAATTAGGGAGCTAAAAGAGAAAATGGCAAGAGTCTTGGAACTCCTCGCCGCGAGTAAGGAAAAAGCTTGTCTTGAAAATCTGCAAGGGGCTCAATCAGCACAAAATCAACTTCCAAACGATACTCCACCTTACCCTCCTGAGTTAACTCCAACTTATCGCCGTCATCAGACCGACCACTTTCAGCATGCGTCACCACTAGTAAATATCCAACACTATTCATTCCAAGTGTCCAGGAAATGACACATACAGGGAAAAGTGGGTACAACCCATCCACAATGGCACCTGGCCACAACCAATCTTTCACCCCTCAAAGCGAACTCGTTAATGAGTCAAATATCATACCCGATGTTGATGACCCAAAGAGGCAGATGCCTATTACTAAATCAAGCGAAGACCCGCTGTCGAAAGATAAGCTGGACTTTTTAGATGAAAGATCGTGCGCCATTGAAGGGTCAGATGTATATGGTACCATTGATGCCGCCCAATTATGTTTGGTCCCAGATGTTACCATCCCACACAAATTCAAACTACCTGAGTTTGAAAAATATGATGGTAGTACATGCCCGGGAAGTCGCCTTATTATATACTGCAGAAAGATGGCTATTTGTGCAAATGATGATAAGCTGCTGATTCATTTATTTCAAGATAACTTGACAGGGGCTGCATCTCGCTGGCATATCCAACTGGATAACCAACTTATTCGGAGGTGGAAAGATTTAGCTGATGCTTTCTTAAGAAAATACAAGTTCAGCATAGACATGGCTCCTGATCGCCTAGATCTACAAAGGATGGAGAAAAAGTCTACTGAAGGATTTAAAGAATATGCGCAAAGGTGGAGGAAATTAGCTGCTCAAGTACACCCCTTTGTCAGAAAAGGAGATGGCTGCAGTGTTTATCAACACATTGATATCACTATTCTACGATAGGATGATTGAAAATGCTTCAAACAACTTCTTTGACATTATAATGATTGGTGAAAGGATTGAATATGGGGTAAATAATGAAAAATTTTTGGAAGTCGTATCTGATACATCATCTGTAAAAAAGGGGGCGCCGTTGAAGCGAAAAGAAGGGGATGTATAGACGATCAATTTTGGGTGCCCATCACAAGCTGCAAACCCGAGGTCGAGATTTCCAAAGTATAGTGAAGGGCCCAAATCTATGACATCATATGTGAAAAGTACCTCACAAGTTCCGTACAATTATCACTCTCAACAATCAACATTTCAAAATAACCCGAGACCTGGTTTTAGACCACCGACTCACCAGAAAAATTTTGGTCAGGCTGATCAGCCTCTGAGGGGAAATAGAAATAATCAACGTTTTGTCCAATATGATTCAATCCACATGTCATATACAGAACTCTTACCTCAATTGATACGGAATGATCAATTGGTGCCAATTCCTTATGAACCTCTACAACTACCATACCCAAGGTGGTATGATCTGACTGCTCACTGCGATTATCATGCTGGGGCAGTGGGACATTCGACTGAGAATTGCACGACATTAAAATGTAGAGTACAGGCGTTGATCAAGGCTGGATGGTTGAATTTCAAAAAGGTTAATGGGAATCCACATATCAATTCCAACCCTCTACCGTAAATGCGATTGAGGAATATTTTTTATATGGAAAGAGGCACGTGGAAGATGTGAGCACGTCAATGGAAATACTTTTCCATCTTCTTTCTAGAGCATGGTACATCTACCCAACATGCTCAGAAAATGAAGGTGATTCTAGGAAGCATGTGCATGACTTTAATTGTTTGTTTCATAAGAATGTGACGGGGCATACAATTGAGCAATGTGCTGATTTTAAAATGGAAGTCCAAAAGTTGTTGGATGCAAAGATACTTACAATAAGTCATAAAGGAGAAAGGGAATACCAGGAAGATGACTCTTTAGTCCTCATGATAACTAAAGAATCATCCGAAATTAATGTTGAAATGTCGTCTTATATCCCAAAACCTCTCACAATGTATTACGAGGAAAAGTCAACTCACACCACCACGTCTTATGCTCTAATGCCTATCACCATCCAAATACCAAGTATGTTTGCTTACAAGGATTCAAAAGCAGTACCATGGACGTACGGATATGAGGTCATTGCAAGCGATAACGATGAAACTCAAGTGCTAAATCCACCTGACCTCTATCGAGAGTAGGTGAGATGACGAGGTGTGGCAGATGCTACAAGCTAGAAGTTTTGAAAACGGATAAAAGTAATGAGTTTGAAAGACAAAGGAAAGGGAAAGCCAAAGAAGGTGACGATGGTCATGAGTTCCAAGGAGAAATGCATGGTGGCCAAGTGATAGACCCGAATATACTAAGAGGTATGGAGAAAGAAAGAGCAGTATCTGAAGAAGAAGTATGTGAATTTTTTAAACTCATCAGGCAAAGCGAGTATAAAGTAATAGAATAACTTAATCGCTTACCTGCTCGCATATATTTACCTGTCACTCTTTCTGAATTCTGAACCACATTGCCAAGCATTATTGAAGGTTTTGAATCAAACATGTCTGTCATGATATTACGGTGGAGAAGTTGAGTGGAATTGTGGGAAATATTACCACACCAAATTTTATCACTTTCACAGATGATGAAATCTCTTCCGATGGTACTGGACACACCAGAGCTCTACATATATCCATGAAATGTAGGGATTATGTTGTTGCAAAAGTATTGATTGATAACGGCTCATCTCTAAATGTAATGCCAAGATCCACACTAGCAAAGCTCCCTGTTGACGCAACACATATGTGACCGAGCATGATGATAATAAGAGCATTTGACAGTATCCGAAGAGAAGTAGTCGAAGACATGGAGATACCAATTCGAATCGGGCCATGTCTATTCAAAATTATTTCCAAGTGATGAACATAAATTCAGTATACAGTTTTCTTTTTGGTCGACCATGGATTCACTCTGCCGGGGCAGTACCATCTTCATTACATCAGAAGCTGAAATTTATAATGGATCATAAACTCATTTGTATATATGGGGAAGAAGATCTATTGGTATCCAAACCGGCTACCATGTTATATGTTGAGGCGGCAGAAGAAGCATTGGAGTGCACATTTCGATCATTTGAGATTACGAACACCACATTTGTTGCTAGTGGGAAATTTACTCCAACATCAAGCATATCAAAAGCATCTCAGATGGTGACAAAGTTGATGATAAAAGGGGGATACAAGCCAGGCAAAGGACCCGGGGGTAAGTATCAAGGCATAAATAAGTTAATCGAGTGGGATAAGAATGAACAAAGGTTTGAGGTTGGATATAGATCGACCAAGGCTGATAGAAGGAGAGTGGAAGCTCAAAAGAAAGAAAAGAGGATTGCTAGGCTCGAAAATAAGGAATTCGATATGGAAATGGCGATCATACCCTATATTTCTGAATCCTTCAGAAGTACGGGAATTTCATTCGAAGGATCGGTTATAGTAGAGCAGTACGACCTTGAATATGATATCGCCTAGCTTTCAATATCCGCAATCTTGAAAAAATCATCAAGTGCAAGTACATATGACTTGATTTCTCGATATGATTCAAATCATGAGCTTGACAATCGGGATGTCACCAGCTTCTCGAAAATTTTCAAGAGTAATGTGTTCATGCCAAAATTCTAATGATTCTACCCAATGCCTTAGAAATTTCATTGTTATGGGCCTATGTTCTTGTCTATTTAATGTCATCTCTTTGAATGAAAATCTAAAAACTCGTTTCGTCTCCTTTTGCGAATGATAAATACAATTCCAGTTCTTTTTGTTCTTCCATTTATGTCTACGTTTTCCATTTCTGAAATGTTATTAATACTCATGCCTTTTTTATTTTTCTTTTCTCGCCTTCCTTTCATCCAATAATCTGATTTAGGTTCGAGAATGATGATTTTGAAAACAAGAGCACAAGCAACAACTTTGACAATCCCATTCTTAGCGTAGAGAAAGTGACGAGGATAATTTTGAACCATCTCTGAAAATGTTAAGAATGGTAGAAGAGGATGAAAAAATAACTTAACCATATAAGAGTTAACGGAGGTGATAAATTTGGGATTGGAGGGAGGGACGAAAGAAGTCCAAATCAGCACTTCTATGACACGCCAAAGCCGTCGAGAATTAATTGACTTACTCAAAGAGTATATTGACGTCTTTGCATGGTCTTACCAAGAGATGCCAAGTCTAGACACTGATATCATGGTTCATCATTTGCCACTTATACCCGAAAGTAAACTAGTGCGACAAAAGTTACGGAAAATGAAACCAGACATGCTGGTACAGATCAAAGAAGTTAAAAAACAAGTAGATGCGAGTTTTCTAGAAGTAGAAAAATACCCTGAATGGGTTGCTAACAAGTCCCGGTTCTGAAGAAAAATGGGAAAATAAGGGTGTGCGTCAATTGTAGAGACTTAAATCGGGCAAGCCCCAAGGATAATTTTCCATTACCCCATATCGATGTCTTATTAGATAATACCGCAGGACATTCAACCTTCACTTTCATGGATGGTTTTTCGGAGTATAACCAAATCAAAATGGCTTCTGAAGACCGTGAAAAGATGACTTACATAACTTTGTGGGGTACATTTTGTTATAAGGTTATGCCATCTGGTCTAAAGAATGCAGAGGTGACTTGCCAGCGGGCAATGGTAACACTGTTTCATGATATGATGTATAAAGAAATCGAAGTGTACGCTGATGATATGATTGCCAAATCTCGTCAAGGGGAAGATCATATGGTCACTCTACGAAAATTATGTGAACGGTTGAGAAATTTTCAGTTAAAGCTTAACCCGATAAAGTGTACATTCGCAACATCTTCAGAGAAACTAATTGATTTTGTCGTGAGCAAGGAAGGAATAAAAGTTGGCGTTGACAAGGTTCGAGCCATCATTGATATGTCACCACCTCAAACTCAAAAGGAAGTTAGAAGTTTCTTAGGGAGACTAAATTACATAGCGCGGTTCATCTCACATCTAACTGCAACTTATGAGTCTATCTTTAAACTTCTCCGTAAAAGTGATACAGAAGGATGGAATGATGGTTGTCAAATTGCTTTTGAGAAGATCAAGCAATACTTGCAAAATCCGTCTATACTTGTTCCTCCAACTCCAGTCCACTCATTTTGTATCTTACAGTAACAGGAAAATCAATGGGTTGTGAACTTGGTCAACACGACGCCTCTGGAAGGAAAGAACAAGCAATATAGTATTTAAGCAAAATGTTCACAAACTATGAGGCTAATTATTCGATGTTGGAAAAAACGTGTTGTGCATTAGCCTGGGTTGCTTATCGGCTTAGGCAGTACATGTTATATCACACCACTTGGTTAATTTCAAAGATAGATCCAATCAAGTATATCTTTGAAAAGCCATCACTTTTTGGGTGAATTGTTAAATGGCAAATGTTGCTCACAGATAATGATATTGTCTATGTCACGAGAAAGTTAATAAAAGGAAGTGTACTTGCTGATTATCTTGCAGATCAACCAGTGCAAGATTATGAGCCTATGAAGTTTGATTTTCTGATGAGAACATATTAATCATATTAAAAAATGAAGGAGAATCTATGGATCTAGAATTGTGGACAATGTTATTTGATGGCGCATCTAATGATGTAGGACATGGAATTAGGGCAATCTTCATATCGTCTGAGTGAAATTTTTTTCCCATTTACGACAAACTATGATTTGACTGCACAAACAATGTGATAGAATATGAGGTATGTTCCATGGGAATTCAAGAAGCTCATGATATAAAGATAAGAAAGTTTCGAGTGTATGAAGATTCATTATTGGTGATACGACAACTAAATGGAGAATGGGAAGCTAGAGACTCCAAGCTGGTACCTTACAACAAGCATGTAACTAAGTTAAGCTAAACTTTTGAAGCGATCTCATTTGATCATATACCAAGAGAGAATAATCAAATTACAGATGCACTGTCAATTCTAGCATCCATGTTCGCCGCAGACTTTAAGGAAGAAGTGCGACCTGTAAAAATTGAGAAGCGAGATTTTCTTGCTCACTGTATGAGTATTGAAGAAGAGCCATACACAAGACCATGGTATTACGACATCAAGCATTATATAAAGAATGAAGAATATTCATCCAAAGCTTCTGAAAATGATAAACGCACTATTAGAAGATTGTCCACAGCTTTTTTCTTGAATGGTGAAATACTCTACAAAAGAAACCATGATACGGTGCTCTTAAGATGTGTTGATGCAAGGGAAGTGAATCAAATCATAGAGAAAGTTCATGAAGGAATTGTGGTGTTCATGATAATGGACATATGATGGCCAAATAAATCTTGAGAGTGAGATATTATTGGTTAACTCTAGAATTTGACTGCATCATGTACGCCAAGAAATATCATAAATGTCAAATTTATGCGGATAAAATTCACGTACCCGCATCCCATTTACATGTCATGACCGTACCTTGGCCGTTCTCTATGTGAGGCATAGACGTCATTGGTCCTATCACATCAAAAGCCTCTAACGGGCATCGTTTTATTTTGGTCTCTATAGATTATTTTACCAAATGAATGGATGTAAGTTCTTATTCGAGTGTAACCAGAAGTGTGGTTGTTAAGTTCATTAAAAAAGAATAATTTGTTGATATAGTCTACCTAGAAGGATCATCACAAATAATGGGCCAAATTTAAATAATAAGATGATGAAAAAATTATGTGAGCAATCACAAAATTAAGCATCATAACTCATCTCCTTATCGTCCGAAAATGAACGGAGCAGTGGAAGCAGCCAATAAGAACATAAAATGAATCATAGAGAAGATGACAGAGGTTTATAAGGATTGGCATGAGATGCTCTCGTTTGCCCTGCATGGATACCACACATCAGTCCGAACATCAACTGGGGCAACGCCATTCTCTTTGGTATATGGCATGGAAACGGTCCTTCCAATTGAGGTGGAAACTCCCTCCCTCAGAGTCTTAATGGAGGCAAAAATAGAAGAAGCAGAGTGGGTACAAACACGATATGAGCAATTGAATTTCATCGAGGAAAAAAGATCGACTGCATTATGTAGAGGACGATTATATCAAAGAAAAAGGATGCACGTATATGATAAAAAATTACGTCCTTGATGTTTCCGAGAATGAGACTTGTTGTTGAAAAAGATACTCCCATATCAAAAGGATCACCGGGGGAAGTGGACCTTAAATTACGAAGGACATTTCATTGTCAAGAAGGCCTTATCTGGAGGAGTTCTCATGCTAAGAAACATGGATGGAGACGATTTACCACATACAGTTAATTCTGATACGGTCAAGAAGTACTTCGTTTAACCGCTCTAAGTATGGGAAAAACGAAGTTAGGCAAAAAAATATTTTTTTTTTTTAAAAGAGCTGTCTCTAATACTAGAGAAATTCTTATTCCATATTTTTTTTTCAAATCATTGTTTGTAAACATTATTCATCATCAATGAAGAACTTTTTTTTTCTTTCTCAGTTGACAAATACATATACTTCATCTTCTCCTTATTTCCATTATTTCTTATTCCTCTCAATTCTAAGATATCATTAATTACTCTTGAAATAACTCAGATGCATAAACTTGGTTAGATGAAAGTTAATTAAAAAAAGAAAAAAAGAAAAGAATAGGAACTAAGAAAGGCGATCTGAGTGCGAGGTGAAATCTGAAAAGTCACCACGAGAAAGCCGGTATGCACATAACGAAGGCTAAAGCATGATTGGAGGATTGCAATTAAAGTACAAAAAAGAAGTAAAATGTGGAGAAATTATTCACTTTTCTTCATCGTCGACGTGAAACCGAATACTGAGGCACAAACCAATGAATAAGGATGCATCACTTTCTTAAAAGTATACTCGATATTTCATTGCGAGTCCATATCTTAGGCCAAGTGATTGATTTGAAGGGTGAAGGATATGGCGACATTAGTCAACTTTGAAAAAAATCATCAAATAATTTTCTTACAAATGTTTTCAATCATGCATAACATGCATGCACTCAAAATTGCTACTTTGCATTTATATTCAATAATTACAACGCATAGACATGCATCATATTGATCTGTTTTGATGCAATTCAAGTGCATGAATCATTTAAAGATATTCTTTCGAAATCCATACATGACTTTCCAACATTTAGAGCCTGCATTAGTCTAGCTCTTGTATCATATGAAACTTGTAAAAATCAGATCAAATATCATTTCGACATCTTTAGTTAAATCGAACCTGAATTGAGTCGAGGTCGAATCCTGCATCCTTCCAGGTCCGTTTCCTTTCAAATATCTCGGTTAAATCGAATATGACTTTGTCGGGGTCGAAACCCAGTGTCAGCGCCTAGTCCATTTCAATTAATATGGTTAAATCAAATCCGCATTGAGTCGAGGTCGAAGTCTGCCTATATCCAGGTTCACGTTGTTTCTTTATCTTTAGTTAATCGAACCCGACTTTGTCGCGGTCGATGCCCGGTATCAACGCTTGGTCCATTTCAATTAATATGGTTAAATCAAACCCGCATCGAGTCGATGTCGAAACCTGCGTCTATCCAGGTGCACGTCCTTTCTTTATCTTAGGTTAAACCGAACCCGACTTTGTCGCGGTCGAAGCATGGTGTCAGCGCCTGGTCTGTTTCAATTTATAGAGTTAAATTGAACCCGAATTGAGTCGAGGTCAAAGCCTCTATCTATCCAGGTCCATTTCATATGTTCCGCCATTTCATAGACCTGAATAAGTCGAGGTTTCTATTCCCCTTATCTATATAGTCTTACCTTTGTACACCTTCTAACTTTAGAAGCGTGAACAAATGGGGGCAGCTGTAGATACCGTATTTTATCTGGTCCAATACTTTAAAAATATAAATTTATTTTTTGGCTCATATGCTAGTCCAAGACTATGTGTATGATTTGAAAAATATTCCAACATCTAAAAATAAGAATATTTGTCCAAGAACTAAAAAATAAAAAAAGAACAAAAGGACTAAAAATAAAAAGTGAAGTCTTAAGTTTGCCTATAAATAGAGGGGAAGTCTTCACTTGAAAGGGGAGATTTGGAGAGTGAGAAAGAGAAGGGATTTTAGAGAAAGAAAGAGAGGTCTTGAGAAAATAGTGAAAAAGAGAAAGAATGAGAGTTTTCATTTCTATTCATCTTGCATCTTCTCCTTTTTTTTAAAAAGTTTTATTTTCATGTATTGTTTATTTCTCTACAAGTTTGATAACGAGATTTTTTGTCATTAACTCAATCAATGGGGATGAGAATAAAGCTTTTGAGGGGTGTAAAAGAAACTCAATATGAATCAACCCTTTAATGGGTTGAAAGTGTACATTTGATGAAAAGATCTCTTATGATAATTTCTCATACATAAAAATGTATAAAATAGAGAGTAAAACATCTATACAAGATTATGCAAATATTTAAGCTTTGTTTTTTATGTTCTTACAAGTATTCTCTTTTTTTTTTTTAATTTTTGACCATCATTTTTGTGACACTTGTTTGAACTAGTTACCTACCATCCATGATCATTCCCAGCAATGAAGGAAGAAAGGAAAAATGGTAATTAGCGAACTAAGTGGTCCAAGAAAATGGTATATTTATATCCCAAACAAAATTATTTTATTTTGAAAGTTTTATTGATTTTTTAGTGACACTTGTTTAAACTAGTTACCATCCATGATCAGTCCTAGCAATGAAGGAAGAAATGAAGAATGATAATTAGTGAACTAAGTAGTCTAAAATAAAAAAATGGTATATTTATATCCCAAACAAAATTATTTATTTATTTTTAGTGACACTTATTTAAATTAGTTACCATCCATAATCATTCTTTTTCAATTTGATTAGCATTGAGGAAGAGGAGGTGACAAGCCTATGTGCTAGATCTATCGAAGAGTATGCCATTACGCCTCATTTTGTTACAGTGTTTTTTATCCTAATTTTAAGGCCATCGAACCCTCCCGATAGTCAAATGCTCAAATGTGTTAGTCCCTGTCCTTAATATCTAGCAATGTCAATGGAGCACCAAGTGGCTTTACTGCATCTATTGGAAATCAAGATGACAATGCTTGGTACCTTGACAGAGGGGCAAACCACCACATCACTTCAGATTGGGCTAACCTATCCATTAAGGGGAATACAAAGGCAAGGCAAAGGTCATGGTTGGTTATGGTAAGCTAATGCATATTACTCACATTGGTAAAAACAGTCTCTCAACTAATGATAAATTCATTAAACTACCTTTTGATCAAGTGTTATGTGTACCATTTCTGCTAAAAAACTCCTTAGTATATCTAAGCTAATTGTTGATAATCTTGTGTTTGTTGAATTTAACTTTGATTGCTACTTTGTGTAGGATAAAACTACAAAGAGAGTGATGTTGTAGTGTGTTCTACATTATGGACTCTACCACTTTCCAAATTCTCACTCCACCAACTCACATAAACTAGGGTCTAGCAGCAATGCTTCTAGTTTTCTTGCTATTTACTATAAACAAAGCCTTTCTATGGCACCTTAGGCTTGGTCATCCATTTGTTCTTGTCATGTCAAATCTTCATGTCTATAAAATGAGTTTGTCAATGTCCAATATGATGTTTTAGCTTTTTGTGATGCATGCATGCAAGGAAAGGCTCATCAGTTTCCTTTTATGAAATATAAAACTAATGCTATAAGTCCATTTTCTCTTCTTCATGCTGATGTTTGGGGCCCTACCCCTCATGTTTCTTTTTCTAGCTTTAGGTTTTAGTTAAGCATAATGGATGATTGCACACGACTTACATGGATATTTCCACTAAAATCACAGTCTGAAGTCAAGCAAACCTTTCTACACTTTCATGCTTATATTGAAAGGCAATTTCAAACTAAAATTAAGTGTTTTCAAAGTGATTGGAGGTGAATTTAGACCATTGTTACATGTTTTCTCTCGACTTAGAATTTTTTTAGGCATCCTTGTCCACACATTCACCCAAAATGGTAGAATTGAACAAAAACATAGAGATATAACTAAGAAATGACTTACACTCTTGGCTCACTCTAAACTACCCTTTAAGTTTTTGTGGGAAGCATTTGCCATCACAACTTACCTAATCAATATACTTCCTACCCCAATTCTAGCTCATAAAAGCCCTTATGAAAAGCTATGCTGTTAAAAACCTAACTACAGTCATTTAAGAGCCTTTGACTGTTCTTGCTTCCTATTTTTAAGACCTTATAATGCTCACAAGTTTGATTGTCATTTTTTTTAGATTACAGTCTATCTCATAAGGGTTGTATATGTTTTGAATCTACTAGAGAGAGCCTATGTTTCAAATAGTGTAAAGTTCAATGAACTTGAGTTTCCATATCTAAGCTTAACTTATGTCTCTCATGTTTCTACTCCAAAGCTACCTGTTTTTATTCATCCCTCTATCACATGTCTCAAGTAATCATACTCTCTCTTCAGAACATCCAGTGCAACCTGCAATATCATCTCTTCAGTCATCATGCTCTTTACAAGAATCAATAAACTCATCTCATTCTCTTCACTCCCTTCTCCTTCTCTTACTTACAGCTTTCCTACCAATAGTGTTCCATTTGTTCAGTCACCCTCCCCAATTTCAGTAGCTCCTCCCCAAAACATTACTAATGTGAGTAGTCTGCACCTTATGCTTACTAGATCTAAGACTAGCTCTTTGAAGCCTAAAGAATTCACTACTGCTCTCACTTCTAGTTTAGAACCTTATACTGGGCATGATGCTCTTAATGATGTCACTTGGAAAGTTGCCATGATTGAAAAACTTGGAACTAGTTCCACCTAATGACAATCAAACCGTGGTAAAAAAAGATGGGTTTTCAGGATAATCATGATCTAGATGGTATTCATAAATACAAGGCTAGATTAGTGGCCAAAGTCTTTCAACAGCAACTAGGCAACATTGTTTTGATACTTTCAGCGATGTCTTCAAACCATGCACCATTGCTGTGACAAAGAGCTAGAATATCCCACAATTGGATATTAATAATGCTTTTTTGCATGATGATCTATTTGAGACAATCTTTATGGACCAACCATCAGGCTTCAAATACTCTGCCAAGCTACACTATGTCTGTAAACTAAACAAAGATTTGTACGGACTTAGACAAGCCCCAAGGGCTTGATATATCAAGCTTAAAACAACACTCAATAGTTGGGGCTTTAAACATGCAGTGTCTTGTACCTCTTTATTTCTGTCTAATACCTCTTTGTTTCTGAAACACTTAGGCAAATACATGATTCTAGTGCTCTTTATGTGGATGTCATCTTAATTACAGGCACCAATCCATCTTATATTCAGTAGCTCATTGGCAAACCGGGAGCACAATTTTCTCTTAAAACACTTGGCTCATTTTCCTACTCTATAGGATTTGAGGCCTTTCGGGACAACACTGGTCTTTACCTCACTCAATCAAGGCGTATTACTAATACACTTCATGAAAGCAACATGTTCCATGCCAAGGGCAGTCCTACACTATGTGCCCTGCCTACAAGCTCACTACATAAGGGACACCTTTCTCAGATCCCACTTTATATCACAACACCATTGGTTCCCTTCAATATCTAACCTTGACTAGGCCTAACATTGCCTTTAGAGTGAATAAATTGAGTCAGTTCATGTCCTCTCCCACTCTGTACCATTGGAAAGCTTGTAAACAACTCTTAAGATACCTCAAAAGGACACCACATGGATTTCACTTCGAACCAGTTTCTTCTCTCAGTCTAGAATGCTACTCGGATGCACACTGGGACTATTCTTTGGATGATAGGAAGTCTACCAATGGTTTTTCTGTTTACCTTGGTGGCTATATGATTAGATGGAGTTTCAAGAAGCAAGTTGTCGTGGCCAGGTCCAGCACATAAATAGAATATCGAGCCCTTGCACTTGTATGCACTGAAGTGATGTGGTTCCTATCTCTTTTCTCTGAATTGAGGTTAGTTTAATAGTATACTCCCATATATGGCGTGATAACCAAAGTGCATTGTCCTTAGCCTCCAACCCAATGTTTCACTCGTGAACTAAACATATCAAGTTGGATATTCACTTCATATGTGGTCAAATCAACTCCAAAATAGTGGAAGTGAGATATGTGCCATCCTCTTCTCAATTGGCATATATCATGACTAAACCACTCCTTCCAACCATGTTCGCGTCCTTTCAAATCAAGCTCAGTTTGGTTTTACCTCTCTTTCGCTTGGGGGTTGTTAAAGCTAAAGCTCATTTATGCCAACTATACAATGCCAATTGTGTAAGTTGGCCAACTCAGTAGAATTTTCCACATTAAAAGCACTCTCATTCTGCCACCTCATTAACTATCAGCAAGTCTGTCATTGGCTTAGGAAAGCAAATATCTTCTAACAACTTATCTATTAGGCGATCGATGATTGGAGCTGTTCCTTAGCCAATCACACTACTCTTGTAAATCTGCCATCATCATCATCATTCTTGTGCTCTTCTCTCCCTCATAAACGTGACAATGAACCTCATATATCTCCATATTAGTAATGGTTTTGAGATAGGCCCACACAAATTTACTTTTGGTTTTGAGATATTGTCCATAATTACTCATGATTCTACCCACTTCTAGTCAATGCCGGACTTTGCCATACAATTATCATAGATAGAGTAAGAGAAATAAAAAGAAAAACCCTCAAGGAAACACCATCGAACAGAAGGGAAAAGGGATATAGAGGAAGGGGAAGTAGAGAAGAATGAGAGTGGGAGGAGCGGCGAACTGATGATGGATATCATCACTAAATGAATTGCGGTGAGGGAAGGAGGAGAGGGAAAAGAGAAAGGTTTACATAGAGAGTTAAGAAGAGAAGTTCTCCCCGTAAAGCATATATGAAGTTTGTTGTGGTGGGGGGGGGGGGTGGCCAATGCTTTCTAAAGGCCAAAGAGAAAGGTTCTGGAGATAAAATAAGTTTCAATTTAAGTGCTTTTTAACTAACTCCCTTATAAAACCATGTGTTAGATCTCTTAAAAATCACCCGTGAGATCTAGGGCCGGGGCCTTCTTTGGCCATATCTAAAAGTTACTAGTCTACGCTATTCACTTGAATTTAATTTAGATGGCTTAGATTAAAAAAACAAAAAATGAAAATAAAACTTAGTCGCTTACCTTCATCTGGACCGTTCAGATCGTGACAGACGATCTGAAATTGGCTAACTCCCCATTTCCTGATCACTTGGAAACGACAAAAGGTTCGTTTCGTCTTTGGTCGAGGGGCGTCCCCCCAACCCAATTTCTTTTTATAGATATATATAAAGTTTTTGTTTGAGTTTTTTTTTTTTTACATTTTTTTAGTAGTTTGAAAGCTTTATGTTACAATCTATAAGTGTCTCCCCTAAAACCAAATTCTAGATCCGCAAACGGTGAGTTCCACCATAGTATTTGCTCATTATTATAAATTTTAATAAGAGATTATAGTCAGCTTCCAATCATATTCTGATATCATAATAAATAATTCAAGATCACAAGTAAAAATATCTTACTTGATCCTCCATTCTCGCAATTGACAGTTAATGATTCACTGCAAGAAAAGTTATTAGCAACTATACTTCTACCGACGATATTCTTCGCTTTAAGTTGTTTTTTACGAGCATTTTTTTATATTGGTCGCTAAAAGGTAGGCTTTTGCGATGGAAATTAATTTCGTCACCCCAAATATTTCCTGCAACAAATAAATAAGTCCCCACCATAGTATTGAGGGATTCTAACGGTAGAATTTAAGTTTCGTCAGTAAAAGTTTATTCTTTACCGACGAAGAGTTGTAGTCATCGGTAGAAGTCAAGTATTTACCGAAGAATTTAGTAACTCGTCGGTGAAAATTTTTATTTTACCGACAAATATAAAAAATCATCGGTAAACAACTTTCACCGACAAAAATTCGTTCGTGAGGAAAAGTTTGGCCATTCCTAGTTAAGACAATGTCGTTTTAATCAGGCATTGACAATGCTATTTACGCAAAACTACCCCTCATTTTCTCAGGACCATTTCCCCTACCTCCAAAGCCCCTCTGTCGTCTGCTCCTCATCGCCGTCAATTTACAGCTCATCATCATCATCTATTAGTTTCTCGAGTCTCTCTGTTGTGTATTCTCTGCTGCTATCTTAAGGTATTCTTCTGATATTATTTGATTTAGGTACATGCTTGTTTTACTAGTTGATGTATTTCTTTGCTTAGTGAGCATACCAAAAATTGGTTGTCATATTTCTGAATACATAAAAACTAGTTCATTTTGGCTTTACTAGTTTCTAGTTATTGCTCAGATTGAGATTTGTGAAGACAGCAACTGGTTCATTTTATCTTTAATAGGTTAAGTTAATTTGTATTAATCCAACGAATCACTTCCTTCCATGTTATACAAAGTAGTAATTCATTGTGCCAGTATTTTTCTAGATTTCTGTAGTACCACTCTCTTATTTGAATGATTAAATAAGAAGAATACCAAGCTAATTGGCCTAGTTTAGCTTGAACGTGATTTCTTGGGTAAATGCGAGTCAAACCGGGTACGAAGTTGAGCGTTCTACCCTCCCCCCCCATGGTACATAAAATTTCGATCAACAGACAGTACAACTTACAAGGGATGACTATTTTATCAAATGTGAATCCGAAATTGTTTGTGAATTGATGTTTGGTCAGTTGAAAAGTAAATAAAATATGTTGTAATAATTAAACTATTAGTAGGAGAGTAGCCGCCTAGAAAATGTTGCAAGTGTTGACCCAAAAGAGAATTTTATCCGGACGTGTGTGTTCACGCTTGTTAACTTTGATCATCATGAACATCTTCAATTTTCTTCTGATTTTTTCAAGAGTTAACCATATCTAACTAATGGTGCGTGAAAGACGTGCTTAGGCGGGAACACGTTCTCTGTGAGGCAACTGTTAATATTTGACAGAAGACGTGATTAAGGGATTAATTTAGCTAGTTTCTTAAGTTTTGAGGAATAATCTCCAAATACAGGGGGGTTGTTCGAAGTTATCAAAATTCTCAACTGTAATTTGCATTTAAGCCTAACAAGTTATTAAAATTTAGGAGTCTCCCTCTCTCTCTCTCTCTCTCTCTCCTCGTAGCATTAGCAGAGTTTTCAGAAAGTTATTACCAGTTACAACCGTCCTTTGATGTGATGGCTGGGCTAAAGGCACCGAATTTTGAGGAATAACCTAGAGTTTTCTTTAGGCTCTACAACTTCCATTGTAAGTCCTTCAGAACGTTGCAAGCTGGATTAAGCGGGACCTTTCGCCGTTGAATTAATTCAAGCTAATCTCTCTCTCTCTCTCTCTCTCTCTCTCTCTCTCTCTCATGATATACTTGTTCTTGTTCCCGAAGTGCTAAGACTAAATGGGAAACTTAGAAAAACTGACCTTTGTCATCGTTGCTGTTAGTTTATCAGGTTTTATTGTTATTTGTTTTTCACTTTGTTTGCTGTTCTGCCTTTTCTGTAAAGCTGCTCTTCCCCATATTTTCGAGAGTTTTCTGTTATGATTCTTGTATCAGCTCCTTGGTTTTGAATTTTGATCATTGCATGTGAAATTTTAATTTTATGCGAAATCTTTTGGATTTTTTTCACCATTCCCATTCGTATCACTAGTCTGGGAAGTTCCTAGGAAACTCTTATGTAATTGATAAGGTTGGGGGTCTATGTTTGCATATTCTAAATTCAGACTTGTTAGAGTTTGCTTATTAAAGACCCCTGTTGAGTTTGATTGATGAGCAGTTTAAGTTTAAGGGACATTGAGCATGATATATTTTTAAATTTGCACATAGTATTTGAAGGGGAACTAGGAATTGTTTGAGATGAGAGTTAAAGTTTATTGTCGGAGTTGAAAAGCCAGAAATAATAAGGTATCCTTTGACAAATCAAGAGAACCATCATTGATTCTTCTTTTTTTCTTGTACCAGCATTCCGTCATGGCAGAGAAAATTCTCGCCTCTGATAATTCATCCACTGCATCATCATTGAATCCGCCTTCGCGAATCGTATGCCATGTGTACGATGTTTTCCTGCGTAATTTCTTTCCCTATTACTTTGTGGTTAATATACTTCTTAACCTCCTTAGTTGTTAATTATGTCTCAAAATTAATGATGAAGGTGCCAAAAGCAATTTTCGCAGTACACCTGTCCTCGATGCAACTCACGTTATTGTTCCCTTCAT